>CM014095.1:29289383-29767157 GCA_004119915.2 Collichthys lucidus
TGTTTCTCTGTGTCTCAGGAGACGTGGGAGCCTCATCACATCCCCGTGCTGTTCTCTGTGTTCTGCGGCCTCTTGGTGGCAGTGTCTTACCACCTGAGCCGGCAAAGCAGCGACCCGTCTGTCCTCCTGTAAGTTCACCGCCTCGAACTCGAACAAACCTCGACAGCAGCTGGATAGTATTTGCAGCGACTTCTCAGAGAAACAAATATCAAAGTGACATCAGCGTGCATAAAGAAGTCACCTATCCACACATCAATGAACAATCTGTGACTTTTCTACTCGTATATGCTGCAGATTGCACACAAACACACATTCCCTCTGAGATAAATCTCCCCCTGGCTCATATTTGTGCTTTTTGCTTCGTAGCTCGCTGATACAGTCAAAGATTTTGCCCAATTTAAAAGACAAAAA
The DNA here is from genome assembly GCA_004119915.2 of Collichthys lucidus. Classification (NCBI taxonomy): domain Eukaryota; kingdom Metazoa; phylum Chordata; class Actinopteri; family Sciaenidae; genus Collichthys; species Collichthys lucidus. The sequence continues at coordinate 29,289,795 of CM014095.1, forward strand.
CCCGGAGGATCCTCTGTCAGAAGTACAGGACCCTCTACCTGAGAAGCTCAGGGCCTCAGTGGTGAGTTGACCTTCATTGTTTATCTAATTATTCATCTAATTAATTGGATAAAGTCCTTAAAGCTGCGCAGGCCTTTAAAGGCTCCATGTTTTTCTAAACCACAGAATGAGCGTCTGCAGTCCGACCTGATCGTCTGCGTGGTCATCGCTGTCCTTTACTTTGCCATCCACGTCAGCACGGTGTTCATCGCACTACAGGTAAACTGAATTATTTTCTCATTCAAAGGATGATCTCTTATTTCTGTGATCAAACGATGCTGATAGGTGTTTCCCGCTGTCTCCGTGTTCCCTGCAGCCTTTCCTCAGTTACGTCCTGTATGCACTGTTGGGGACGGTGGGCTTGCTCACCCACTACCTGCTGCCTCAAGTCCGCAAGCAGCTGCCCTGGTACTGCTTCTCTCACCCGCTGCTCAAAACGAAGGAGTACTATCAGTTTGAAGTCAGGGGTGAGTATGCTGGAACCAGAAAGTGACTGCAGACGCTATGAACTCTAAAACGTTTGATTCCTCTGGACGGTTTCATCCTTCTTTAACGCCCGTCTCTCCTGTCAGATGCGGCTCACGTGATGTGGTTCGAGAAGCTTCACGTGTGGCTGCTGTTTGTGGAGAAGAACGTCCTCTATCCACTCGTCATCCTCAACGAGCTGAGCGGCAGCGCCAGAGAGCTCGCCAGCCCGAAGAGACTCGACACAGAGTGAGAATCCTCACCGCTCTCTGACATGTGTGTATGTTTCTCTCGTGGTTTAGCTCCACACACGCTGATGATGTCATTTTTAAAAACGCCCTCCAGGGTCGGCGCTCTGATGATCACAGTGGCGGGCCTGAAGCTGCTCCGTTCCTCCTACAGCAGCCCTACGTACCAGTACGTGACAATCCTCTTCACCGTCCTCTTCTTCACCTTCGACTACCGCCATCTGTCCGAGACGCTGCTGCTCGACCTCTTCCTCATGTCCATCATCTTCAGCAAGGTGCGAGGAATACACGACGAGCTCTGCGCATATATTTACTGTCGTCTTTTAAAATTAAATATGAATAATTCACACTTTATTTTTCACTTTATACATATTTATATTATGCAACGCTGAAGTCCACTGTTTGCTTTTCCCTTCAGATGTGGGAGCTGTTCTACAAGCTGCACTTTGTCTACACCTACATCGCCCCCTGGCAGATCACATGGGGCTCAGCCTTCCACGCCTTTGCTCAGCCCTTCGCGGTGCCTCGTATCCTTCCACAACAAACACACATGCTGGACTCTGAGTCACCAGTTTCAGCACCGAGTCCTCTTAGTTGATGCTGTTTCAGACCAGCTGTTACCTAAATGTATGGGGCTTTTATTGGACATATTTATCCCAGTGACCCTTGACCCGAGCCTCCTCCAGACTCTGCCATGCTGTTTGTCCAGGCTGCAGTGTCAGCGATCTTCTCCACGCCGCTCAACCCCTTCCTGGGCAGCGCCATCTTCATCACCTCCTATGTCCGTCCCGTCAAGTTCTGGGAGAGAGACTACAAGTGAGGACGAAGACTTTAAAATATGATTCCACGTTCAGATCTGATATTCTATTTCTGTGAATATCTTTCTTATCTCTTCTGTGTTCGCAGCACTAAGAGGGTGGATCACTCGAACACTCGACTGGCCTCTCAGCTGGACAGAAATCCAGGTGAGAGCATCGTGATAATTTGATCTGATACAGCAGGATGTCATGTCTGCAAATAGAAAAAAAATCTAATGATATCACATAATAAGCTGTATTTATATAGCAGAGCTATAACACAGTTACAAAGTGATTTACAGTAGTGCAGAGCCAGTAAAACAAACAGTTACTAAGCTCAATAAACTAAAATCAATCAAATAAAAATAAAATGTGTCATAAAACATATATAGATGGTTTTACTAAGTGTTTTTAAAAGTTGAGACAATTTGCAGCCCTGACCTCCTCAAGCAGGTTCGTCCACAGTCTTGGAGCGCTGAGCTCTGTCAGCTTTGTGTAAACGTCTGAACTGTGGAACAATCAGGAATGACACATCTGAGTGACTCAGGGAGCACGAAGGGATTTAAGGCACTAAAAGATCCGCTAAATAACTCGGGGCAAGACCTTGAAGGTTTCTGAGGTGATAAAAGCCGGACTGAACCGTTATGGGATCGGACAGAGAGCCAAGACTGTTTGAGAAGTTAGACCTGCTCTCGTCTAAGTCTTCTCCTTTCCCCTCTCCAGGCTCTGACGACAACAATTTGAACTCCATCTTCTACGAACACCTGACCCGCTCCCTGCAGCACAGCCTGTGCGGAGACCTCCTCCTGGGCCGATGGGGCAACTTCAGCACCGGGGACTGCTTCATCCTGGCCTCAGACTACCTAAACGCTCTGGTGCATCTCATCGAGATCGGCAACGGCCTGGTCACCTTTCAGCTCCGAGGGCTGGAGTTCAGAGGTGAGTGTGTTGAATCAGCCTCTGTAGCTGATAAATCAACGTGTGGCAGTCAGATATGAAGGTGGAATGTTTCAGATATAATAATAAATGTTGCCAGGTATCTAAAACAGGTGAGAAGTTTTAGGTAAGAGCTCTAAACCTACTTTAAAATTAATGTTCTGTTCTTTTCACGCCTGTTTTAAAACTACCTGTTTGTTTTGTTGAGGATTATTAACCAGGCGCACAGTTCCCATGTGTGATATGAGCATTCCAGCCGCATGACTTCATGGCTTCAGCTTTATCTTCCGTAGCTGCGGCACAGCTGACAGAAATAACCCGCCTTCTGTATCGCAGGAACTTACTGCCAGCAGAGAGAAGTGGAGGCCATCACCGAGGGGGTGGAGGAGGACGAGGGCTGCTGTTGCTGCGAGCCGGGTCACCTCCCTCACATCCTGTCCTTTAATGCCGCCTTCGGACAGCGCTGGCTCGCCTGGGAGGTTCTGGTCACTAAATACGTGCTCGAGGGCTACAGCATCACTGATAACAGCGCCGCCTCCATGCTGCAGGTGTTCGATCTACGACGCATCCTGACCACCTACTATGTCAAGGTGAGTAGGATGGAGCTGGGACTGCTGAACAGATGAACCGTGCATTATTTAAATGTGATCTCGCTTTGCTGTTTCCACCGCCTCTCTGACGGACGATGATCCAGAACATGGCGGCAACAACTCGACATGATAAATCTATTCCTCTCTACAACTCGACCTCGATTGTTTCCCTTCTATAAATTGTAAATGTTTCATCCCTTCCTGATCTCAGGGCATCATCTACTACGTGATCGCTTCACCAAAACTGGAGGAGTGGCTGGCCAACGAGACCATGAAAGACGGCCTGCGAGGATGCGGAGAGAGAAACTACGTCGACCTGGATCCCACCTTCAACCCCAACATAGACGAGGACTACGACCATCGACTCGCCGGCATCTCCAGGGACAGCTTCTGTGGAGTCTACCTGGGCTGGATCCAGTACTGCAACTCTCGAAGGCCCAAGGTAGAAAAAAAAAAAAAGATACACATTGAAGATTTTTAAAGTTGCAGCGGACTGGATTTGAGTTTGATGAATCTTTGTTTGCAGCCTCTGGACAGCGAGAAAGACTCGGCTCTGGTGCTGCTCTGCTTCGGCCTGTGTGTGCTGGGGAGGAGAGCTCTGGGAACGGCAGCCCATCATATGTCAAGGTCGCTGAGTCATCTTCAGTATAATAAGTTTTTATGACACGTTAAGGGCTGAGTGAGAGTTCACTTATGTAGGCCAAACAAACAGACACGCGCTCGAGTGTAGTTAACCACATACCTGCACGCACACGCCTGTTTCCGTCTCATGAGTCACGACTAAACTAAACGTCCTGCACCTCTTCTTTCCATCACAGCAATCTGGAGTCTTTCCTGTATGGACTTCATGCATTATTTAAGGGAGATTTCCGGATCTCTTCAGTGCGAGACGAGTGGATCTTCGCAGACATGGAGCTGCTCAGGAAAGTCGTGGTGCCTGGAATCCGAATGTCTCTCAAATTACACCAGGTGAGCCTTTGAAAAGCCTTTGACCTCATTCCCAGGGTCTGATTTCATCTGTGACACGTGCGTTTGCGTTCTTTCAGGACCACTTCACGTCCCCGGACGAGTACGACGAGCCGGCGGTTCTTTTCGAGGCCATCTCCGTGCACCAGCAGAACCTGGTCATCGCCCACGAAGGAGACCCGGCCTGGAGGAGCGCTGTGCTCTCCAACGCCCCATCGCTCCTCGCCCTGCGCCACGTCCTCGACGAGGGAACCAACGAGTACAAAATCATCATGCTCAATCGACGATACCTTAGCTTCCGCGTCATCAAGGTGAGGCGGGATTCCGATGAGTGTTTGACTTCTTGACTGATGCCGTTTCTAAGACACGCCTCTCGTGCTGCAGGTGAATAAAGAGTGTGTCCGAGGCCTCTGGGCCGGGCAGCAGCAGGAGCTGGTGTTCCTGAGGAACAGAAACCCGGAGCGCGGCAGCATTCAGAACGCCAAGCAGGCTCTGCGCAACATGATCAACTCCTCCTGCGATCAGCCAATCGGATATCCCATCTACGTGTCTCCACTGACCACCTCCTACTGCAACTCGCACCCGCAGCTCGGACACATCCTGGGCGGCCCCATCAGCATCGGGAACATCCGAAACTTTGTGGTCAGCACCTGGCACAGGTGTGTTGCTCATAAAAATATAAATGTGGTCAAACATTCTCACACTGTCTGACCTGTTAATGTTTTCTTCTTCTTTATTATTAATATTGAAATGTTGTTTTGCAGGTTACGGAAAGGCTGCGGCGCCGGCTGTAACAGCGGGGGGAACATTGAGGATTCAGATGCAGGGGGGCTGTCCTGTGGGAGTGGGAACGGGATGGGAGGCGACTCTCAGCAGAGCTCAGTGTCGCAGGGTGGCACCTCTGGACCGGTGCCGTCCTACTCGTACCAGCCGCACGCTCTGGGTGAGAACTGAACTGAACCTGACCCTGACCCCCGCTAACACTGTGAACACTGTGAACCTTTAACTTCATATAGTCTACGTCTCCTTGTGTCCAGGCACCAGTCAGAGTTCCCAGTCCGTTCAGTCCGGTTTGGTACGCCACTCTCCCGCCCGAGCCTCCGTCGCCAGCCAGTCGTCCTCCTACCGCTACAGCAGCAGCCGCCACTCCTCCCTGCGCACCTCCACCACAGGCCTGGAGCCCTGCCGACGCTCCTCCACCAGCCAGCTCTCTCTGCGCACGCTCCCCACCTCCCTGCAGCTCCGCCTGGGCTCCACGTCGGATCCCACCGGCCCGTCCGCCTCGCTCTCCAGCCACAGCATCCCTCCCTGCAAACGCCACACGCTGGTGGGCCTCCTGGGCAACGACGGCCTCTGCAGCACCGTGACCGATCCCCTCAGCCAGCAGCATCACCACCATCACCACCACCTCCACCTGCAACAACACAACCCCACCGTCTCCACCGTGCGCAGGGACGACATCTCCTACAGAGTGCAGGTTTGCGAATAAAGCTGGAAGGAAATGTGGAAAAACAAAAAGAGCGCTGGCTGAAATCTCACAGCTTCACTGTCACGAAATAATCTGCATCAACAAACAGAAACCTGTGCCAGAGCTCCCAGCGTTTAAAACGGAGTTCTTCTTTAAGCCTCAAATCTCTGGCTCGCTCACAAACCCCAAAAAAAAACAGCAGCCACAGCAAATGAATGTTTTTAATCTTTTACAATACATTTACAACAAACTTCTACAATATATAACATTCAACTCGTTAAACTATTATAGTGTAAACCCTCAAACTTTACATCATGCACCACCTCAGAAAACATTCGGCTCTCTGTTGGCTGCCTCGTTATGACAGACGCCGATTGGGTCTAAAAGTTGGTTCACACTTCTCGTCATAATATTTCCAGAGTCGTGATTTCAGTGTTTTTGACTTTTTGCTTACTGTCACATTTAAGCTTGTAACTAATCACTGTGTTCATGAATGACGTATTTTAAATGACTTTCCAGAGATCTCAGTTTATTTTTGAATAGAATAATGTTTTTATTTGAGATTCCTCTGCGTACCACCAGTGAAACTCGAACCATAGTTTGAGAACCAATGATTTAAATGATGAAATGGAAGTTTTCACAGCGCTGAGTTTAAAATTTCATTATGACCAAACACATTTAGCTCAAGTGAATTTGAATATCCTCTGCGGTGTCGCTCAGATCGTGGACGTCTGCCACGTGCTGGAGACCATCAACCTATCGAAGCGGAAGGAGCTGCAGTGGCCCGACGAGACGATGAGACTGAGGGCAGGACGGACCTGCTGGAGGGACTGGAGCCCCTTAGAGGGCATGGAAGGACATGTAAGTCAAGATTTGTTCTGAAGCTCTCTGACCTCTTCACACTATAAATGATTACCTTGTTTGTACTCGTGTCCGCCTGTCGGTGACCTGCTCGCCTCTCCTGTCGCCCTCCGCAGGTGATTCACCGGTGGGTGCCTTGTAGCCGTGACCCAGCCAATCGCTCCCATATCGACAAGACCATCCTGCTGGTACAGGTGGAAGATAAGCTAGTGCCCATTATCGAGACTGGGGTCATTGAGTTGGGTGCAGAGGTTTGAGACAAGCAAGCACACACACACTAAAACACACACACACACACTAAAACACACACACACACACAATCAGTTGTGTGAAGACAAAGCCAGACCTCCCTGGCTTTCAGCAGGACAAACAGGAAACGGGAGCTCTCCCCCCTCCCCTGTTCCTTTATCGCTGAGGGGGAAAGGAAGCCAGGGAAAAGTGCAAGCAGAGGCAGAGCACACACTCATCCGAGAAATCCTTTACCGCATCCACACACACACACACACACACACACACACACACACACACAGTATCTGCCTTGCTTCGCGTCTCAGAAATGCTGCATGACAGTAAACTACCCTTAAGTTAAGTTAGTTCTTGCTACTGGTAATTAATTTCTATGCATTTCATCGACCTTTGTTGGTAACTCTGACAGAGCTGAGTGTAAAAGAACGTGTGGAGATTTATTTCTTTTGTGTTTTTGATTGTCTTTAAATAATTTGCCAAAATAATGGTATTGAATAATCTGCCATGGTTTCATACACACAAAAGCTTTTTTGTTTTTTTTTGTTGTTGTTTTGTTTTTTTGTTTTTTTCGCTGCCAAGACTACGGAGAGCGTCGCGGCGTAGAACCGAGCGGAGTCGGAGACTTCACGGTGCTGTGCTCGACAAACTCCCTTTTTGTTTCGTTGTTGTCATTCCGTTCGGATCACTTTTGAAATTTCTGCAAGATTACTTTGCGCAAAGAAAAAAAAAAGAACTTGCACTATTAATTTTTGTTTTGTTTTTTCGTTTAATTTACAGTGATGCACTACACTCTTTAGATAGTATCACATTTTATTTATTACAGACTCTGAATGGCCATGGTTACAGATGCCTTGGGAATGAAAAAAAAATGCAATCGTCATTCTGTTTTCAGCCATTTTTATTTGACTATTTTATGTTTGATAAACTTGAAAATAACTTTTTACTGTATATGGTTATATCTATATCTATCTATACAAAATATATATATATTTACACAAATATATATATATATATATATATATATATATATATATATATATATATATATATATATATATATATATGATAATGTCAATGTATAAAAGATTTTGTTTTCAATATTTATTACTGTGAACATGGTATTTACACTTTGTTACATCTTTTCTTTTCTTTTTTTTTTCATTTTGAGACAAAGGTTAATGTATTAAGGACCATTGGTTGAAAACAAGATGCCGAATTTTTGATGGACTGTTTCACTATTTAACTTAATTCTTTTTCTATATGGAGAAATAAAAGTTTGATTTATTGCTGACATCTTTAACGCGCTTCCTCTGATTGTCTCTGTACACACACGCACAAAACGCGTCACGAGTTTGAAATGAAACCTGTGATGAGCAGCTGCAGTGAAGTGAAGGGGATTTTTATGAGTAACCTGCTGATAATCATTTTTATGGTACAGTGAACCATATGGGTCATATGACTTTTCTTTACTGTGCCCAGTTTAATAGATTCTAAGGTGCCGTGTTGTCGTGTGAAGAACCTGTACATACTCTTATTGTTACAGTTTTACATCTCTAACAATGTTGTCTTGGATTTTATTTCATTAAAATCAATGAGCCTCTCTTCTGATTGGCTGACTGTACAGTTGTGACATCACAAACTTGCAGGAAGTTCAGCAGCTTGTTTAAAAACAGAACACAGACTGTGTGCATCTTTCAGCGGATCAGAACTTTCATATATAACAGGATATATACATTATTTCAAAAGTTCAGGATGGGTTCATGGTACAGTGACATATCATGAAAGTCGGACATTTAATCATCTCAAACAATTTATTGAAACAAAAGCTAACGACGCATTTTAATGTCTCAGTAACCATCCGTCATTTATCCTTGACTGTCGATCACAGCTCGACTGGACGTCTCATGCTGTTCACACGTCGACTTATTACTATACACTGCTCACAATGACGGCTAACCATCCATCAGCAGCACCTGGTCACTGTGAGGAAGCACTCAGAGGGAAGTTAGCGTTGAGCGTCAGAGTGTCATCATGTCATATTCATCATGTGTTTATCACTTTATAATAAAACAGAAATGGAAATCTAACATTCTACCATATGGGGCCTTTAAATTAGAATAGAATTAAACAATAAAACAGTACTTTATATATTAATTTGTGTTATTCTTTTTACCTAGAATATTTATTATATTCGACTTATTTAGTTATATTTTTCCTTAAAGTAATGTGCTGTTACACAATCGGTGCTAAATGCTGAGCTGGCCGGTTCCTCTCTCGTGTTGACCTCGTGTTAAACTGCACATGACAAATAAACCTGAAACTGCAATATTTGTCTTTTAAATGCACTGAGTACATTACATAACAAAACATAAAAACTAGTTACATATAAAATAAAAGCCTTTCAATTTTTCTTTGCTGCAAATGTCGTTAGAAGTCAGGGAAGGGAGTTAGATGGGACGAGGAATTATTTTAAAGGTCCAGTGTGTAGAGTTTAGCATGTAGTGGACTAATTGCCGCATTGCAATCTCCTCACATCACCTTCTCCTTCTTAGTGTAAAGGAGAAACAACATTTCAAGGACCCCGTGTGGAGTCACTGTGTAGTTTGTCTGTAGGAACACAGAGGAGCCGCTCCCACTGTAGATATGAAAGGATGATTTTTAAATAACAAAAACAAAAAAGATTCTTTATTTTCAGGTGATCATACATACATGAAAACATAGCTATATATTATATATTATATCCACTGACACTGTGGGTGTGTGTTATGTGCTACTGTGTAACTTTGTATTATGTGTCCTGTGTCTTTTTTTGCTTTGTGCTGTTTGTCATTGTGCTGTATTATGTTTTAATCGTGTCTGCAGATGAAAAGTAGCTGTAGGATAACTCTGGTGCAGTACATCAAATATAATTGTTTATGTTTAATACTGTACATGGTCCCATTAAAGAAAATAAATGAAATCTTACACACTGCACCTTTTAAATGTAGCTACTTTTTCTAATGTTTTGTTACAATCATGGCTAAAATCTGCTATTTCTAAAAGTTTTTCAGTTGTATTTGATTTCTGAAACATCTTGGGGAACCAGTGCATTAAAGTACTTTGATTTTATAAACAAAAGCTTGATGTTTCTGTTTACAGATGGATTATAATCCCGTGTTTATGTCTTTAATCTGGTTTCTGATTTATTACTCATCAAACCACATGACTTGTTTACAGTCAAAGCCCCGCCCACCGCGCACCCTCTCAGCGCTCTAATTGGCTGCGGCGGCAGAATTCCTTCTACACCCCCCCTCCTCCCCCCAGACGTTACGCTACGTAAAAAAAAAAAACGTCCCACCGTGCGCTCTGATTGGCTGCGGCGGCAGAATTCCTAAAGGACGTTTTTTCCCCGACGTCACATATAAACGTCGGTCCGAGTCCTGCCGAACATGTTCGTGTAGCTGCTGCTCGGCTCGGTCCTCCACACACACACAGAAAAGGTAACACACACACAAACACACACATTTTAAAAATGTGTTTTATTTAAATCACTTTAATCGTCGCTTTCTCTGTTTCTACGTCATGAATCTGCGCTTTGTTCGCTGCTCGGCTCCGTCAGAGGATGCCAGCCGTCATGTGACTCGGGTCAGGTGGCCAGTTTCTGTTTTTATTGACTTTATTTTTAAAGTCTGTCCCCCTGTCCGTCCACACAGAAGGAGAGGACATGTCTCTGTCAGTCTTCTTCGCCCTGCTCGGCCTCGGTCTCGGGCTGATCGACGCGTTTCCCTCCCAGCCGCCGGCTGATGGGAAGAACTGGGTGGTGATCGTGGCTGGATCCAACGGCTGGTACAACTACAGACACCAGGTGAGAGCAGGAAGCTACCTGCCACCAAATGTTTCCTTTATAACCTGCACGGTGCATGACTCACCTGTTTTCCTTCATAACCTGCACTGACTTCTGATAAGACCATGTTTACCCTCAGATAAAACACTTCCAGGCAGCACAAGAGTTTCATGCACCAGCATTTTACAGCTGAGACATTTTAAGTTCAAGTTCAAGTATATATCTGTTTATAAGAGAATATCTGTAAAAGCCAATCTGAACTATAAGAATTATTGTTTTTTAAACTCTTTTTATTTTTTTATAGTACAAACATTGGAAAAACAAAATATACAAAACAAACAAACAACAAAAAAGAAAAAACCCACCCCAAACTAACAGAGAGCACTGCAATATGTTTCTTTATGTATATATACATTCATACACACATACATCCATATATACACACAACAACAAAAAACATATATATATATATACACACATTATTTTAAAAGCGCTTTTCAGGGTACTCAAAGACACTTTACAGAGAAGAACATTAAATCATCAAAACAATATAAGAGTGCACTAAAAACACATTAGACATTAAACAAAAGCAATTTTAAAAAGGTTTCTGTTAGAGATTTGAAGGTGGGCAGGTCGGTACAGTCACGGATGTGTTTGGGGAGGGAGTTCCAGAGGGAGCAAGATGATAGGAGGCAGGCAGGTGAATAGCGTGTATGAAATAATAGAATGAAAAAAAAGTAAAAATAAAAAGACAGCCAAGCTTCCCCTTCTGGAAAAAAGATTCTGTAAGAAGGACTCGAAGAATTATTCATGGCATTTGCAGAGGGAAAGAGGTGCTACGACAGGAGTCAAGGAGCAAATATTATAATAACAGGTGAACAATGGGAAGAAACATTCAGACCTCAAATAATAATAGATTTTATTTCATGGGCGCCTTCTTGCCACCTTACAATAAATGAGAGTAAACAGCAAATAACAGAAACAAACAAAAAAAAACATAAAAGTATCAAATTACAGGAATACAACATTGAAAACAGGTTAAATAGGACAGTGCAACTGAATCAGATGGAAAAGGCGATTTTAATTTTAAACAGGTGCAGACTTGAATTGTGACAGTCAGCTGATGTTCCTAATGATGCGAGGTAAAGAGATCCAGAGCTGTGGAGCAGAGCGGCTGAAAGCTCTGGTGCTTCATGGCGGTGAGCAAGCGGAGGGGACAGTCAGGTGGATGGAGGAGGAAGATCTGAGGAAGCGAGGGGAAGATCCAGGAGATGTGGTGGTGCGAGGTTATGAACGGCTGTGTTGAGGGGCTTTACACATAGATTTTAAATTACTGGAAGAATATTCAAAAGGAACTGAAACATGTTTTTACTTTAGACCCAGCACTGTACATATTAGGTATAGCCCCACATACTGTCACAGAGAGGAACCTGACCTTACTGAGAATTCTGCTTTTTAATAGCAAACAAAATAATTTCAGCTTCTTGGTTGAAGCCACCTGACCTCCTTGTCTCTCTCTGCTCCTTGTCTCTCTCTGCTCCTTGTCTCTCTCTGCTCCTTGTCTCTCTCTGCTCCTTGTCTCTCTCTGCTCCTTGTCTCTCTCTCTGCTCCTTGTCTCTCTCTCTGCTCCTTGTCTCTCTCTCTGCTCCTTGTCTCTCTCTCTGCTCCTTGTCTCTCTCTCTGCTCCTTGTCTCTCTCTCTGCTCCTTGTCTCTCTCTCTGCTCCTTCTCTCTCTGCTCCTTCTCTCTCTGCTCCTTCTCTCTCTGCTCCTTCTCTCTCTGCTCCTTGTCTCTCTGCTCCTTGTCTCTCTCTGCTCCTTGTCTCTCTCTCTGCTCCTTGTCTCTCTGCTCCTTCTCTCTCTGCTCCTTGTCTCTCTGCTCCTTGTCTCTCTCTGCTCCTTGTCTCTCTCTCTGCTCCTTGTCTCTCTCTCTGCTCCTTGTCTCTCTCTCTGCTCCTTGTCTCTCTCTCTGCTACTTGTCTCTCTGCTCCGTCTCTCTCTCTGCTCCTTCTCTCTCTGCTCCTTCTTCTCTCTCTGCTCCTTCTTCTCTCTCTGCTCCTTCTTCTCTCTCTGCTCCTTCTTCTCTCTCTGCTCCTTGTCTCTCTCTGCTCCGTCTCTCTCTCTGCTCCTTGTCTCTCTCTGCTCCTTGTCTCTCTCTCTGCTCCTTGTCTCTCTCTCTGCTCCTTCTTCTCTCTCTCTGCTACTTGTCTCTCTGCTCCGTCTCTCTCTCTGCTCCTTCTCTCTCTGCTCCTTCTTCTCTCTCTGCTCCTTGTCTCTCTCTCTGCTCCGTCTCTCTCTCTGCTCCTTGTCTCTCTCTCTGCTCCTTGTCTCTCTCTGCTCCTTCTTCTCTCTCTGCTCCTTGTCTCTCTCTGCTCCGTCTCTCTCTCTGCTCCTTGTCTCTCTGCTCCTTCTTCTCTCTCTGCTCCTTCTTCTCTCTCTCTGCTACTTGTCTCTCTGCTCCGTCTCTCTCTCTGCTCCGTCTCTCTCTCTGCTCCTTCTTCTCTCTCTGCTCCTTCTTCTCTCTCTCTGCTACTTGTCTCTCTGCTCCGTCTCTCTCTCTGCTCCGTCTCTCTCTCTGCTCCTTCTCTCTCTGCTCCTTCTTCTCTCTCTGCTCCTTCTTCTCTCTCTGCTCCTTGTCTCTCTCTGCTCCGTCTCTCTCTCTGCTCCTTGTCTCTCTCTCTGCTCCTTGTCTCTCTCTCTGCTCCTTCTTCTCTCTCTCTGCTCCTTGTCTCTCTCTCTGCTCCTTCTTCTCTCTCTGCTCCTTCTTCTCTCTCTCTGCTCCTTCTTCTCTCTCTCTGCTCCTTGTCTCTCTCTCTGCTCCTTCTTCTCTCTCTCTGCTCCTTCGTCTCTCTCTGCTCCTTGTCTCTCTCTGCTCCTTGTCTCTCTCTGCTCCTTCTTCTCTCTCTCTGCTCCTTCTCTCTCTGCTCCTTCTCTCTCTGCTCCTTCTCTCTCTCCCAGGCCGACGCTTGCCATGCCTACCAGATCGTCCACAAAAATGGCATCCCGGACGAGCAGATCGTGGTCATGATGTTCGATGACTTGGCACAGAACGAGGCGTGAGTTCACATTTTTGTTTCCTTGCAAGTCATTGTGATACTGATACTATTGTGAGACTTCTTCTTCTTCTTCCTCCTCCTGAATTATTTAGAAACAAGCCCGTCACACTTTAGTTCTCTTAGTTGTTGACCTCCATGCTTCTGCTATAAGAAATAAACGTGCAGCATACGTAGATTTTAGGATGTTTCAAACAGTGTTCCACACCACTGCGTGTGTTTTGAGGTTCTGCATTCAGACACTCATTCACTGTCTATGTCGCTCAACCACTCTCTCTCTCTCTCTCTCTCAAACCATCGGACACAAACCACATTAAACTTCTTGGTGTCGCTGTTTTGCTGCGTGAATTGTGACACAGATTTCGAAGCCGCTACATGAAGTAAACAAAGAACACAACAGGCAGAGTGTCAGAGTTCAGATCAGGCTGACTTTGAGGTTTGAGCGTCTGATTGGCGGCTGCATCTTTTGTTTTTGTTTTTTTTGTTTTTTGGCTGACGCCTCGGTAACCCAGGCCGCTGCTGGCAAAACAGACTACTCCCACAGACGAATGGAAAAACCTGCGGTCTCACCGCCTTAATGATGAGGTCCAAATCATTCTGTGGAGATTATGTCTGTGTATTAACATATCCTCTGTGAGTGGAGCTGAAATAAGTTATTTAATCAGTTAGATAATCGACAGGAAATCTATTTCGAAAGTTTTTTGAGCCGTTCTGATCTCATTTCTTTCTTGGTTCTGATCCCAACAGAGTCGTACTACGTCTTTCTAAGTATTGAGAATCGATGTCGGGTCTGATCTGATACTTTAAATGTTGATTAAATATGCATGTGACACACTGATCCAATAGCTGTAGCCTTTTAAATCTGATACACCTGATTTTTCACGAGCTGCTTGAGGTCCTAAATCATAAATAATAAGTTTATAAACCTAAATTATTAATACAGGTGAAAGTTTAAGACTCTAGAGAGAAGATGTCTGACTCTGTAACTACAGACACACTCAGTCCATTCATGACTGTGCAGTGAAATCAGAGCGAGGAAACACTGATGGGCTCTTTTCTCGACTTTCAGTGACCAAGTGATTAATCCAGAAAGAAATCAGCAGGTTCATTGATAATAAAACGATAATCTGCAGCCCTGTTTGTAAATCACAGAATAATCACACAGGCGTGTTGGCATTTGTCATGTCAGCGTGGCATGTCGGAGCGGACAGTATCGTTAACGAGCTGTTAAAGAGACCTGCTGAGACGAAGTCACAAGGAACTGATTTCAGTGCCGCTTCAGGACTTTGACTGGGAGGTTTATTACCGAGCGCACAGAAGAGCAGCAGAGTAAGCAGATCCATGAGTTTCAGGATCTCTGCGAGGACACAGCAGTGTGTGACAGTAACGATGTCGGTTAGTTTACTTTCTTCACTTTGCTCCAGGACAACCTGCTCGACCACCTGAGCCCCAAAACTTCTCCTGTACTATAAAAACCTGCGTACACCAAGACTTTGGTAGACTTAGAGGCGAGAAGGAAACTATGTAAGCTCTGCGTGCTAAATATCTCTAAGTAATTAACTATATTCATCATCTATCGATCTGTTCGTTACATATTTGATTACTCAGTAGTGGAAAAGACTCATCAGAGGCCAAGGTGACATCTTCAGGCAGCGTTGTAGTACTCAGGATCTGTCTCAAGACCACTTTAGTTAAAGAAAACACAACAGTCTGTAAATCCTGAAATACGCTGGCTGAGAAAGCTGCGAGGCCTCGAACAAAGAGTTGACTGTATGTCGTCTGGTCTTGGTCTTGACCCCTCGAAGTCTTGGTCTTGTCTCGGTATCGATACACTCTGGTCTGTCAGTTGAGGTGGTCTTGACACAATAACACTTTACGATGATCTGAAAAAACACAGAAAAGCAGCAAATCTTCATCCTGCACGGTTTAGCATGACTTAATTAAATGACTAAGTTTGCTGTCCATCAGCTCATTATTCTTAATCTCGTGATCGCTCCAGCACTGTAGTCAACATCAGCTTTCCCCTGCAGGTTCCCTTCTTCTATTATTCATTGTCCAGACGCTTTATCTGAAGTTTCCACCTCAGCATAATGTAGGTCAGCTTTCCTACAGAAGTTATGCAACGTGGTTTGATGTCTGTGCCCGTTATCGTCTCGTACGGCCCGACATGATTCAACGTGTAGTTTTTTGTTTTTGGTTAATGACTGACGAGACGAAGAGGCCGGTGGAAACTCGCATGATTAGCCACCCTGACAAATCAATGACAAACAGACGCTGCTTCGAGTTTTCACTTTCAACAGTTGAATGCAACAAAAAGTTTTGTCTGTTTTTTTTAAAATAACTGTTTTTTAAATACTGATTTATTTTCTATGTTAATCTGGAAACTGCCTGACTTTTAAAACTCAAACAATCACAGCCTCTGTTGTTTGTAATTCAGCAGTGAAAGAGGAAAAACCTGATGTGCTCCGAGCCGTCACCTGATAGTTAACTATCCGTGTCATCATGCCAAAGTGTTTTGTCAGCCGTTCTCACTTCCTCCTACAAAAATGAATGAAATTTTTTTTTTTTTGTTCCCAGAAACCCGACGCCGGGGATAGTGATCAACAGGCCCAACGGCACCGACGTGTACAAGGGAGTTCCTAAAGACTACACCGGGGACGTGAGTGCAAACGTTTGTGCGAGAACTGAAAACTCTTTAATGAACGTTGGACCAAACCGTTATTTCTCTGCAGGACGTGACCCCACAAAACTTCCTGGCGGTGCTGAAGGGCGACTCGTCAAACATCAGAGGTGGCTCTGGGAAAGTGTTGAAGAGGTGAGCGAGACGAGAACGAACAGAAAACAACAGAATCTGGTTCATCCAGATATTTTTCTAACTTTGTCTCTTTGTCTTGGCAGCGGGCCCAACGATCATGTGTTTGTGTATTTCACTGATCACGGAGCGCCCGGCATTCTGGCCTTTCCTAATGATGATGTAAGCATTTTCTACTTCCTGCTCTTGTTCATGCACCAAACACACACACACACAGAGGCCAGAACAATAAAACCTGACGTGGTTTAACGTTTCATTTTAAGAAATAGTTTATAATACACCAGAATCTGTGTCCACCCTCATTTTCTGGTCTGCAACATATACAATATATATTGCAGCTGTTATGTTCTGCACAGACCCATCAGATTTCCACCCCCCCCAAAAATAAGTCAGTTTATTTATTTATGTGAATAAAATGGTATCATTTATGCAGATATCTGATTCAAAGAACAAATAAAAAAGATCAGACATTTGACGGCAGCTTTCAGGGTTTGCATCACAATAATATTGAAGCAAATCAAATGTAGTTTGACAGTCAGCCCTGTTACTGAATAAAGAGACACCATGTAAAGTTCTAGGTTTATTATTCACAATAACTTTTGTATCTGCACAAACTGTCCATGCTGAGTCACCTCAGAGTGTTTCTTTCTCTGCAGCTCAACGTTCAAGACCTCCAGGACACCATCAAATACATGCACGACAACAAGAAATACAAGAAGGTCTGTATGTGTATGTATGAGTGTGTGTGTACACTGTGTCAGTAGGTCAGTGATTAAATCTAATCAGCTGATGATGAATCATAGAACAACTCTCACGTCCACAGATGGTGTTTTACATCGAGGCGTGTGAGTCTGGATCAATGATGACCGACCTGCCCGCTGACATTGACGGTGAGTCGAACTTAATCACTTTCAGTAAAAGTGAGACAAGATATTGACACCGAGTGCCTCGACAACGTGAACTTGACTTTTTCCTCGTGATTTAACTTTGATAAGCTCGTGTGATAAAACATTTGTCTGTCTGTCCTGACTCAGGCCGGCACTGCAGTCTGTTGATTTCAGTCAATCTGCCCCGCTCAGCATTCTGTCGTGTGTTAATCTATGAGCCGAGTCACTTTGTCATGTGCTCGTCCTCATGTGACGAACATTACGGGACGTGCGGATCAAGGTTCTGCTTTTATTGTGTGAAATCGAGTTTTCACACGCTTCCCTCTGCGCTCTGAATCACAATGAGATATGAAGTCCAGATGTAAAGCGTCCTGAAACATATGAGTGATTTTACTGTATGTAACTGTTACACAGCATGACCTGAGACTGTCTGTGTGTGTTTCAGTGTATGCCACCACGGCAGCTAACGCTCACGAGTCCTCCTACGCCTGCTACTACGACGAGAAGAGGGACACGTACCTGGGAGACTGGTACAGCGTGAACTGGATGGAGGACTCTGACGTGGTGGGTCTTTGTCATATTTGACTTTAATTACAATAAATTTTAATCTGTAAGATTTCAGAGCGACGATGCATTTCCTGTGGCGACTTCACAATAAAAGCCACACTCTGTGTTTCTCCAGAAGATGACGGGTTTATCTTAGTGATCATAAGAGTTCAGTCAGTAGAACTGGATTACATGCATGAGAGAACGCGTAATTATTTAATAATCAAACATGTTTTAAAATGTAGATGACAGCATTGTGTATTTCATGTAAATCTTAAAGATCAGAACTTTTATGAGAGCAGTAAGTTCGACACTGACATCTCTTCTGCTTTCAGCTCTTAATGTTCGAGCCACGACCTTCAGTTCCTTTTAAATATAAAACTGAATTTGAATTTAAAAGGTTCGGCTGCTTCTCTATTGCACGCAAATCAGAATCACTTTATTGGCCAGGTGTGTGCGCACACACACACACACACTCGTGTCGCCGGCTGATAATTAACAGTACAGCAGTGACTACATACTTCATTAAAGTTTTTTCGCTCTTCCAAACACCTGCTATCAAAAAGGCCGGGGACAGGAAAAGGAAGTGGTGCACGTCTCCAGCAGCAGCAGCTGGTTTGTTTTTCCCCAGCAGAATGAGATGTGGGTAGTTTGCATCAACAGTAGTAAAACCTGTGAGCGAACAGAAACCTGCTGGATACAGTTTAATCATTACATTTTTGGGGTTTGTTTTGGAAACATTCAGTTAACTATGATGTGTTTGTGTTCTTCAGGAGGACCTGAGAAAAGAAACTCTGCTGAAGCAGTTCAAGATCGTGAAGAGCCACACAAACACCAGCCACGTCCAGCAGTTTGGAAACAAGGTGAGACTGAAAGAACGGTCGGATTGATCGTAGTGTGTCTGAGTTTGGGTCGAGCTTTATTCAAGGTGACTGAACTGTTTGTTTCCTGTCCTTCCTTTCTTCACAGACTTTGGCCCACATGAAGGTGATGGCGTTCCAGGGTAACTCCAAGGCGAACTTCGAACCTGCTCCTCCGATGACCCTGCAGCCAATCGCAAATCTGGATCTGACCCCAAGCCCAGATGTTCCTCTGGCCATCCTGAAGAGGAAGATGATGGCCTCCAATGACATCAGAGTTGCAAGAGGGATGCTGATGGAGATCAACGCACACTTGAAGGTAAAGACCGACGAGGCCCTCCGGTGTTTCGGCCATCGCAGTAGAACACGCCAGCTCTCATGTTACAGACTTCTGTGTGTGTGTGTTCAGGTCAGGGAGATGCTGGCTGACACCATGCGCCGAGTGGTCGAGAGGGTGACCGGCAATAAGTTCAAGGCCGACGAGATCCTCAACGACAGAGCCGAGCTGTCCCAGCACAAGTGCTACCAGGCTGCGGTCAAGCACTACAAACACAGCTGCTTCAACTGGCACAAACCCGAGGTAGAGCCCACTCACCGGGGACGCCCTGTCCACAGTCACAGGCTGAGTCACCGGTTCTGACCGGATTCATCTGTAGCATATGGTGAAATATTGTGTCATGTCATGCGCCTGGTTCTGCTTTAAAAGAGGAAGCTCCATATCCGGTTCACGTCATTCATCAGCAGATATTAAATCAGCTTAATAATCAGGGACTGTCTCAACAGCAGGGGTTGCACATGAAGCCTGAATTCGTGCATCTCGACTTAATGACACTACTCGAGTTAAACCGTAACACATCATGAAATGATTCCTTCAGACTCTGTGAGCTGCAGATGTGTAAATCACCTGGTTCAGTGGAATTTTGTTAAAGACAAACACACAAAGGTTTGATGTGTTTCATGAAGCTGTGCAGTTTCTTTCAGGGAAATTTCCCCTTTTTTCTGGAACTGACATTTGAGCGTCACAGGTTTAACACCGGGGGAAACAGAATGCGGTCGTGAATACGTTCATCTCACGTTTCTGACATGTGACATTTTGTCTTTCAGTACGAATACGCCCTGAGACATCTGTACGCTCTGGTGAACCTGTGTGAGAGAGGGTACTCTGCTGGAAGGTACCATCTGCTTCCTCCTTTTTAATAAACCACGTTTCCTTTTTTAATCTTTCTATTTCTGTTGAAATGAAGCTCTGTTATTTAAAAAAAAAAAACACACTACCAACTGACATGTTCCTTTATTTGATAAAGGAAACTGAGGAGTCTATTCAACATGTCATGTCCTGCTTTTGTTTTAGATACATTTGCTATTTATTTATTTTAATATTTACATCTTCGGGAGGAATGATTAGGGAATCTAAGTATTGAGAGACTAACGTTGCAAAATTCTGGGGATTTATGGGAATAAACTGTGAATTTACTAAATTGAAGGTTGGAGCTTGTTAACAGGAAACTTAAATATAGTTGTGGGAAATATATTTTAGCATAATCTTGACTAAAACAACCAGATTTCATGCAGGTACACCTGAATATCTGCTATTCCTCAATCACATGCACATGGCACGCTGCTCACTGCAGGCCTGTCGAGCCCATTTCAAACATAAAGACAAGTACACTTACATTTGATGTGTGGTATTAAACAGCACATGAAAATGTGACTTACCAAGTATCTTAATTACTAAATTACCCCCAATTTCCAGTTAATTCCCATAAATTCTCATTAATTACCATGAAGTTTACAGCTTCTGGAAATTTTTCACCCCTTTGCAACCCAAGTCATGAAGTCCAAGTGGCATTATATTTATTATATTTGTTATTTTAGCGGTAAGGTAACACGGCTCCTCGTATTAAAGAGGCTTCATTTACAGAATATGGTATGAATTAAATATATAATACGCAGATACTAGTAATAATAATACTGTTTACTGACATTTTATACAGTAGTACTAATAAAATTCTTTGTTATTTGAGTGACTTTCTGTGTTTTGTTGTTTGGCTCTGCAGCATCCAGCTCTCCATGGACTCGGTGTGTCAGTAACAGAGTTCCTGCAGGTCCCTGAACGCCTCGCATCAGACTGTCCCCCGTCCCCGCGTGGACGAGGGCGGAGCCTCTCTTTGCACTGCTTTGGAATCAATCTGACGTGGAGTCAACGTTGTTTTTATCAACACACTAACACTTTTTTTTTGTTTTTTGATTTTACTGAGAATTTTTAAACGTTTTTTATGATGAGTTGCACTATTGCTGTGAAGAATTTGTGGGTGATGTTTTACGGCCGTTGATTGTTTTCAGGTTGATGTGATGAGACAAATGTAAAGACATGGAATTCATGTTTTCCCATTCGTGGTATGGACGATCCTGCATGACGAATGTTTGACATGTAAAGGTCATACCGATGAACCTCAGAGGACCTTGCTGTCATACGCTGATCTTGAAATAAATCTTAAAGATTCAAACCAATGCCCTGATTTCTGTCGTGTTTTTATCCTTCCTTTTTAAATATCATTATTTCTGTAATATTTCAGAGATCTGTTTTCCTCTAATCTCAAACCTTTAAGTGTGAACTCCTTCAGCTGACAGACAGTTACATCCTTTCTTTCACCACAAACCGGTGTCAGCTTTATGAGGACTTCAGGCTCAGTGTGAGCGTGTCTGAGAGTGATTTTTAAATATCTTTAAACTTCCCAACATTAAAAATATCTTCTTCCTCCTCATACAGTATGTTGTCTTCATTACATTTCAAAAAAACTATACATTTTTGGGTTTGCAGACAATAAATCCTGATGACTTCGATCACGCTCTGACTTCTAGCAGCAGTATGAGGTTCACGTTTGTGGGTTTGGCTGGTTCTAATCATTGTTAACTTAGTTTGAAGATTTCTAAAACTAAAGACATCACCAGCTCTGCACATCATGGTCTGACACATCAAATAACAGATGCAGCACTCAATGATGAATGATTACGACATCTAGTGGCCACGTTTTGACATACATCTTTATGTTTTCTATGTATTTATTATTATTATTATTAGTAGTAGTAGTATTATGTTTTCCTTTTAGGTTTTAATTACCTACAATGTGTAGAGATATTAAACTTTTTATTATTAGATATGGATATTTATTATTTGATATTTGGCTTCCGACTTGATGATGTGGACATTCATGTACATTAACACAAACGTGTGTTTTGCTCAGTTACTTCAGAACAGAGATAGTTAAAACGTAAATCTGTTATAGATATACAAGCAGGTCGGTGAAAATAGGTGTGTGTATATATATATATATATATATATATATATATATATATAAAATACTACATGCAACAAGGAACAATGCTCAAATACAAGTCAAAAAATTCTGTAAATGACATTTATTTGTGATAGAAAACTAAACTGTGAAAAGAAATACATCATACATTAAGTATGTAGTATATATGTATACATGTTTATTGTTGTGTAAGTTTTGTTTTAATGAGAGATTTTAATCTTTTTTTGTGGAAAACCCCCCAGCAATTTACCCAAAATATTCTTTATGTATTACTATTTTTTTTTTACATTTCAACAGCCTTATTATTTATTATCAAACGCAAGGATTAATTGTTTGATATTGGCATTAAATTTCCCTGAAGCATTTAAAGGTCCAGTGTGTAGGATTTAGTGGCACCTAGTGGTGAAGTTGCAGATTGCAACCAACTGAATACTGAATGCCACACCTCACCATCTCCTGCCAAGCATGTAGTTAAAAACTTTACGTTCACATAAAGAAGCAAAAGGTCATATCTAAAGAGGACCCGCGCTCACTGTAGATATAGACGGATACAAAGAATCATTTAAGATCTGTACAGTGAATAAGCACCAGAAATAAAAGTAACAGGGAGTGATCAGGACGTAAAAACTCAGCAGTGGATGGCACCTGACCAGGTAAAAGCCAGACTAAAGTCTCAAGTTGTTTTAAAGAAGTCTGCAGTCCCTCAGATCCATATGCAGGCTGCTCCAGAGATGGGGGCCGCAGAAACTAAAAGCAGCCTCACCAAACTTCTTTGTGGAGGTTTTGGGGACAACTAGTCCAGATGCCAAGGATCTGGGAGACCTGCTTGGTGCATACTTCTGTAACATGTCACAAAGGAAGGTCGGTGCCATTTAAAAACCACAAAGAGAATCTTAAAATCTCTACTAACACTAACAGGTAACCAGTGCAGGGCTTTTAAAATGGGGGTCATATGTGTGCCCTCTGTCTGGTCTTTGTCAGTACTCGGGCTGCAGAGTTCTGTATCAATTGTAAATGGCCTAGTGTTTTTTTAGGACGACCAGACAGTCACCTAAAAAAAGACCAGAACATCACCTAAAATGGCCTTTTCCATCTAAATTCAGTTGCATTGTTCTATTCTAACCTGTTTTTGTTTTGATACTTTTATGGTTCTTTTTTTTGTTTCTGTTATTTGCTGTCTACTCTCATTTATTGTAAGGTGACAGGGCGGCGCATATGAAATAAAATGTATTATTAATATTGTTATTATTATTATTATTATTATTATTATTATAAGGGCATTACAGTAATCGAGTCTTGAAGTGATAAAATCAATCACATGATTATACACTAATGAAAACACACTAATTATTAGTAATTAATTCTCATTCCTGCCAACAGATACTCCTAAATCTTACACACTGGACCTTTAAGCTCAAAAATCTAAACGCTGTTATGGATAAGTTGGTTACCCTAGCAGGATGGTCCCCCCTCACTGGGTGGGTAGATTTTTTTTTTTCAGCATAACTGAGACGAATTTTCGAAATGTATTTTTTTAATGTAAGTATTGGCTTTGTTTGTTGAACAGATTAGATAACGTGGTGTTTTAAAATGATAATAAAGTTGTAAACGAGGCGTTGGTTTGGATTTTTAATCAGGCAGCAGGCTCCTGCAGCGCAGAGGGAGCCTCCTGGAGCAAGAGGCGCGGCTCCGCGTAACACCTCCCACCACATAAAACAGGAAGCTAGCCTGACCGAAACCCGTGTTATAGAGGCATGAAAACACGGCACGGCACGGCACGGCAACTCTTCACTAACAGACAAACCGACTATCCGCCAAACTAACCCTCCACCGGGAGGACAGCACACGGACTAGGTCAAACTTTAACCGGTAACGGCTCCGTTAGCACCGAGGGACGCGGCTGTTAGCTCGCTCCGTTAGCTCTCCGGGCTAACTGTAGCTTTTCTCTCCTCCACACACACACAGCTGTTTTTTGTGTGTTTTTGTGTGTTTGTGTTGGACTGCTCACGAGTCTGCTGGTGTGTAGCGGGTCACCATGGGGTCCAGGGCGTCCACGTTACTCCGGGAAGAGGAGATAGAGGAAATCAAGAAGGAGACTGGCTGTAAGTGGAGCTCAGACTCATTAATCCTGTGATTGACTGTCACACATCAGCAGTTTGTTCATTAAACTGCCAACAGGAAGTTACACTAATGCTGTTTCTCATATCACGGACATTGCTACAGTCTGTGTAACTGTGTAACAGATGCTGACAGTTAATATTAAAGATTCCTGAGCTCCAGTGTTTGGATGAAATGTAGTTTTCCTCTTGTTGTCTCTTGTTGTCTCTTGTTGTCTCTTGGTCATTGTTGTTGTTGTTTTTCTGTCCACAGTCTCCCACAGTCAGATCACCCGCCTGTACAGCCGCTTCACCAGCCTGGATAAAGGTGAAAACGGCACCCTGAGGTAAGAAACACATGAATCATGGTTCATGTTGCCTTCTCATGACTTTTAACTAAGCTGAACAGGTACAGGCGTGTGACGTTCCTTCATATAAATGCACTAAAGGAACAGAAAATCAACAGGGAAGTGTCACTAGATAGATGGATAGATGGATGGATTAAGAATAAAAATATAAAGAACTATACATAATAAACTATCAAAGTAGCAAAAGTATATAAAATATATTGTGCAAATAGGCAGCAGTGTTGACTTAGTGCAGAGATCTCATTGTGACATTTCTGTGGTTTGTGATTAACTTCTCCCATAAACAGGTAATAGGTGAAGAAATAAGTAATCATTAAAACATCCGTCTGATTTTTAGCAGTGAGGTTTCACCTGGAGATCAGTGATCCGTCAAGGGTAAAATCATTTAAAGGAAACGTCCTCCGCGTCGTGTTTACACACAACAAATTCTCGCTTCTTTGCTTTCAGTCACAGCAAAGGTGACTTTTTTCTTATCGTTCATCAGTTGCCACAACAGAAGAGATTTTTTTTCTTTTGCACGTAGCTCAACTTGACACGAATTCACAAAT
Organism: Collichthys lucidus; assembly: GCA_004119915.2. Lineage (NCBI taxonomy): Eukaryota > Metazoa > Chordata > Actinopteri > Sciaenidae > Collichthys > Collichthys lucidus. The sequence continues at coordinate 29,314,719 of CM014095.1, forward strand.
TCATTTTGTTTTGATGATTTGACATCCTGTTTTCACGTCTGCTTTAAAAGAGAGATGACGACATGTCTGCGTGTCCTTTGCAATGTGTCAGATCATTTTAATCTGTGGTTAAAAATTGATTTAATTCATTTAAATTTTGATCATCTCTCCTCCCGCCTGCAGTCGGGAAGACTTCCAGAGGATCCCGGAGCTGGCCATCAATCCTCTGGGAGACAGAATCATCAACGCGTTCTTTCCTGAGGGGTGAGACGTTACTCGTGATGTTTGTCTGCTTGAAATCTTGTTGTTTTTTTTTTGAGTCACAACCACCACCCACAAAAGCTGAACGAGGCCACCGGTGCTTTTTCACTTGTGGCTACTCGACTGCTGAGTTGAGGGAGGCTCGGCCTTTCTGCAGGGCTTTTGACCACCACATGTTCTTTCCATATGTCGGGCAGTTGTTTGCTTGTTTTATCAGTCTGAGAGTTGAAAACCAGATGTTCTGGGATGTATCATTAAAATCCCAAAAAGTCAGATGTGTAGGCGTCTTAATTTTAGCCATGGCTTTTAATGGTTTTAGACCCTGTCGCTCTGGTTTTGGCTCTTAAGAATGGAGTTTTTTACTCTGCACAATGGTGTTAGGTTACAACCAGTTGATTATAAAGGTAACCTGAGCCAGTACAAGAATCAGTGATGGTTTCTTTTGTGTCTTTAAGCAGAGGATTGTACTAAATCTTTTTTTTCTCGGTATGACGTGCTGTAAATTCATAATATTCTCTGTTTGTGTTTGTTAGAGAGGACCAGGTAAACTTCAGGGGCTTCATGCGGACCCTGGCTCACTTCAGACCGATCGAGGACAACGAGAAGAACAAGAACGCCGCCGCCAGCGAGCCGCTCAACAGCAGGACAAACAAGCTGCTCTGTGAGTGTAGGGCTCAGTCACGCGGGCGTGTCCGGGTGGAGCTGGTGACCGGTATCATGAAGTGATCTTACTGCGTCTGCTATTACTTATACATGTGTGTATATATTTTATTTTTACAGTTGCTTTCCGTCTGTATGACCTGGACAGAGATGACAAAATCTCTCGTGATGAGCTGCTGCAGGTGAGTCGGCCAGTTTCAATAATGAAATCAGCTAGATGGTGAATAATGATTTTTAAAATGTCTTTTTAAACAAAGAGTGACTATTATTACCTCTGACAATATTTGCTATCCAGTTATGTCACAGGTTTAACAAAGAACAAATGCTATTGTGCAACATCCGTGTCAAAAAGCTGTACACACAGAGAGATTTCCACGTCGCTCAGAAGACTTTGCCCTTGTGTTGATAATGAGGCGATATCTCACCTTAACTACAGGGTGTTTTTGTTTAGTTTTTTCCCCTCAGACGCTCTCATATCCTGTATTTTGGCTTCCCTCTGTGTTATTTGTCGTTCATCTCGGTTTCGGTAACACTGTGTGACCTGTAATTGTGGTCAGCTCGGGGTTAAATGACTCGGACAGATCTCTTGTTTTGCGCAAAACACTTTGCCGTGATGCGCGAGCTCCTAACGCGGCAAACTCAAAGTAATGTTTACCGGCCTGTCTGAGCAAACGTGTCTCTGCTGTCCTGAGGTCAGACGTAGCTGCTGGTTATTCATCATTTAACTGTAATAACTAGAAATTATCCTGTGTAGTGCTTTAATACACGGAGCTTTAACATTGTCTTTAAAACATTACATCACATTGTTCTGGAAAAAAAATCTCTTCCGGGTTTTTTTTTTTTCATTGACCATGAAGGACTCTTTGTTCACTGTTTCCAGGTCTTGCGGATGATGGTTGGTGTAAACATTTCAGATGAACAGCTTGGCAGCATCGCTGATAGGACCATACAGGAAGCCGACACAAATGGAGACAACTCCATTTCCTTTAACGAATTCATCAAGGCAAGTTCTTGTGTCAGAGGGCATTCCCACACATCCAGCCTTTGTGTACATGTTGAAGCTGCTGTATCTTCACTTTTTAAGCTCTTTAACAAAGAAATGTTTCTACTAAACTAGTGACAACTGCTCATGTTCATTGAAGGGTGTGCAAACCCTGAGCATGCACCACTACCATGAACACATACTGTACGTTTTTAGCATTTGAGGGCAGAGATTATAGAACTTGACGCAATAAAAGATACATGTGCACAAAGTACTTTTATCCTTGCTTAGTTACTACACAGGCTTTTGAGGATACAGTTTCTTCCACATACTATACAGCATTAAAGCCCAGTGGTCAGTCATTACACATTACAGGAACACAACATATCTAAACTCTGAACCTCTGTTCTGTTTCCTCAGGTGTTGGAAAAGGTGGACGTGGAACAGAAAATGAGCATCCGGTTCCTGCACTAAAAAATTGCGTTTCCTTTTAAAATAAAAAATGTTTGAGAAGAGCTTTCAACATGTCAGTTGACGTCAGAACACAACTTCATCCAGCTTCTTAGCGGGCTCCTGCGGTCCCCACTACAGAAGCACCTGCTGTCAGAACAAGCATTAGGTAGATGCCGTCATAAATCTTGAGTTTCTGCCTTTGCGTCACTCTGTAAACAAAGGGAAAAGTTGCGTGCCTTTTGGTTGTTATATGCAATGTCACTTGGATTTTTTTTTTTGTCCATTATTGGAATATTATTTATTAGAAATGTTTTAGAGGGTCAAAGTTAGTACCACATTTAAAGGAGAATTGATTTTCTAGCACGGTACGATCAAACTTTTTGCTCCACTCCACTCATGCCGATCCGTGGATATTCATCACGTGCTGTGTTTTTGTCTGTATACATATGCAGCGGTTCAGAGTGAGATTTGTAAGACGTGCGATTCCACTTGAGAACACAAAGTATTTCAATACTAACAACTTCTTTCGACTCGAGGCAGAACAAGCCAGAGCAGCCAGATGGGCAGGTTTGACCCTTGGAGCAAAGCAGGTCCAGCTCCACAGATTTTTGTGTTTTTACTCACTGAAGTGCCAAATGGTTCCACTTTGTAAGTTATTATCTGAACAGTAAACAGGAACCTATGGCCATGTTTGTTTGGGGTTGTTTTTTTCCATATAGGTTAACCTAGCTACTGCCAATAGATTGTAATTGCCTGTTGAACTACAACCAAAGTATGACCCTCTTTAAAAATCAAAAAACACTAATCGTTGGAGCTGCTGTTGATTCAACACGTATTTTTAGAGCTACTTACTCATTTACATTAAAACATGTAGTGGTAATGATGAAGATGTCACACAGAATACTGCTCCCTCTTCAGCTGGTATGTGTGCACATGTTCTGACAGGTAACCATAGTGCTTTTGTGAAATGGTGTCATTAGGATTTAGCTGCCACGTGGCCTCCTTTCAAAACATTTTCCCCCTGATTAAGTCGTAATAAAATCCTGACTAACAGCGTCAGGCCCAGTGTGAGGAAATCACGCTGTGTTAGTTAGTTTGCAGGCTTTAAACCGGTAAACTCAAGATGACCCGCTGTGCTTCTATTTATATCATCCCTGTTTAATGATTTATGCACTGTTCAACTTTTGTCTTTTCACATTTTCCCCCACTGACGCTAACGAGAATCAAACACATTGAAAATGTATTTTCTGTACAGGATGGTATACGTGAATCGAGACCCCTTTAATCTTTAACGTGAGCTTGTTCGTCAATCGGATATGAATTACGTTATGTGATGTTGATCTAAGATGTTATCAAAGTGATTCATGAACTAGATTTGAATAAATTAAAGTGCCATGCTGTGTCATTCATTGTTATTTTTAGTCTTGACACTAGAAGTTTTTATTTAATTCTGCTTGCACAATAAAGACAAAAATATGTAACAAATACAAACACTGGTGCTTTTTGTTACCAATTCTGGAGGAAATGATGCCCTTATTATCCTAATATGCTGCGGTTTGTAGCTAGATATCGGAATTTTTGTAATCAAAATAAACCTTGAGTTTGTAAAATGTGATTTATAAGGTTTGTAACTCACATCTTCCTATATTTAGGTGATCGAACCATAGTTATTTATATTATATGCCATATTCTGTACACAGAGGACTCTAAATCTTACACATTGGACCTTTTAAATGAGGCTTTTCTACAGACTTAGTGTTTTTAAATGTGATACGTGTTGATATATACACACTAGACTACGCCACACTTCAATTAATTTAATAAAAGTATCGATTTTTGGTCAGATTTATCTTCATTTCGCGACTAGCTAAACCAAAGTTAGTAAGTTATATCAATAGTATACTCTTAAACGTCCAGTGTGTTGGATTTAGTGGCCTCTAGCAGTGTAGTTGCTGATCGTAACCAACTGAATACCGCTCGCCTCACTGTCCCCCACACTAAAGGCCTCATCTAGAAGTTAGTGTTTAGTTTGTCCTCTCTGGGCTACTGTAGAAACATGGCAGACACCGTGGAAGTGGACCCATTCCCTCTGTGGATAAAAAATGTCTCATTCTATAGTAAACCATAGTTATTCATATTATATGCCATATTCTGTACACATTGGACCTTTAAATAAGGCTTTTCTACAGAATTGGTGATTTTAATGTGATACGTGTTGGTATATACACACTAGACTTCGCCACACTTTAAATAATTTAATAAAAGTATCGATGTTTGTTCATGTGTATTCATTTCGCGGGGCCTTAAACGCACCACGACGCACCACGCTGATTGATAACAGAGCGGCACGTCCGGGGCGGGCTCTAATTTTGATTGACAGGTCTCCGGTTCAATCGTCACAGTTCTTCCGTTAGCTCGTAGTAACAGGGCGAAGATGGCGTAGAGGAGGAGAAGGGGACGAGGGGAGCTTCTCGTCCTCCCCGAGGCTGTGAGGAGGGAGAAAGAGGAGCAGGGAGCCCGGAGTGTGTTTGCTTTTTTCGGTTTCTTCTTCATGAAATGTGTCCTCGGACCGGTTCACCCGAATAAACCCGGGACAGACGTCAGTGTCCCCCCCCGCAGAGGAAGAATCCCCCCCGGCTTTTGTTTACCATGACGAGCCGCTGCAGCCCGAGCACACAGCGGACATACCTCCGCATCGTCCCCCGGACCGACGCTCACACCAAGGTCAGTGATTGTTCAGTCAGCGCGGAGCACCTGGAGCCTCGCATCAAATATACATATATAAATATATATACATCACATGTTTCACTGATTTTAGACAACTGTCCCTCAGCTGGACTTTCAACAATCATTTAATATTCAGGATTTTTGATTTTTTTTATTAATAAGGAGTTGTTTAAGTCATTTTCCAGCCTAAAATACACAAATATTTTATAGTTTCAGGCTCTTATTTGTGAATATTTGCTGTTTTTTCTATATTTGAACTGTCCTTTGGATGAAAAAAGACATTTCAAGGTGTCAAAAAAAAGTATTTTTCCATTATTTTCTGATATCAAATGTAACATTAAGTATAAGAAGTGAAAACAGACTGCACTTTGTGTTTGTTGAAAATAAGGATTTACTGCATCCAAATAAAAACATTTGAAATTAAAAACAGACAAGGTGACATAATTAAATAATAAATAAATAAAATAATAATAATAATAATAATAATAATAATAATAATAATAATAATAATAATAATAATAATAATGACCTAATTAAAAGCAGAGTTGTTTAACTGGGTCATCATCTTATATTCTAGCTGTGGTACCATTTACAACCAGCCAACTTGGATGGTGGTGGTACTGCTGCTTTCTCTTCTGTTTGTGTGTTCCTGTTGGTAATATAATATAATATAATCTAATATAATATAATATAATATAATATAATATAATATAATATAATATAATATAATATACTATAGTATAATATAATATAATATAAAAAAGAAAGGCGTCCATATCTTCTAAAAATCCTCAACTTTCCCTCTATGGAAGTCTAGTTCTAGTGTCAAACTGCGAGAGATCTCCTTAACTCACTGTCTACGATCAGGTCACTCTCAAATTTGCACATTTAACCGTAATATAAATCCTGAGCAGCCACTTGTACTGTTACACTTTAAACATGGGATTTGTAGTTTAGGTTTGGGCCTCATCATTCTTCCATGCAGATAGATAAGACACTGAATTCTCTTTTTTGAGCTTTCTAATAATATACCATAAATGTTTTGCTGCATATAAATGGTTTACCGTTGTTACAGGGATTTTAAAGAAAACCCTTAAAAAAAGGAAGACTGGATTCAAAGTTTAAGTTTAATTTAATATTGTCGAACAAGACGGAGCGTTTAACAGTGCAACATACAGAAAGGGGTCACAGAGAAAAGGCTCCTAGGAGCTCTAACTGTTGCTTCTTATACATTTTTTTAAAAAATGGGCTGTCTCGGACACCTCCCACTGATACAGATAACGTCATAACATTCATTTAGTTGGTTTTCTACTCAATAATGAGCATAATGTTTTATATCCACATGGTACTCCCCTAGCCTGTCTCTCCTGTCCTTGTACTACTAATTTATAATTGTCTCTCCCTGTCAGCCTCAGTAAAGTGTGCGAGACAGAAGACAGGACACACACACTATCTATATGAGGTAAAACATCTGAACCTCAGTGTAATCCTAATTTGTATAACAACGGTGAAGTAGATAATTGAGGTTTTAAGGTAGTTTTAATTATTTGGGAATATATAAAGCTTCTAATTTGCATGTACTTACTTACAGAGAGCTTCCTGAGGAGCTCGTGTTTGTTCATTAATTACTGGAATGACATTCGAGTGCATTCATTAAACTGTATTTTGGCTGGTTAAAATTCACTAAACTGTACACTAATGTAGTAATTCTGTGTATTTTCCCGCTGTGGGATCATTAAAGTCTATCATATCTTATCTCATGTGTGATTTTAATGTTCTAGGATGGATTTTCCAGTCAGTGCAGCTGTGAAACCAGCTGAGTCCAACACTGGAGGAACATCTCCCTTCAAACCGCCCAGCGCCAACAACAGATCACTTCCACGACCATGCAGCCCTGTGGAGGTGAAGAACGAAGAGTCACCGTGAAGATGACCTCTTTAGGAACACGGGTCCCCCTCCACTGTCCCGGCCCAGCATGATCCTCCGTCAGGACATCTGCCACGATTGTGGACTGGTCTGACTTTCCATCACACACACTCGGACTACGTCTACATGTATCCAAACGCCGGCTTTGCAAAGTTAGCCGGTCTTCAGATCTCGGTGTAAGTGCCCCAAAAAGTCTCCATGATTTGGGCATTTTCATCCAGATCTGCACTAGATTCTAATCAGGCTGTATGTAAATGTAGTCACCGATGCTTCCTGAATAAGTAAAAAAAAGTCCACACACACTCTGTAACTAGAGCAAAGCAGTTTGATAATGAACAAACTGCTCCCGTTTCCCGGGACAGAAAGAAAGGAAAGACACGAGATACTGTAGCAAAGATCAAGGCCTGTGATTAAATTAAATTCATACAGTGTTTTATTTTTGTTTTTTTGGCACTACCTCATCTCCATAACAAGTCCAACAGGAGTGAAAGGGAGCGCGATCGAGTCCAAAGTACAACTTGAGGATTGTGAAGCGCCGCAGCAGTTTTCCACCTGGATGAGTTTGGTTTTAGTTTCAGAGGGTTAATGATAAAGAGAGCACACTGACATTCACTTTCAGTTCAGCCATTCTGACCTATGCATCTGTCACCAGATAGAAACTTTACTTTTTATTATTCAGATTTATTTTCTTTCATTTATCATGTTTAAAAAAGAAGCAGGTGGAGACAAAAAATGGCAATATTCCCCCAAGAGATCCATAAATTTGGGCAACTTACAGTATTTTAAGTCTAGTCCAGTTTTCTTTCCTTCATTTTGTCCTTAACATACTTTTATTTTTGTCCTCCCCCCCCGGATATGTTCTCATTTTGTCCTTTTTTTAATGCGCTAACCTGCTCCCGTTTTTGTTCTTCCCCCGCTTAAAAAACAAGCTTTTGTGTAAGAGACGTACGAACAGCACAGACGCACGTTTGATTCCTTTTCGTGCCGTAAAACCGCGAGAAAAAAACACGAGACGAAATAATCTTTAAAAAACATCTTGCGTCGTCTCTCCCTCTCCCTCCTGAACCCGAATGAAACCCCCTGGTCTTATTTCTTTTCTTTTTTTAATGATTTATATGAGATGAGAAGAAGAAAAAAAAATCACATTTAACGGGATTTGTGCAATATTTGATCCTAACTGTCATGTTGTTGACCAAACTGTATATTGTATAAACAAGTGACAAGTTGTTTGAAAGCAACAAAATCACCAATGTCTTCCATTAAGATATGTATAGACTCATGTTGCATTAAGCTTATTTAGCGGGACTCGTGGTGCCAACATAAATAGTAGCCATGCATGATCCAGTAGTGATGCTTGCTTCATGAAGAATAGTGAAATCGATTTCTAGACTTAAAGCTGTGGAGACTTCATCTCAAAGGGCGACAGATTGACGTACTGCGCCTTTAAAACGCACCACGTTTCGACACAGCTTTAGCCCGAAAATCTTTAGACTAATGCGAGATCTCCTTTTTTTTTTGGTTCGAGTGTAGTATAAGTTGCATGATTTTAAAAAATACCAGTTAATGTGTGACACAATCAGGGTATGCAGTTAAGTATCGATTCAAGTGGTTTTATATCGTCGTATGCGCTCAGTATAAGTGAGTGAAACTGTTTCTTAGGATGTCCTAAATTTGTATTCAGACACAAGCATCAAAAGAAATTAGGTAGTTATTATGCAACAGCCCAAAAAAAAAAGCTCCCAAAAAAGTCTCAGATGTGACAAAGATAGAAACTTTAGTTAGTGCTCGGGATCCTGACGTAGCGTCTTTTAGTCTCTAGAATTAAGATCTCACCATGACATTGTATTGTACATAATACCTCATAGTTTTTTGGGATTCAGAGCGATATATTTTAATCCATAAAATTGTATTTGATTAGAGTTTTTAGAAGCAATAACCTACAATAATGCATGAGTTTAGTGCCAGGGTGTAAATGTTTAAAAAAGGAGTCTGTGACGTCACGTGGAAAAAGGATCTCCCTCCCTCTGTTTTAGCCGACGGTAGCTATCTATTAGTCACTTTTTAGTTTTTTTGGAGTGATTTAGAATACAGTATCACTTCTGAGGGTCGGGGCAGAATAAGGTATACGTGAGGACAGCTGTAGCATCAGTTCTTACACTGACAAATGATATTTTTCCCAGCCTTGTACACCAAAAAAAACAATAACTCAAAGCGATGGGTACATGAGAGATGCTTTAAATATCAGTTCCTGTAGCATTTTTACATCACCGCCCACCCCGCCCTTAAGAAATCTCGACTTTCAGTAACTCTGTGGCTGCAAAGGACTTACTGAAGGAACTTGACACTTGTTTGAAAAGCACTTTCTCTCCATGTACTGACTTGCACCGTCACCACCACCATCCTGTCTTTGAATACCGTGTTCTAAAAAACCTGTGTGGCTCTGTGGGGATTTATAATCACACTTTATAAGCAAGTAGGCGTCTAGCCACATGAATTATATGGTTTAAAAAAAATAAATATGCATGACTTTAGCAGAATAATGAATGATTTGTATTGCATGCAATAATCCAACTTTGTAATGTGAATGAGTGTTAATTAGGCTAATGAAGTGTTCATGTCAGGTGTTCTGTGACCGGGTTTTGGGGGTAAGCATGTTGAAGTAGCTTCGATCATCATCAGCTGTCTTTACAGACCAAACTGCACCAAAAAGAAGTGACCGGAGAGCGTGGGGTGTTTCTGCTCTCGCTCTCTGACCACGGCCGTACAGCCACAGTGCAGCTGGAAAAACACCATCCAACCTTTGTTCCCATTTAAAAAAAGAAATACAACAAACGCTTAGGTAAGATGATTAATGACATTACTTTGATCAACTTTTCCACTGAGGAGGTGGACTGTGTAGAAACTATGCACTCCAGAGGGAGGAAGTGGGCATGCTTATTACGTGTGAGCCTCTTGTCTGGTTTTGTATTAACTAAGAAAAAAAAAAGAATCTGTATCAGAAATTCAGCAATAAAATGCAGCATGGTGCCAATTGGAATGCTGTGTTGAACTTTATTTACAGTGTGAATGACATAACGTTTACTATCAAACTTCTTCAACAGGAAAGAAAATTATTTTAAAACTGGTGAATAAATATTTCACCAAACGTGTAACATGGAAAAACAACAATTCTTAAACAGTGATTAAACGTATCAGAACACATGAACTGTTTTAAAGGTCCGGCTTTCTACTTGTCGATATCCTCAGAGCTGCTGCTGAGGCTGTTGCTGCTGCTGCTGATGTTGCTGCTGAGGCTGTTGCTGCTGCTGCTGATGTTGCTGATGTTGCTGCTGATGCTGCTGTTGCTGCTGATGCTGCTGTTGTCAGTCAGTCTGTTGTCAATGCGGATCATCCGCCGCAACAGGGCATTGAGCTGCTGTTTAAACTGCAGTGGAAAGAGACAAACTGATTATTTCTCAGTAAAAGTAATTTGGGCTGCGATCGAATAGTCAAAAAAATAAAATAAAATTAGCTTAAGTCCTTTCCTAACCACTTTTCCTCGACCTCGATGGATGGCTACGTTAATACTTCAGGGTCATTTCACTCAGTGACGAACCTTCATGAGCAAACTGTTCAATATTCAACTGCACCCAACGCGTCTGAGTTTCCTTTCTTTAGTCACACTTGAACTTTTTGCTGTAATGCTGATTTACACTTAGTTAATGTGATGCCACACACACTTCATTACCTGTTCACACCCTGTCATCTACAGTTTTTATTTAATTAGTCATATAAAAAGTTGCCAGATCGTGACAAACGTCATAGAACAAGTTACAGTGTTGTTAGTGCTCAGATTATTAGCATAGTATAAGAATGAAATAAAGCCTTACAGTTATACATACAGTACCCTCAGCGTCAGAATAAACATTTCTTTGTCTCACCTCATTCATGCTTTCTTTGCAGGTCTTTGTAGCAAATGTGACTGCACGTGCTGTCACCACAGAGCTGCTCTTGAGGATGTAGCTGCAGAGAAACGTGAAGTAATGTAACCACAAAGTGAAAATAAAAGGAATTATTCATTTATGTGAAGCCGGCGTTATTTCAGCTCTTCTTTAAAGAAAAGCAATAAGGCACTTGTTTGTTTGAGCCTCTCCAGGCAGCAGTGAGTCTGTACACAAGGAGTCAATATGCTTTGTGAGCTCGCAGACGCAGCAGAGCTTACCAGCCGATGTTTGGTTTGTAGAGGAGAAACTTGTTGCGAACCGCAGTCAGGTGTGGTGGGGCCGCGCAGATAATTCTCCCCAGAGCTGAGTGGCAGCGGCGGCATTTAAGAGGGCTGTAGATGCTGAGAGGAAACAGATGGGACAGAAAGCATTCAGACGGAGCTGACAAGGAAGAACACCAACAGCGTACATCAACATCATACAATACAATATGTACAAAGGCAGCTTTTTTTTCCCACTCACCAATTAGCCATCTGCCCCCCTCTCGATACCGCTCTTGCCTCGCTGACGGCCACATCATGGGTTACTTCTGAGGGGAGGCGAGCAGTGAAGCACTGATTAATATCAAACTGGGATTAAGTGATTATCACTGATGCTGGGGAAGGTAACGGTAGACAAGCAGAAGCTGTAGGGTTGCAAAGGTGCACAAAGTTCAGCTCAGGAAATTTGGGAAATATTCCAAATCGGAATTACTGAAATTTCTGGGAATGAACTGGAAATTGGTGGTAATTTATTGTAGGGGGCGTGGCCTAAACATGCCCCCTACAGTAAGCAGTGAATAGGTAAGTGTACTTGCATGAAATCTGGTCGTTTTAGTCAAAATTATGCTAAAATATATTTTCCCCAAACTATATTTAAGTCCCCTGTTAAAGGGGCAACATTCAAGTTTGTAAATTCCCAGATTATTCCCATGGAAAGTTTCCAACTTTGAAAATTCCCAGAATTTTGCAACCCTAAGAAGGTGTCTATGTGCCAGTAGGGTCCTCCCCTGGTGTACAAAGTGTGACATACAGTATAATTTACTAAACTACAACTTATTTTAAATTGTTTAAAATGGCCTTTTCCATTTTATTCAATTGCATTGTCCTATTTAACCTTATGTTATATTTAACCTGTTTTTAATGTTCTAATGTTTAATGTATTCTTGTAATTTGATACTTTTATAGTTCTTTTTGTTTTGCTGTCTACTCTCATTTATTGTAAGGTGACAGAAAGGCGCCTATGAAATAAAATCTATTATTATTATTATGAAAACTACAGCTAGGTCACGTGATGTCCACTGAGCTGTCTCCATGACTACGGAGCAAACTTTCACTGAGGAACACCGTGTGGCGTGGACTTGAGTTTTACCGACATTATCTCGTTTCTTAACACAGTCCACAGTCCTTGTGTCGTTTTCCGAGTCAGCGCCGTGAACTCACTCAGACATATGATCAAGTCCAGCTGCTTCATCTCCCCACAGACGTCGAGCGAGTCCCCCAGAATCACGCTGCACTGCCAGCAATGGAGAGTCGCCAGCTGGTTGGGCTGGAGCTCCGTGTCCGTCTCCACGTCGACTCTACGTCGGACTAAGATACTCCCGTTGAACTCCATGTTAATAACTTTAAATACTGTCGTTGAATCCCGTTAATCTCGGTATTTGAACTCGGTGTCATAAGGCGGGAAACCTTCGTCTTCTTCTTCCGTTTTATCTCGTCGTGCCGTGTCTTGTCACGTTAGTTTCCTTAGTGCCACCACCTGGAGGAATATAAGAACTGCAGTTATACTGTACATCCGTTGTAAAAATAAATATATATAGATTTTAAAAGTTAAAATAATTAACACTACAAATTATATATATTTAAAGATATTTTAAGCGAAATATATTTTATATGTTATTTATATTTTACGTTAATTAGCAAAACGCTACAAAAGACGCCTTAGCTCTGATTGGCTGTGAGGTACATCCGGTCATACACAGTAGCCAATCAAACGGCTCCCTCTGCTGTGTTTTGAATCGGGGGTGATTTTAACCGTCAGGCGCCGACACACACGCACACAGAGACAGAGACACAAAAACTCGTGTGTGTGCTGGTTTCTTCTCCACGAAAACGGAATAAAGTGTCACGGTAACATGGATCTGGACTCCATGAAGTACGCAGAGCTGCGGAGCCTCGCCAAGGAGCTCGGGATTAAAGCGAACGTGAAGGTAACGGACGTTAGAGTAACTTAATGTACTCATGGTAACGGTCACTGTGAGCTAACGTTTGTGTTTAGGAGTAACTGAGCAAAATAAACTCAGCTGTGTTGGTTTTTGTTCTAAAAAAACAGGCTGATAAACTCCTCAAGGCGATCAAGCAGCATTATGAACAAGAAAAGGACAAACAGGAGGAGGAGGTGAAGGAGGACAAACAGGAGGAGGTGAAGGAGGACAAACAGGAGGAGGAGGACAAACAGGAGGAGGTGAAGGAGGACAAACAGGAGGAGGAGGAGGAGGTGGAGGAGGAGGTGAAGGAGGTAACGTTATCCTGCTCCAGGCTCCCTTTAACCATGCATTACTCCTGTTTATTCCTGTCCTCTAACCGGTGTGTTGTGATGTCCTCCAGGCACAGGAGAAGGACTCTGTTGCTGTCCGAGAAGACAACAATGAGACACCAGACAGTGCTCAGCCACATGAAGAAGTTTCCAGCCCGGCTGTGTTTGTGAACACGCGTCGAGGCAAAGGGAACGGTACCAAGAGAAAGATCTCTGATACTGCGACTGAGTCTGACGGAAAGTTACCTCCAAGTGCTGCAGAGGTATTACACATTATAACACACACACACACCTCCACCCTTCTTTGATGCGGATATGCAAAACAGTTCTTTGCGTTCAGGAGGATTAAAGAATGAACCGTTGTTTTAAAGGTTGCCCCCGTCTCGAATAAGAAGAGAAAAGTGTCTTCTGCCAAGGATGCTGTCGAAAGTGAAGCCGAGCGTCCCGAGGAGCTCCTCCAGCAGCCTGACACAAAGGATGATACGGGTCTGTAGTGCAGTGTGATGAAAGGGAATACACATTGTTGTAAATGTCCTGTAACTTCATCAGACACTAATTATTTATATTATGTGTCCAGAAAAAGCACCAAAGGTGGCCAGAGCTGGTAGAATCCCTCGTTACCAAGGAGTCCAGCTGAAGAGCAAGCTGCAGCTGAAGCCCGTCACGCCCAGTAAGTTTGTTTGCTCCTTCCCTCACACCCAGTCTCTCCGTTTTGACAGTGATTAAGTGCTTTATCTGTATAAAGTCTCCAAATAACGAAAGCATTTATTTTGCAGACTTTAAAAAACTGCACGAGGCTCATTTCAACAAGATGGAGTCGATTGATTCCTACGTCCAGAGGAAGACGAAGCAGAGCGAGACGTACAGGGCGTCAGTTAAAGATCTGAAGGTATTCAGAAGCTTCTGAACTGACTTGACATTGTTCAATATTACACCTGTAAGTCTAAATGATGTTTTGTTTTTAATTTAAATTCCATTTTATTTTCAGAACCTTTTAGATAAAACTAAACAGCAGCAACCTGATGCCAAAGTGGTGAGTATCACCAAACTGTTTCTAGTATATGAACTCTGTGAGGGTGATGACCCGTGCTTATGTTTGTATTCTGCAGAATCCGATCCGTGCTTCAATGTTCAGCCCAGCCCAGGTGAATAAGAAAGCCGCCGAGGAGAGACGCAGACACACTCTGCTGTCGGCCAGCAAGGCTCCTCCAAACAAACCCGCCATAAAGGAAGACGCTCCGTTCAGACCGTCTGTCCTTTCCACCCGCAGGATCAATGTTCGGTGAGCGAGTCTTCCCAAGGCATTTGTAATTAATTTGAATGGCAGAATACTGTTCACTCTCTCAGGGACTTCAGCAAGTAACCAGCCATTGCTGGTGAAGTTTAGACCTCTCGGCCACTCCTGTGTGGAAGAATTGTTTTCTGGACTCTAATTTAATATGAAATGTATTATTTAAATCTTTTCATTAGTGTATAATAACCTGAAAGTAAGAATAGTTTTGTTTTTGAAGAATGAATCTTCTCCACCATGTATAGTTTTAACAACCCAGTGTGTTTGAATGCAGCTTCTCAGAAGCCACTCATGACAATGAGTACAAGAAGTCCTTGGTGAAGACGCCAGCACGCATGTCGCCCTGCGTGGACTCGAGCACCCCGCAAAAACCGACCACCGACGGAGGAAAGCCCAACAACGTCAAGACTGCGACTTTCTCTGCCACAAAAGCTCCAGGTACGTTTTCCGCTTGAATCCCTGGAGTGATATCTGAATTTGTCATAGATATGTACTGAGTGAGTGACTCGTCTTCTCCCTGAACTCCAAAGGAACATTTGTTTTCACCGGCAACACGAGCACAACGACAACCCCCGGAACACAGAAGTCAGCTTTTGACCTGAAGGCGAGTCTGGCTCGTCCTCTCACCTACAAGCCTCATGCAGGTAGAAAACACTTTGATTTCTCCTTTACTGAAATATTTCATGTCAGCAGACAGACGATGATGATACATATATATTTTTTAAAGGTAAACTGAAGCCGTTCGGAGAAGCTAAAGAAAACACGGCAGGGAACAAGTCGCTGATCTCTGCAAACTCTCATCAGAAAAATTACAAGCAGCCCAAAGTCCAGACACGGTATGTGTGAAATCAAAACACACACTGGTTCATATTGTTTTGTCTCTCACAACGTCGGCCTCTTACGGGTGTTTCTGCATCTTATTTTAGGGAGGACAGGAGGGCAAAACACACGGAAGGCAGGAAGCAGAAGAAAGAGAGCGCGCTCGGGGCGAGGAGAGGCCTCGTCATGATGTAGGAGCGCCGTGCTTTTTGTAGATGTTTTGTACAGCTTCTTGTTCCAGTGTAAATATTTTGTTGTCTGCAGCTGACCCGTTCCTTTCTCCGGCCTTTTAGCCTCCTGTCAGGAAACATTTTCTGCTCCTATCCAACCCACTGCGTCATGTTTTTAGACTTTACTCATGCGATAGTTAAAGTAACACTTCATAGATCTGAACGATGCATTCATGTATTTAGATGTGTAGAGAAGCGATTGCCTGTGTTGCTACATTTTAAATGGTGAATTTGTTCTTAAAGGTTTGATATGATCGATGTTTTTACTTTTTTTGGGAAAGACTGATAAAAAAACACATTGATGCAAAAGATTTCTCGTCTGTATTGTTTGTTTGTTTTTTAATTAAAATTGCTTCTGTAGTTTGCTGTAGTATTTTAAAATCTGTGCAACAAAGACTCGAAATCTGTCCAACAAAAAAAAATGTCAGAATTCACATTTTTATTGTTAAATAAGATCTGATTGGTTGACGTGTCACCGGCAGGACTGAACAGAATAAACAACTTTATTTAGTTGATCTCCTTTGATCCTTATGTGATCACAAACACTTCAGGACTCTTACTAAGTAAGGAATGGATCACAGTCAGTGAAGTGTCACTGTGACCAGCACATGAAAAGAAGCGGGACAAAGACCAGCGGGCGGGGGTGTGATGGTGTTTGGGCCACCACGACACACGTGACAGTTACAGTCGTAGTTCTTCAGTAACCGCTTGTTTTAAAATTCTGCAGCACGACTTCCTCTCTTCAGACTTCAGGATTCCTCTTGTACACCTCATAGGCAAACTCCTCCGTGTGTGCGTAATCTTTGCAGACGCCAATGTAGTCGATCTCCAGCTGGAACGGGCCGTCGGCTTTGTCCCCCAGAGTAAACCCAATGGTGTTTACCTGCAAATCCAAAAAGATGCAGCAGATATCGACTTAACTGCGCACAGAGTAAAGCTACAGGTTAAAAGGTATAATGTTTTACTCTACCTTGTCCAGCCAGAGAGGATGCTGATCGTCTTGTATCCTCCCACGATGTGAAAGGAAGAACTTGGAGAAAGGTATCTGTAAACGAGCATCACTTAAGTATTAGAATGACTGCTCACTTTGCATATTAGACTCCAGGAAAACTTTTAAATTAAGCCAGAAGTCTGCTCTATTAGGGCTCTGCTGGGGTTTTAATATTTAACCTTTACTCACCTTGACATCTTGCCAGTAGGGTCCTCCCCTGGTGTACAGGAAATAACAGTACATGTCATCTTTCTGGTGAGCGAAGTACGTCTCTGCTCCGACGGTGATCATCCATGGACGTCCATCGCCGCGGACACGCAAATGCAGGGTGTTGAACGTGGTCCAATCGTAGTGCTGCTTTCTGTCAAATGAAGCCTGGGAGACACAAAAAAAGTTTTAGAGGTTAACTTTAAGTGCAGCTGAAGCTGTCATCTAACTTTTCTTTAAAATTCAAACAAACTACAGACGAGGAAGAAGAAGAACTAGTTTGTAGAATTCAGCTGGTGTGTTGTGTACATGATCTCAGTGTGCTGAATTCTTCAAACTTTAGGAAGAGAAATCAGGACACTAACCAGCATTTGCTTTGAACGCATCGTGCAGTAGCCGCTGTAGCGTGTTTCTCCGTCCTTTGGAGGAGCAGAGCTCAGAGTCCCGTAAAAAAAACAGGTGTTGTATTTGCCGAGCTTCAAGTAAGCTTCGCTTTGGCCTCCTATCTCACGATCCGAGGACACCGTCCACGACTCCAGGTCCTCTGGATTTCTGAACTCGAACACCACTCGGTTCTGCTCCAACATGTGATCGATGAGCGGTTTGCCCTCTGGCCCGACCCATGTATCAGAAAACTCCTTTTTCAGCAGCGTGAAATGTTTCTTTATCCCCTCCAAACCCTTCCAGAGTCCAAAGTTAATATTCTGCCATGGCCACTTGTCTTCTTTGGGCTGGCCGGGTCGTCTGTATTCGTTCTGGGTCACGGTTCTCCTGGGCACGGTGAGAGGAGTGATGGAGGGAAGGAGCGGCTGCTGGAAACAGTGATGTTGGTAGATGGAGCTCAGCAGCCTCACCGAGGGGAGACGTGTGATCCTTGGTAGAGACATCTCCGTGGCGACGTGGACGAGTCACTGCTGGGATACATCACACAGAACAGTGGTGTCATTACACCTGAGTTACAGGACGGTAATGGATGATATCATCTCTGGTTTCTTTATTTTCTTGGTCCTGATCTCAGGTGCATTACTTATGATTGCAGGTTTGGTTTTAAGGTCCAGTGTGGAGGGGGATTTGTGAGACTTTTTTTTTTAAATCTACAGATGCCACTTCCATAAAGTCTGCCATGTTTCTACAGTAGCCCAGATCAGACAAACTAAACACCGGCTCTACACCGGACCTTTCACGTAGTTTCTCCTTCAATCCAGGAAGGAGAGGGTGAGGTGACAGGGCTGCAATCAGTAACCATACCGTTAGATGACGCTGAATCCTGCACACCGCTCCTTTAACTTTTGACTCTTTGGCTTCATGTAACACGTGCTACTGGATTATGTGTAAATCATCTGTTTACTAAATTTACATTAGACTGTGTCTAATTGCTGAAAATCTGAGGATTGATCACGTGCATAGATTTATATTTTATTTGTTGATACTGTTCATTCTGTTTACACTGCTGAATCTTTCTATATTTGCCATATTTAGACTGTTTACATCTTTTAGATTTGCCATATTTATACTGTTAAAAAAACCTTTCTCTTTCGAGAATGCTTCCTTGCCTAAAACTAACAAAACTAACAAACTACTCTGTGCTCCTTTACACCTCTTCAGCTTATGTCCTCCTCTGTAAGTCGCTTTGGATAAAAGCGTCTGCTAAATGCAATGTAATGTAATGTAATGTTTATCTTTTAGATTTGCCATATTTTTCTTCGATATCTTCTTAACTTGTATATATTTTTTTATTTTATATTTCATGTATATTGCTGTTTGCACCAGGGATATGAGGGAAACACTATTTCAATATAGCCTTTCCTACCTGTGAGCGTCAGTCTCTACAACTCCTCCTTAAATTATCAGACACTCCAAGTCCAGTAGCTATTGTAATTGCTTGTGCAATATAAGTGCAATTTTCTCATTGCAATTAAACAATCATTGTCTATTCTCTGTACAGTCTCTCAGACTAAATTCTTTATAAGGTTTTAGGTTTATATATCATATAGTTCACTGTTACTTTGCTTTTATTTTACTGTTTTTGGTTTTATTTAACTGTTATTTATACGTGTGTATATAGTGTTAAATTATATATCCTATAGGTGTATAGTGGTAAAGTTACATGTGGCAGCACTGACAATAAAGTTGACTTGACGTGATTTATATCTCCATCTTCGATTATTTCTTTTTTCCCATTTTTTATGCAGGTTCCTATTTGTAAAACTCGTGAACAGCTTTATTTGCTCTAACATTCACACATGCTGCAGTGAATGAGCGCGGCATTAACAGCCTGTCTGTCTCTACTCACTCCCACCACGTTGTACCTGAATCGTGGATATTTCACGGACGTCTTGTTCTTGTTTTAATTAGACTCGGACATCCTCGCTGGCTCTTCTAAACTCTGTAACAGCAGCTTTCATCTCATTCACTGATTCAAGGTTGTTGTCCGGATCCACACGGAGGACGAGCGGAAGCGCTTGTGTTGCGTTTAGAGTACGCTCGGTAACACAAATTTAACACAGGCGAACCGCGTCAAACACATGAGGCGGTGAAAGGTTTTAAATTACTGAGGGAGCAGTGAACGCAGCACTAGCGCACCAAAGATTCCAGCCCTGACTGACGCACTCGCTGTCAAAAAGTAGTTCTGCTCTCCACGCATAATGCTGCTGATTTATCATTCTTAATTTAAACGGCATTAAAAATAAATATTATACTCACGAACATGAATAGGTATTTTATTATATGTATATATATAGAAAGAGGTAGAGATATATATATTTAAAAAAAACGTTTTTAACGATGGTGTCAACAGCGAGCGCGCATGCGCAGTGCTGCCTTTGTGTGTGCTTGCCTGCAGTTAGCTACATTAGCCGCAGCTAGCCTGAGACGACACAGAGCGGAGCTAGCTGCGTTAGCCGCGTTAGCTGATCATGGTGAACGTAAAGAAACGGAAAGGTCGGGTCGTGATCGACTCCGACTCCGAAGACAGCGCCAGCGACGACAACTTAGACCAGGTCGGTTTTGGCGCGCGGTCTCTGTTTTGTCTGTGTTCAAAACGTTTCGGTTGAGTTCTCAACAGTTTGGAGCTAATGTGGTGCTAACTGCGCTGTGTTTGGCCTGGAGAGAGAGAGAGAGAGAGAGAGAGAGAGAGAGAGTGTGTCTTATTTATACTACATCTCATACACACACACGCACACACAGCCACACTGTTTGTTTTTAGTCTTAATAAACTGTGAGGTGATTTCTCGGTGGTGCGTTCAAAGACACAAAACAGCGTCTTTTAGCATGGAGCGGCTAAGTCGTGCTAACTCTAAAGGTTACATTCCGAAAGATGGACTCCTGCTCGTGTTAAGGCCCCTTTACTGTTTGTTTGTTTGTGTGTGTGTGTGTGTGTTTATTAACTGTTACACACACGCACACTGGAGCTGCTCTTGATTTAGCTTGGAAGAACCTTATCTCCCGCATGACGTCATGGCTGCAGAGCTCCCGTGAAGTCCTATTTCGGTGTTGTTGTTGTCAAACAAGCGGCGGCAAAGCTGGAAGAAGAGCATGCACGGTGTGTGAACCGTGAACGTGTCAGGTCTGCAGAGATGTGATGTGTGCACGAGCTGCTGTGTGTGTGTGTGAGGTAGAAAAACAGACGAAGAGTTCACGAGCTGTTGTAGCTATGTAGGTCACATGTTTACAGTGTAACTTTAATTACACCACACCAGGCTTTGCCAGTGTTTATTCCAGCAATTCAACTCTGCAGATACACAGCACTGAACTGGTTTTAGTGTGATGGAAACAGGCTCAGCAGACAGACAGATACATATATATTAAATATACTTTATTCATCCCACCATGGGGGAATGTACTTGTTACAGTAGCAGAGGAAAGTGTAGCATACACTACAGAATTAGAAAAAAGTAGAAAAGGCAAAAACAATAAAGAAGAAAGAAATGTAATAAATATTGCAAAGAAAGTGGCCATGATACAAATAATAACTGCAAAGGTATAAATGAAATAAAATAGAAAAGAATTGCAGTGATCCACGAGACCACGCCATGTATCGAGACTCTGAGGTGTCAGGACCAAGACTGGACCATATGTCACCCGTTTAGGTGGCTGACATTCCCAAACATTGAGTCACGTCGTTAAGCGACGCCTTGAAGTGTTTACAAACCTCTGTGACGCTGTTTTTCAGATGAACTTTGAATTTTAGGACGCTAAGTTTTTATTCCAGAGGATTTGGCTGGTGTCTCCTACCAGACCAGCTAAAACATAAATCAGACAGTTAAGAGACGGACCAGTAATTATGGTCTCCAGCTAAAATCCTGTCACTGAGACGAGAGCGAGTAAGAATGTCGTTCCGAGACGAGACCTTCAATAAGTGGACTTGAGCTCGGACTCAAGACCGATCTCAAGCACCAAGCCGCAGTCAGTGAAACAGTTTAATGTGAACTGGCCACATACACACATCCCTGCTTTGAGGTTGTCTCTGTGGATTCAGCTATTTGACATTTCCACATCAGAGGAGTTGCTCAGCTGTGTGCTATGTGGTGGTGTTGTTGTTGTGTATGATTTTTGTTCAGATGTATTCAGGCCCCGGGTGGAAGTGTTATCTTGACCCAAAGTTCTGCAGCTCACACCGACCATCAGAGCAGCTTTCTGTGCTCGCGTGTTATTCTACCTGTGGGGAAAGTGACTCGCTCCTGCCCACACGGAGCTCAGTCCTGCGTCTTATGGAAGATTTCCTGCTGTATGTGTGTGTTACAAATTGAACTGGTCAGATTTTGAATATTATCAGGGGCATCCTCACTCTGTACATGTGCTCACACGCATCTCAGCTCTGAATGTGGCTCCTGCATCCTCCATGCGGTTTGTGTTTGTATTTAGAGGACTGAAACATCCAAGACACATTTTACTACCAAGTATGAGCCGTGGCATTTCCCACTTTGCATGGTTCAGATTTTACAGGGTGCCCTTTCTGAACCCCGTCGCTGTGTTCTTGTTTTCAGGAGCTCTTGTCTCTGGCCAAGAGGAAGAGAGTCGACTCGGGTGAGCAGGAAGAGCCGGTCAGCAAACCTGCAGCTTCTACAGACTCTGAGACATCCGACAGCGACGATGAGGTTTGTCAGTTTTTAACTCTTTGCGCTCTCATGTTGTTATCAAGCACCTTTTGAAGCTTTCTCACTAATCCCAAAACTTTTGTTTTTCCTCTCCTTCTCTGTCTAGTGGACTGTGGGTGGCACCAAAGGCAAAAAGAAAGTTAAGCCAGGGAAAGGGTCTGAGAAGAAGAACGCCACAAAGAAGAAGGTTCACAAAGCGACGGCGTCCGGCAGCTCAGATGGAGACAGCTCAGCAGAGAGCTCTGCACCAGAGGAGGGTACGGAAAAATATCATCTCCGCTCTGCAAGCGGGCTTTCTTAACTTCTTGTGTGTGTAATCATTTCATCTTAAGAAACCACGGCAGTTTCTGTGCATGATAGAAGATGAGGAACCTGTGGTGGTGGTTGTAGCAATGTCAGCACAACAAACTAACACACACACACATCCTCAGGTTGATGGTATTTTACATAAGCAGTGCAAAGAGCCATTCTGAAGTGTGAATTACACACACCGTCAGGGCGTCCTGTCCGCGGCTGCTTCAGATTAGGTGACTCACTCACTCATCCCACTTTTATCCCGTCTGGCACGCAGCGCAGCATCTAAGCTGTTGTTTGTTTGTGTTGCATTGTTCTGCTTCACATCCCGGAAAAGTCTTTAAGAACACGTGAAAGAAAAAAACAGCTCTTTAATTCTTTGAATAAATTTAAACTA
This sequence comes from Collichthys lucidus, assembly GCA_004119915.2. NCBI lineage: Eukaryota > Metazoa > Chordata > Actinopteri > Sciaenidae > Collichthys > Collichthys lucidus. The sequence goes on from CM014095.1 coordinate 29,337,529, forward strand.
TGATCTAAAACTCCAAATATCGAATGACGTTATTTAGTGTTTTATCATGTTAGTCACATTAAAAACAGCTTTTATTACCACTCAGCGTAACTTAGGCTTTGTCTGTCATGACTAACTTCATGTCTCTGCTAGAAGTTGTACATAAAATCTTTTAGGAGACGTTAAAATCTGTATATGAATTTTTTTTTATTGACCGGTACTAAATGTAGAGTAGAAAACCAATGAGCAATATAACTGGCTGATGCTGTGAAGCTTTGAACCGATATGACACAAATAACTTTATAAAAGAATATTTAAGAAGTTAAATACAAAAAAAGGTTTTTCTGTGCATATCAGACAACATACACGCCAATATTAATATCTGTGATAGGCCAATATCAGCCAGGCTCTGAAAATTGGTGCAGACGGAGCCGAATAGTTCGGCCACCCTGAAGTTTCGTGTTTGTGTTCCTGAAGTCAGCTGGATGGTCACTGTTTTTTCTATATATTTTTTTATCTTTAGGTGAAGTGTCTGATTCAGAGAGCAACAGTTCGTCTTCCAGCTCCGACTCGGACTCCTCCGAGGACGACGTCTTCAGGGACGGTTACGACGACGACCTGATGGGAGACGCGGAGGACAGAGCTCGGCTGGAGCAGATGACGGAGAAGGAGAGAGAGCAGGAGCTGTTCAACCGAATCGAGAAGAGAGAGGTGCTAAAGAGGCGGTGAGTGGCGACGACGACGCAAGAGAAGCCTCCAGTTTATTATGCTTGCAATAATAATGAGAGAACGTTCATGCACATGGAGCATGAGTGCATTTTTGTTTGTTTTTCCAGTTTTGAAATTAAGAAGAAGCTGAAGACGGCAAAGAAGAAGGAGAAAGAGGAGAAGAAAAAGAAACAGGAGGAAGAGCAAGAAAAAAGGAAGCTATCTCAGGTTCAAGACACACAAGTGGTGAGTTCATGTACTGCACCGCATTGAAGTCAGGCTCATGTAATGGCAGCATCATCCTTCGTGTAACAAGTACATTAATGTGTAATGTCGCTTCCTTCCCAGGTCATGTCACACAACAAGGAGCGGCGATCCAAACGTGACGAGAAACTTGACAAAAAGTCCCAGGCCATGGAAGAACTCAAAGCCGAACGTGAAAAGAAGAAAAACAAAACAGGTCGGTGTGACGTTAAGCTTCTTTGTGACGCGTTGTCGTAATATTTCACTTCCAAAAAGCTGAAGTCTCATTTCTTTTTGACGAGCAGCGGAACTTCTGGCCAAACGCCAGCCCCTGAAGACGAGCGAGGTTTACTCCGACGACGAGGAGGAAGAGGAGGAAGACGACGACAAGTCATCAGTTAAAAGCGACCGGAGTTCGCGCTCGTCGTCTTACGACGATGACGAGTATGTTTTGATTCTGCTCTGAAGCGACACGTTCGCCGCAGGACCGCGCTCCTGATTTTAAAGTAACGTCTTGACTGCGTTCTGCCAACAGAAAAGAAGAAACTCCACCGAAGTCGCAGCCTGTTTCACTACCAGATGAGCTCAACAGGGTGCGTCTGTCCAGACATAAGCTGGAGCGCTGGTGCCACATGCCCTTCTTTGCTAAGACTGTGACCGGATGCTTTGTGAGGATAGGGATTGGGAACAGCAGCAGTAAACCAGTTTATAGGGTAAGCTTGATTTCTACCGTTTGTGCGTCTTGTATGACGGAGATCGTAATAATCTGGGACTCTTTAGTGATAGATTTAGCTGCATATATTCTGATTGGTGATGGTTTGTTGATCTTAATCCTCCCTTTGCTGTTGAAAGGTTGCAGAAATCGTGGACGTAGTAGAGACGGCGAAGGTTTACCAGCTTGGATCAACGCGAACAAACAAAGGATTACAGTTAAGGTAGATCTATAGATGCTTTCTACATTTTTCGACAGACCTTCCGCTGTCCCTGCTCGCCGAAAATGTGACCCCATGACTGTTTGTCTTCCTCAGGCACGGTGGTGACACGCGGGTGTTCCGGCTCGAGTTTGTATCGAATCAGGAGTTTACAGAAAACGAGTTCATGAAGTGGAAAGAGGCGGTGAGTCTGTCTGAAAAGCAAAAAACAAAAGTCTTTAGTTTCAGTCGTAGATGGGACGCATTCCAATTCCGTGTGTTGATTTTGTTTGTCACTCTTCCAGATGATGGTGGCGAGCATGCAAGTACCGACACTTGACGAAATCACCAAAAAGGAGCAGTCCATCAAAGAAGCTCTGAACTATAAGTTCAATGACAAAGACATAGAGGATGTAAGTCTGCCTCTCTGCGTGTTCTCTGGTTTCTCTCCTGCAGGACACCGTGGACCTGAACCATTTTTCTTTACTCGCTGCAGATTGTTAAAGAGAAGGACCGGTTCCGAAAAGCTCCTCCGAATTACGCCATGAAGAAAACCCAGTTACTCAAAGACAAGGTGAAAGAACTCTTTGTGCTACTTTAAAAAATGATATCTAGAAGATTTACTTTTTAAATGTTAAATGTCAAATCCTGCTAACGGCTACATCCACATGAATCACGGGTTTGAGGCTGTCGGGCTCTGACTTCATCGTTTCTCTCTGCTTTGATTGAAGGCCATGGCAGAAGAGAGCGGAGACGGCGAGAAAGTCAAAGTGATCCAGGATGAGCTGAACGAACTGGAGGAAAGGGCAGAGGCGCTCGACAGACAGAGGACCAAGAACATTTCTGCCATCAGGTACACACACACACACACATCTCTCTGGAAGTAATAAAAACAGACTGGAGCTCTTGGCTTCAGATTCACGGTTTAAAGGTCGGTGCAGTTTGTTTCAGTTTGGCAGTCCAAACAGGAAAGTACTAAAAGAATGACTTGTTCTCTGTTGTTTACAGTCAGGACAGACATGTCTTTGACACTTACATATTTTTCTTTTAAATCATGCAGCTACATCAATCAGAGGAACAGAAGCTGGAACATCGTCGAATCTGAGAAAGCTCTTGTGGTAAGCATCACACCCCCGTCATGCATGTGCCACGTTCCAATAATTATTTATAGTCAGGGATTATAAAATGTGTAGGAATTCATGACTTGGAACTAAATTGTCTTTCTGTGCTTTTGTAATTTCAATATAAAACTTATCATTGAAATAAAAAATGTTCAGTTATGTTTTTAGGAAACATAATAAAAACTTTCACTCTCTCAAATATTACATTATCTCTACCTCACTTCAGATGTTTTCTTAACGTGCCATGTGACACTGTTCAGTCATGCGTGGTTCACTTAAGGGCACTACAACTGTGTGTGTGTGTGTGTGTGTGTGTGTGTGTGTGTGTGTGTGTGTGTGTGTGTGTGTGTGTGTGTGTGTGTGTGTGTGTGTGTGTGTGTGTGTGTGTGTGTGTGTGTGTGTGTGTGTGTGTGTGTGTGTGTGTGTGTCTGTCTGTCTGTGTCTCACGGTAATAAAAGCACGTGAAGCTTCACATAACCCAAATGTGACTTTGTTCACAGGCTGAAGGACAAAACGCCAAAAACCAACAAATGGACCCGTTCACACGGAGACAGTGCAAACCCACCATGGTGTCTAATGTAAGATTTCATGTCATTGTTTTACATCAAGTGTTCTGTATCCTCAGTGGAACCAACACAGCTCAATCTGACTTTTATCATTGTGGTTCTGCAGGCCAGAGACCCGTCAGTCCACGCAGCTATTCTTGCACACCTGAACCAGAAGTACGGTTCTGGATCACAGCCCGATCCTTCAAGCGGAGACAAGAACAAACTGGTAAGCGGAGGCGACTCCCAGCGCTGCACGCTCAAGTGTTTACTCCTTCCCCTTTGTTTGCACTGGCTGAATCCTGGTCGTAATCCTGCTCATGCGAGCAGGAAGCACAGGGAGTGCTTGTCGCACCGCTGACGTGCTGTTGGTTCATCAGAGGATGGACTCTGTCATAGTTTGTCTAAGATTAAGCAGCAGTTGATTCATGATTTTGGCTTTTTGGCTCGACATGATCGATTGCTATTGAAGATTTCTACATCAGTGGAAGTAAATGCAACACTCCGAGAGTGCAACACAAATATTTGGACCCTGAAATGAACTGAATTCTGATCAGTATTGATCAAAGTGATCGTGATTAGCATTTTAGACATTATGAGAATAAATCCAGGCTTTTTTTTTCATCTTTTTTTGAGTTAACAAGACTTTTTTACAGCATCAGCTGATAATCTACAGCTTAAATATTAATCATTAAGCTCTATCTAAGCTAAAAAAAATAATAATAAATCGGGACGTTCATTTTATGCAAACTAAAGAGACTGTGCCAGTAAACAACTTTCTACTTTTTCAGGCGTGAATATTCTTTTATTTCTCTCTGTCTGTCGTATTACAGGGTCAACCAAACCTGAAAGACAAAGATGTCCCCAAGCCAACCACCGACCTCTCAGAGGACTTGTTTAAAGTCCACGACTTTGACGTCAAGATTGACCTCCAGGTTCCAAATGCAGGTGAGACGATCGCCTCTCGTTTTTTTTACTTGGTGAGGTGTGTTCACGCTTCGCAGGCAAATATTAACGTTTGCTCTCGCGTGTCCGCAGAGGCAAAGTCGCTGTCCGTGAGCTCCAACGCGCTGCCTGTAAAGGACGGCGCCCCCCGCAGGTCCCTCAACCTGGAGGACTACAAGAAGAGGAGGGGGCTGATCTGAGGCAGCCGGTCCGTCATCCAGAAATCCACATTGCATGTGTAATTGAGAGAGTGTGTGTGTGTGTGTGTGTGTGTGTGTGTGTGTGAGAGAGTGTGTGTGTGTATCTGTGTGTGAGTGTGTGAGAGTGTGAGAATGACTCCCGTAGGACGTGTGATTGAATGTTGATACAACAGACTGTTTATCCGCACACAGAGGAAATACTGATTGAGACAGCGAAGGCAACATTTTTCTTAAAGTTTCGGAAGAAACTCCAGATTATTGTTGTTTTGTTATTTTTTGCATAATCACACAGACTCGTATACAACAGAGTTGTGTTGTTGTTTTTTTATGTATTTAACTTTCCCCTCTTTTGGATCTTCTGGAGTCCACTCCATGTTTTTGTTTTTTTTCTGAAAGGACACAGCGCTTGTGGATTTATTACCTACGAACAAGGACACTATCTTAGAAGACTTAGATCGTTGAGGCATTTTGATATTACTGGACTGGATGTGCTGGAGCTGACCAGCTCGTCCTCACCAACATTAAATTACTGTTGTAAATGCCCCCCCTCCCTTCCTCCCTGCCCCCTCCCCAAAAGATAAAGTGTGATCATCTGCCCTCGCGGTCCATCCTGACTTTTAACAGCCTCGTGTTTTTTGTTTTTTTTTGCGGCCTTGATGATCACCTTTTTAAATCTTTGAAACAACCCGATTTAAGAGAAGCCGTTTTCTGTGGCTGACCTGATTATAAAAAGTGTTTGTTTTCTGTTCTCTCTCAGTTGGTTGTCCACGGGGACGAACTCCCCTGCCCTTAACTCCCAGAGCAGATTCTATGTGTTATCGATTGTGTCCATAGTCAGTTCCTGTATTGTTGTGGCATGCCATGTAAATATGCATTTTGGAGTGAGTGCGGGAAAAAAATAAAGAGGCACTGTTTCATAACTTGTGTCACGTTTGTCTGTTTTCACATTTACATGCCGTTTCTATCTTGGAATTTAAATCAGCAGACTGAAATGACCTCGTTTCTTTTAACTACTCATAATTAAAGATTTCTTTCTTGTCCGTTTCTATTTAAATTTAGGATTTGTTACTCAGGTTAAATTAATTTAATGCATTGTACGTATTAATTACATATGAGCTCTCTCAGAATGAGAAACACTTTATTAATCCCCACAGGGAAATGGTGAATTAAGCAGTTGTCCATGAATAAAAACGCTCTGGCTTTGTGTGACTTATTTCCAGTTTCCCCTTTAAAAACAATGTAGTGTGAACTTCATATGAGGGCAACTTTAATTCCTATTAAAGTATACAGGTATACAGTTTTCTAAAATAGAAGGTCAACTATAGTATTACAGAACATGCATTGCTCAGATACGAGGCCATGCTGTTTTGTTTTGTTGTTTGTTATCTGTGTTCCTGTTAAGGTGAGGGTGATGTGAGGAGGTTGCAATGCAGTAATTAGACCACTAGATGCAACTAAATTCTGCACACTTAACCTTTAATAACCAATAATAATTATGCATAAACCTTTTTATCAATCATCAACACATATAGGCTGGTAATAGAGTATATATATATCTGTATTCACAGAAGTACGCGCATGCGCAGGAGGCTGCTGAAGCCTGATTGGTTGTTTTCTATTCAGGCTTCTCTGAGCTCTCTCTGTTGTAGGGTCCTTCCTCCTGACAGCAGCTCTTCCTGGTCCACGTAGTGAAGCTCACCTGTCTGCTCGGACTCGGACGATGACATCTGACTGTGTTTATCGGAACCACAGCTCCGTTTCATGCACACAGGTCCAAGCCCGGCGGTAACACAGCGAGCGGACCCATCCAGAACCGGCTGACGTCGATCGGACGGTACGTGAGAGGTCTGCTAGCCTGTTAGCTTTAGCACCGTGTTTACACTGGTGATGTGATGAGATGAGCTCAGCTGATCCGCTGTGCTCGTGTGTCTGCACCAGAAACAGTGAGGACAAAACTCATGATGACCCGAGAATGAATAAATGAACCCGATAAAAACCAGCTGCGAGTGAGCAGGCGTTTAAATGGACCTTTGTCAGTCTGTGAAGAGTCTGACAGACTGTGAAGAGTCTGACAGTCTGAGAAGAGTCTGAGAGAGTCTGTCAGTCTGTGAAGAGTCTGACAGACTGAGAAGAGTCTGACAGACTGTGAAGAGTCTGTCAGTCTGAGAAGAGTCTGACAGACTGTGAAGAGTCTGACAGACTGTGAAGAGTCTGTCAGTCTGAGAAGAGTCTGACAGACTGTGAAGAGTCTGACAGACTGTGAAGAGTCTGTCAGTCTGAGAAGAGTCTGACAGACTGTGAAGAGTCTGACAGACTGTGAAGAGTCTGTCAGTCTGAGAAGAGTCTGACAGACTGTGAAGAGTCTGACAGTCTGTGAAGAGTCTGACAGACTGTGAAGAGTCTGACAGACTGTGAAGAGTCTGACAGACTGTGAAGAGTCTGACAGACTGTGAAGAGTCTGACAGACTGTGAAGAGTCTGTCAGACTGTGAAGAGTCTGTCAGACTGAGAAGAGTCTGTCAGTCTGTGAAGAGTCTGACAGACTGTGAAGAGTCTGACAGACTGTGAAGAGTCTGACAGACTGTGAAGAGTCTGTCAGACTGTGAAGAGTCTGTCAGACTGCGAAGAGTCTGACAGACTGTGAAGAGTCTGACAGACTGTGAAGAGTCTGACAGACTGTGAAGAGTCTGACAGACTGTGAAGAGTCTGTCAGACTGTGAAGAGTCTGTCAGACTGTGAAGAGTCTGACAGACTGTGAAGAGTCTGACAGTCTGTAAAGAGTCTGAGAGAGTCTGTCAGTCTGTGAAGAGTCTGTCAGACTGCGAAGAGTCTGTCAGACTGTGAAGAGTCTGGCAGACTGTGAAGAGTCTGGCAGACTGTGAAGAGTCTGTCAGTCTGTGAAGAGTCTGACAGACTGTGAAGAGTCTGACAGACTGTGAAGAGTCTGTCAGACTGTGAAGAGTCTGTCAGACTGCGAAGAGTCTGACAGACTGTGAAGAGTCTGACAGTCTGTGAAGAGTCTGAGAGAGTCTGTCAGTCTGTGAAGAGTCTGTCAGACTGCGAAGAGTCTGTCAGACTGTGAAGAGTCTGTCAGACCTCATTTCACAATCTGCACAGAAATAATGGAAACAAGTTTCCAGAGCCTAAAGTTTGCAGGATAAACCCAAAGTATTCACAGTTTTAGGGTTAAGAACATCATTAGAGTTCAGATAATTAGTTTAACTGATTAATATCCAGGCATACATTTTGGACATTTGCTGGTGCCATCTTCTCAAATGTGGTGATGCCTTTCTGCCTTTTTATCAGAATCAGACTCGCTTTATTGGCCAGCTGTGTGTGCAAAAAAAGATAGATTATTATTGCACAGATTTGCAGGGTAATATGACAGAATGACAGACTATGACGTGTAGCTGTGTCTGTTTGTTTTAGCGTGCAGTGTTCTGTAGCGCTTCTTAACCTTTCACTCACTGTTTAAAGAGGTTACAGGGATATTTATCTTCTATCTTCTGCATTGTATGTATGCCAAATCAATGTAGTGTAAAAATAGACACATGGAGAATAGATACAAATAAAGATCTACGCAGCACTAGAATGGCCTGCTCCATATATTTGTGCTCAAGGCATGGTTGAAGGTACATTAAAAGTCCAGTGTGCATCACCATCATCTCACATCACCCTCACCTTCCTAGTTTACCAATGTGACAACACTTTAAGGAGCCTGTTTAGAGTCACAGTTTAGTTTGTCTGTTCTGGGCTACCGTAGACACACTGCACCTTTAACACAGAAGGCTACAGCCGATCTGAAAGAAGGCTGTTAAATGTCTAATGTGCTAGTTTGTGTAAATTTGCCAATAAAACAACATCAAACATGACTCACTGACTTGATTTGGAGATATTGTGTATAACCTTTAATTACAGCTTCTTTAAAGGCACCTTGTGTTTTGTTTCCGCCATCAGGATACAAAATGTCTTGGTTTGCTGACTTGGCCGGGAAAGCCGAAGACTTCCTGAACAAAGTGGACCAGGGAGCAGCCACTGCCCTGACCAGCAACCAGACGAGAACTTCTTCCTTTACGTCGCCCTACGGCGAGGAATCAATCGTCAAACATGAATACGATACTGCAGGGTACAAGACCGATGCAGCTGTGACACAACACTCCTATGCATCCTCTGATGTGTCGCAGAGCTACATCTCTGCAGCAGCCGGCAACATCAAGAGATCCAACGCAAGCCTGCTGGCCGGTACTGCCAGCGTGGCTAAGATCCCCTCCGGTTCTGGCAGCAGTGCCCCGAGCTCTGCCAAGACCTCGTCTGGCTTCGTGAGGCCCAAAAAGAGTGAGCAAGATGTGGACGATGACATGCTCTTTGACTTTCTGAACAGCTCTGAACCTCCGGTCAGCAGCAGGAGGGATTCGAGAAGAGAACTTGTGAAAACAGCAGTTACTGAAGCCCGAAACCCAACACCACCACCACCTCCTCCTTCAAACACCCATACCGTCCCCTCAGCACCGTCGACGCCCCCCTCGACCCGCGGCGTATCCAGGGCCTCAAGCATGAGCTCACTGTCTGCTTACAGCGTCAAAACATCCGAGGAGAGCTCTGCGAGAGAACAAAGCCAAGGTATGATTATAGTTGACAAGGTATCTACATGTTATTGATGTGTTATTACATATTTATGTTTGTTCTCTCTTCACCTGGCCACCACAGACACACCTGAGAGTTCAGACTCAGGCCTGGCTGTGCCTCAGGAGTCCAGCAGGCAGGAGCCTCCTCCTCCTCCTCCTCCCACAGAGGAGCCACAGAGCCAGATCCTGTCCAGTCTGCGTCTGGAGAATCAGCTGCTGCGCAGCGAGGTGGCCTCCCTCAACCAGGAGATGGCCTCAGTCATCCAGAGAGCGAAAGACCTACAAGATGGTGAGAGATGAGCTCAGAGAGGAAGCAGCGGCCTTCATTTCCACACCTCTCCCTTTTTGTTACTGTGGTTTTTCTCCTCTCGTAGAACTGAACCAGACGCGTCTACGCGCAGACAGAAGGAACTCTGAGCAGTCTCAGAGTGACCGGATGCTACGGGAACTTCGCTCACAGGTCGATGACCTGACGGAAGCCCTCTCTGCCAAAGACGGTCAACTTGCGGTGCTGAAAATCCGACTCGACGAAGCCGACCAGCTGCTGAAGTCCCGCAGCGCCGCGTTAGACGAGGCGCAGAAGGAAAAGTCCAGGTGAGCTCTCAAAGTTTGAACTAGAGATCGGTTCTGCTTTGTATGAAGTGGTTTAGATTTTTATCGTCCTTGTTGGGTTTTTAGAATTATGCAAGACCACACAGAAGGGAGCAGCATGCACTCCCAAGCTCTTCAGACGATCCAGGAGAGGCTGCGAGAGGCCGACACAGCTCTCAGGAGGGAACAGGACAACTACAGACAAATGCAGGTGCACGTGATGTCATTCATCCTCTCTTTTTTTATGTTTATGACAGTTGAGTAAAGACCTGGAAATGATCATAACGTCTTAATTCTCTGTTCCTGTGCAGAGCGAGTACGCCGGACGTCTTTCTAAAGTGGAGGCTGAGAGGCAGTCCCTCGCGGAGACGGTGACTGCAGCAGAGCGGCGAGTTGGAGAGGAGAAGCTCCGGTTCGACGACCTCCAACAGCAACTGAAAAGTGCCAAAGCTGCAGCTGAGGCTGCCAAACAGGAGTTACAAGACTACAAGCACAAAGCTTCACGCATCCTTCAAGTAAGCATCCTTTTAAGTAATCATCATTTCTTTAGGATTTCGTGTTTTTGATTGTGTTTTTAAATGGTCCTCTAGTCCAAAGAGAAGTTGATCAGCAGTCTGAAGGAGGGATCTGGTCTGGACACTCTGGACGGGAGCGGGGCCATGGTTCTGGAGCTGGAGGATCTGCGCCACGAGAAGGAAATACAGAAGGAGGAGATCCAAAAACTGCAGGGGCAAGTGCACACACTTCGGACAGAAATCCAGGTGAGATGCTGTGAACAGCAGAGGAGGTGTGGATTTAAAAAGGTGACGGCTGCACTGGGAGGTTTGTAAATGTCTCCGTCTGTATGACCCGAGGAGCTGTGCACCTCCCGCTAAAACAAACATTCGAGATTATTGTTTGTGCACGGCTGCAACAACCGCAGCCGAGATGCTGTTGATTCAGCTCTACCAGTGAGATCTGTTTCTCTCTCCCAGGATTTGGAGAATCAGGCCCTGACTGAGGCGGAGACGTGGCGCGAGCAGCAGGTGCAGTTCGAGGAGCAACAGGCCCTACAGAACAGAGCTAAGCAGGAGGTGGAGGCTGAGGTGGAGCGCTACAAACACGTGAGGAGCAGTGATGATTTCTTAAACTGCAAATCGTCATAGACTTCCTGTGTTGTTCCATCAATGTTTTTTTTGTATTTTTCTTAAATTCTAGGAGCTGCAGTATCTAGAGGAAGAGCAACACCGAGCCAAAACCACTCTGCAGAGCAGAATCAAAGACCGAGAAGATGAAATTCAAAAACTCAGGAACCAGGTCAGTCAGGCTCGGCCAACATCTGCTTCTGTGACACAAAGAAACGTGGTACATGCTTCTGAATTTACCAGTTTGACAAACGGCACTCTGATGTTGCACTCTTCCAGTTGACCAACAAGACTATTAGCAACAGCCAAACGGAGCTGGAGAACCGGCTCCACCAGCTGACGGAGACGCTGATCCAGAAGCAGACGATGCTGGAGGCTCTGGGCACGGAAAAAAGCTCCCTGGTCTTCCAGCTGGAGCGTCTGGAACAGCAGCTGAAGAACGCTCAGGGAGGACAGAGTGGAGGACCAGCCATCAACATGAGCGGACTAGAGGGACCAGGTAGGAGAAGTTTTAAGAGGGCCAAGGTGTTTTTGTGGTTGTTACGGGGCAGTGATACAGAGTCCCAGGGTAGTTTCATCGTGTGCTGTCATGAAACCACAACCTTTATTTTCTATTTTCTTTAAATATTCAATAGTTTCATGAGGCCACAGCAAGCAGAGAAGATGGTGGAGATAGTATGTCCGCATGTAGAATAATAGTTTGGGAATTCAGTATAGAAATCAGGCTTTTGGAAAGGTTTTGTTTACCACAGTCTAGAGTGTCCTGGAAAAGCCTTAAACAGTCATTTTACAGTCATGGAAAACCTGGAAAATGAGAGCAAGAATTCCATATCTTGGGAAATGTTAGAAAAAGAACTGCTACACAATCAGAGCCCCCAAAGCTTTTGTAACAGTAGCTCACAGTGGGTATAATTATCCGTATTAATATTACTAAGACCTGGTGTGAGCACTGCTGGTTAATAATCGTAGCAAACTCGACTCTAACTCAGGGAAAATTAACCCTGACAGTCACTTTGATTTCCCAGTCTGCTGAGTATAGATGTCAAACAATGGAAGATATCATACATTTAAAACTGGACGTGTACTTCTGTGATTTATTCGGCTTCGTCGTTCATCAGATTTCTGTGTGTTGTATTATCAGGGGCACGACAAAGAAACACACCGATCCTCTTCAGCGACCAGGACAGTCCGGGAGTGTACGGCAGAGTGCGCAATGCAGCCAGCACCATCGACCGATTCAGGTAAGCTTTTCCTTTCTGTCCTCACAGTTACTGTATTATAACTCCACTCGTTTTCCTGAGTGATGAACAGAAACTCTCGTCATTTCAGCATCAGACTGGGAATCTTCTTACGCCGCTACCCCATGGCCAGAGTTTTCGTTATTCTGTACATGGTGAGTATTCAATAAAAGACTTGTTTTTCCATCTTGATGAACTTGTAGTTAATCAAAGAAATTAACAATATTTCAACTTGTTTTTACAGGCCGCGCTGCACCTGTGGGTCATGATCGTGCTCCTCACTTACACACCAGAAATGCACCACGGTTATCCCGGGCTTCAAATTTAAAGTTGGGTGTTAAAATATATTTGTTCTGGGCCTTTGGTGTAAGGATGATTCAAGCTGCTAAAGAATGTGCTGCAGGTCCTGACTCTCCCCGTTTTGCACAGAAATGTTATGAATTAAAGACATTTACTTACTTATTACTTATTTTATTTAGTTTCCAGCTGAAGATTGGTGGCCGACATTAAGTTTTAAAATGATTACAGATTGATATATTGTACTGGTGGTCTGCTGAAAGGATATTAAATCAAACATGATCTCACATCTGTTCTTCTCATCATCTGCTTTCAGACTTTTGTTCACTTCAGAGATTGTATTTAATTAACACTATGTAAAAAAAAAAAATCTTTTAATAAACAAGTTAGAAGAAACAACTCAGCCTGGCACTTTTCTAACAGATCGTCTGAGTCGACACAAAGGGTGACTTCACCAGATCTTCACGGAAGTCAGTTTATTGCATTATTATTAATGAATAGTTGATAAAGTTAACTGAATCTAATAGTCATGTTATTGCCATTACCTCTTTACTTTTTATCAATTTAATGTATTTTCACATTTTTTAATGATATATTGGCACCATCAATATAATTATCTTCATCCTAACTGATACACAACCAGTCATCTGGAGCAAAACTAACATGTTACAAGTGGGCAACTGTAGAAAAATGGTGACTCTATAAAAAAGGACTTGCTCTCTCTGTGAACATAATGATGACAATAATTATACACTAATGAAAAGATAGTTATGCATATTGTATTCCATCCCTGCAAACAGATACTGCTGAATCTTACACACTGGACCTTTAACTGTGTGTTATATTGTTATTAATACAATGAAAGATTCTCACATACAAACAAAAACATTATTTGTTGTGGCTTATTTATCAGTCAAACTTTATTTGTACAGCACTTTTCATACAAAATATGTAACACAAAGTGCTTCACACAATTAAAACCTCGAACACCCCAACAACCACCTCCACCCTGTTATAAACAATGCACTATGCACGTTAAAAACACAGTGAGCTAAAACAAATAAGAATGAAATTAAGAAATAAAATAAAACACATTAAAAATGCATAAAGGTAAAATAGTAAAATAATAAGATTAAATAAAATAAAAGCTTAAAAATAAAGATAACGGTTATGACTCACACACACATACATAAACACCTATAAACTTACATTTTTTTAATGAATGTATTTGAATTTAATGTACATAAATAAATAAAAATAATAATAACATATGTATTATGTATAAACATACTGTATGTAAGCAATGTAAGAAAGGAAATATTAAACATATTAATTAATAATAATTATTATTATTGTTATTTAAAAATATTATTATCATTATTATTATTATTATTATTATTATTATTAAAACATAATATAAATCAAAAGTAGTACATACAATAAAATAAACCTGTTTTGAGATAAAAAAAAAGAAAAATCCCAAATGACTCTGTTTCATACTGTATGAAAGGAAGATAGTAATTAATTTGTTTAGAGGGTTATGTACAGTTTATATGTTAACATATTAAAATATTATTATGGTGCGTTCATGTACGAGGAAACTACCGTTGGTCCGTGAACGCACCATGGATTTGTTGGTCCTCCAGCATCCCACAATGCACCGCTGCCGCCGCCTGTGTCCACGTCAAACCTGACACCGCCGCCGAGCTGATAAAGAGGCTGCAGTCGAGGTGGCACTTTCCGGGGGGGTCACTTGTGTCGCTCGGAGCGGCTAAAAAACGGCTGAAGTCCCGCTGACACCGCTCACACGACCCGCGGAGGACACGGAGGAGCTCCGGGTACAGGCCGGGACCGGAGCCGCTCAGCTCGGATTCCTTCAGACAGCTGTTCGTTAGCCGGGCTCGGTCCGCCTGGAAACACTCTGTGTGTCCGGGGATTAGAAGTTAACGGCGTCCCGGTGGTCCGCAACCCACACTTTGAGCTTCATGACCGAGTTGTCTCATCTGGAGTCAAAGCTAGGCTAGCTCCCCTCGGGCCTCCGCTTTGTTGTTGTTGTTGTTGTTGTCCGTGAACATGTCATCGTGGCTGGGTGGACTCGGCTCCGGCCTCGGTCAGTCTCTGGGCCAGGTCGGGGGCAGCCTGTCCTCCTTCACCGGGCAGATCTCAACCTTCACCAAAGACATGCTGCTGGAAGGTGTGGAGGAGGTCGGAGGTGAGCTGGAGTTTCTTATCTGTCTGTCTGTTTGTTTGTTTGTTGGACTTATCATCAGACTAAGCACACCTGGAATAAAACATCTACTGAGGATGCCTTCAGGCTCCCAGGTGTTGCCTTCAGGCTCCCAGGTGTTGCCTTCAGGCTCCCTGGTGTTGCCTTCAGGCTCCCAGGTGTTTGGAGGCTGTTTTATGGACATTAACACATAAAAAAAGATGCAGAAAAGATGATAAACTCACAGCATAACTCACCATAAACTTCAAAACAATCAATCCAAAACAAAACAAAATAAATAATTTAACTCACTTGAATGAATTAAAGCACAATGGACCAGCATCCGTATGTACAGGGGCGACGTATAGGGGGGAAAGATTGGGGCCCACGACTGAACACCAATATAAAATGATTAAACAATCATCATTGAGTATGTGTATTTCAAATATAATAATAAAATGAATTATCTCTTTGTTTTTATGTGTTTTGTGCAGTAAAAGTTAAATAAAACATTTCTTTGGCGGCTCTTAATCCTGCATCAAACAGTGAACTGCACTCCAGACTGTATGCAGACTGTATGCATGTACCAATCACCAGCAGTAAATATTCTGCTAGTACTAGTATTGAACTACAAGACACAAAACAGTTGCAAGCCTTTAATTAGAGTTATGTAAAGATAGTTAGGTCCTAGAGATGTGGGGACAACAGCTGCACAGAGGGGCCCAATTAGATTTATTTGCCATGGGGCCCAAAATTCCTGTTGGCGCCCCTGCATGTATGATCACAGTCTTATGTTTCCATTAAATAACACTAGTTAAAAAAGTACATTTTCTTTATTTGTAGCCAGGCAAACCAGCTCATTTGTTGTGTGAGGCACTTCTATGCTTATAAATGTATTTTATATATTGAGGCTGACATTGCAGGTTGGGGCCCTGCTTTGGTCACTGCGGGACCCCGTGTATACGCACATAGCAAGAATCTGCAGAAATAAACCAGTAAACTGAGCAGTGAAGGATTTATTTCACTAAAGAGTTAAAGCCCTGTTGTTTACTTCTTCAAAAAAGGATCCAGGAACTGGAAAACTGCCAAAAAAGATGAAAACAGAGAAACTCATAAGACGTGTTTCTATAATGGCTGGCTGGTATTCTCAGCGAACCTTCCACTTAGTAGTCCCTGATATACAAAGACTTTGGAACATTGTAAAATACTCAGATGTCATAACTGTCCTGCAAATATCAGCTCACGGTCGAGTAAACGGAAATTAAATAAAATATTAAAAATAGACTCAGTAAGAGAAAGGCACATCTCACATGATGTACAGGAAAGGGTACAGGTATGAAACAATTAAAATAATGATTCACGAATAAAAACGATAGTAACATACACATATGAAATTAAATAAATAATAAAATACAAAAACATAAGTAAGAGTAAAAGTAAATATGGAATTATGCCTTCTCAATTTTCAGTCTTGTGGGAGGACGTCAAGTTTCTCAATATGAGATCGTAGAGGGGCATGAGGGGGGTAATGCAATACTTTATCTTTTCCAGCTTTAAGAATAAAATCAGGTCTTTCATCCAGGAGGAGGATTTGGTTGAAGAATAAACTGCCACATGGCATCTACACAGACAAACACTCCAGGGGTCTTCAACCCGGGGGTCCACGCCCCTGTTTTTATCATAAAAATTGTCAATTTTCACCAAAATAATCTGGATGAAGGTTTTACAGTAACGCTGCCTCGAGCTTGAGCTTCCTACAGCTTCACCCTCTGCAGAGGCCACAGGTGCTGATGCTGTGAGGTGCAGTAATAAACTGACGTTATCACGAGGCAGATATATAAATACAAAGTATCAAAGCACGTATTCAGAAACCTGCCGTGATGTCACGCCTGAACCCACGAGGCGGGCTATGATCCATTACCTGCCGTTAGCCTGGCTGTGCGTCACTCAGAAAAACAGTAAGCCAATCAAAACAGAGGCTCGTTAATATTAATGAGACCAAACCACAACACTGAACGCTCTGTTGTTGCTTCCAGGCTGAGAGCACAGATCTCTTAAATCTAAATCTTCTCCTGGGCGTCAGGAACCTGAAATAAAACTGGTTTTATTTTAGACGTTTGATTTTTTACGTCACAGCTGATGAATGCTGCTTTGTTTCTTTGACGTTTCATGTTTTATGGTATCTGTAAACATTACAGCATCGGGTCCTCCTTTTCATGTTGACGCTGATCGAGTCCGACTGTTTGAGTTTGAACTCAAAGCGTTTCATCAGCAGCGGGTTCAAATTGTAGCTCTCCGAGTGTAAATCACAGTGTAGTCAGAGTTTTATAATGTCAGCATTATTCCACTGCCAGCGAGTTTTTATTTTTCCTTTCTGTAGTTTCTAACTCTTCAAGGCTCGACCAGGTTCTTACAGTGTGCAGTGTAATTTAAAGTCTGTGGTAAATACTTTTTATGTAATACTTAAATACCTTTTTAAATATAGTCTTTTCTGTACCGCCGCTGTGCTGCGTTTCAGTTTTTGTTGCACGGTGCAGACGTGTCCATAGGAAGGCCACATGTTTGCAGATGGTTCAGTTTCTCTGCTTTAAAGAAACGTTTCCTTTCCGTCTGTCTGTTTCCTGTCAGGATCACTTCATAGCACCAGAAAATGAACTTCTACCTGTGTCAGCAGTGCGAAGGTGTTTTTCTTGCTGCTTTTATTTTGAAGTTGTTGTATTTATTTCCTGTTATCCTAATGCAAACGCAGCTAACGTCTGTTAATTGTGTTCCTCGAGTTCCTCCGAGTTCAGATTGAAGGTTATCGGGTGTAAACATTCTCCGTCGCTGCAGTCACTCCCTCGTTTATTGTCAGCGGGGCTGATGGTGACACAGATGACAGGCTTTCGTTGTTTTGTTTCTTTGCTCTGGCTCCTGATCAGATCAGCAAAGTAAAGCGATACTCCCCTCGAGGCGTCGATGCCTCGTTCTGAATCAGAGCCTGAAGAGACAACGAGAGATAAAACATTGACGCACAGTGAACTTTGGCCACAGATCTCCAACTCACAGCTCTCGTTCCAAAAAAACAAAAGTCTTATCCCCGTGTGGGGAGCAGCTGTGAAGTGTTCACCGTGTCAGCCCTTAAATTAAATATTTTTTATTATATTAAGTGGAGCTGGATGTGTCCACAGGCTTCAGTTCAGTTTGAGTAGTAATGAATGTTGAGCTCTGTCCAGCCATTAAGATCACGTTGCAGGATCTCTCTCTAGAAATGTTTGTTTGTCATGTGAGCCGGGTTACGCAGCGTGCCACCGAGATAGAGGATAGTCTGCTGAATGTCCCGTGTCTTATTTTGAAATTAATGTCACCAGAAAGCTGAATCAAATGAAACCTTTAGATTTCTCTGACTGTTACGCATTTAATTTATTTATTTATTTTTACATTGACTTGTGAAGAATTCTGACTCGTGCACATCTCTACATTCACTGCTGTCCTTCCCTTCCTTCTGCAGATGCTGCCACAGAGCTGCAGGTTTCCAATTCCAGGTTGGCCGAAGTCGAGGCTGCGTTTGCTTCACAGAAATCTGAGGTGAGATTCTGCGTCCACTCTATCAGAGTCACGGGGGGGGGGGCATAAAACTATCTGCCTCTCTTGCTGTGGACTATTCGGCTCGTCGTAGCAGGAAAAGCAGCTGTAACTTATACCACAAGCGTCTCAGTAAGTCAGCTGAGGCCTTGAAGCTGACACACCTGAATGGAATGCACTCATTCTCATGTCATGTTAGTGTTTCCGCTTGTGTTGGAGACGTCTCTCGTGAGAAACTCCAGCCTGACACCTGTATGCTCGACATCTTCAGTGCTTCCTGTGGGGCTCAGTGCTGCAAAGTGAAATGTCATATCAGTGCTATCGAATCCTTCATGTTTTTATTATCGTCGTACAAGTATTGTCTATTGAGGCCTGACGGATCCGGTTCCACGCACCGCGGAGCCACATTGTTCTCTAAGAAGCTGCCCCCCGTGGCATGTTCCCTTTTGTCACCCTGAACACGCACATTTGTGTATTAATCTGCAAAAAAAAGTCCCCAACAAATTTAGTTTATGCCGCTTTGCAGTAACGCTGCAGTAACCAGCTGTTCTGAAAATTCCTCGGCACATTCATGTTTTCCATCTTTAGGGGGAACAAACACAGAGAGGCTGACCACAAACAAACACATCGCTGGTTTTGGTCTTTTCGTGGAAATTGTTATGACATCAGCTTTGTTCTTTAAGATGTCTGTAGATCCCTCCATCTGTTTTCTTCCTCTTATCCGGGGTCGGGTCGCGCTGGCAGCAGGTTTAGCAGGATGCTCCAGATGTCTGTCTTCGCAGTAACATATTCCAGCTCCTCCGGAAGGATCCCGAGATATTCCCAGGCTAGATGGGCTATGTAGTCCCTCCAGCAGGTTCTGGGCTCCTCACATCATTTCATTAATAAGCATCATCCAACTTAGATGAACCTGTAGCTTCTCTCTAATCTCCAGGTGTTCCTGCTCTGTGCTTGACCGTAACCTCTGACCACCTTTCTGTTTATTCCCCACACTTCCATCTTATTCACTTTCTTCCTTGTCTCTCTTTGTTGCAGTATGACAGATTAAGAAAGCTCCACGCAGAGCTCGAGGAGAAGCTGGAGGCGTCAGAGATCCAGATTAAAGGACAGTCTGCAGAGTACAGAACCCTCCTGCAACAGAAAGATGTACGTACATTTCTATGCAGAATTAAACCGGTTAGATACTAACGGTGAAAAAAACTGTGTCGCAGGTTAATCATATATTAAGATAACTAAATGCCACCTCTGCTATACATGTTCATACAGTTTGTGACACTAATTCAGGGTGTGAAACTAGTAAACTTAAATTTTTGTGTTCAGTGAGCTTGTAACTTCCATATCAGATCGTATACGGCTAGATGAATATCATATTTCCAGAAACATGTCTAAAGGTGGTTCAAAGCACAAGAGAGTGTTTAAAATTCAAATGTAAAATCTTCATGAAAACACACAGAGGTCATGTCAGACACAGTCTCATCAAACAAAGAGGAAAACCTGCTTTTCAAGTCTTTAAAATGTGAGTGTGGATCTCATGTCAGCGTCTTTGTCGTCCCCCAGGTGGAGATCAGTCACCTGAAAGCTCGTCAGAGCGGACTCCAGGAAGAAGTCCAGAAGCTGCAGCGGTCGGCTCAGTCCGCCTCCGTCGGCCCCGCGCTGCTGCCGGTCACCACCACCTCCTCGACCACTACCTCCTCTTCTGCTTCCTCCTTCCTGTCGCGGCCCTCGGGGTCTCACCAGGGCTTCCACGGAGGCGACGACATGGACCTCAGCGACGTCATCTGGTCGCAGCAGGAGATCAACCGGCTGTCGACAGAAGTCACGCGTCTCGAGGCCGAGGCGGCTCACTGGAGGCGGATGTCTCAGGTGATGGAGAGGTCAGAGAAACGACTTCAGGTTCATTTTTGTTGCACGTCGTTTTAACCTTGTTTAATTTCAGACATCAACAGCGGCCGGAGCTGGTAATGGCGACCAGGGTGAAATTCTCAAGCTTCAAAGAACTATTAAGGTGAGTTTCAGTGAGTTTTCTATCACTGACACGTTACCCCACTCTGGAGTCCCTATCGTCTCTTTTGAACGTGTTTTTAAGCTGATTGTTCTGTCTGTAAGCAGCAGGCAGACAAAGAAAGCGACTACTTGTTGAACATTATGACGCGTTTAGCAGCTGAAGAGTTTGATACTTTGGTGGAAATGAAGTAGAATGTGTCCGTGTTGTTTTTAAAGTTTGTTTTTGCATCAATTAATGCGACTTTAAATAATTGATGCTTGCCGCTGTGACTCTTGATCTCGACGTTGTTGCCTTGGAACAGGATCTGCGAGAGGAGATGAGTGGCGAGGTGGACGAGCACCAGCACGAACTGGCCGCTCTGCAGGACGTCCAGCGGCAGAAGATGGCCGACATCGCGCGGCGACACAGGGACGAGCTGGCAGAGTACGAGGAGAGGATTGAGGAGCTGGAGGAGCAGATTCACAGCGGTTAGCCTCACTTTACTTTGATGAAATGTCTTGTTGTAACTTTAAAATGTGTCACCTTTGCCAGATGCAACCAGCATTTATACTCAAAATAAACTCCCTCCACCAAATCCGTCTCTGCAGGTGGTGGTCAAGCCACTTCCGCTCCATCAGATTCCTCCAAGCTGCCTGAACTCCAGAAGACCGTAAGCTCCCTGCAGGAAGCGGCGGATCAGCGGGAGAAGCAGCTGGCCGAGCTGTCTGCCAGGCTGGAGGAGGCGCAGAGGAGACAGGCCGAGCTGCAGCTGGAAAAAGACGACGCCCAGGAAGAGAACGCCGGGCTGCTGCAGAACTACACGCGGCTGCAGGCCTCCGTCACCGAGCTTCAGACCCGGGTGCAAGAGCAGGAAGGGAAGGCGCTGCAGAAAGCCCAGCTGGACCACGAGATCCAAGTGTTGAGAGCAAACCTCGCAGGTAAAAAAAAATAATTATTAATGCTGTCACCTCACACAGACACAGACTTGCTGCTGCGTATTAACTGAAATTTCTCATTTTCAGCTTCAGAAAAAGAAATAGAGAGACTGAAAAGCCTGTCTGAGGTAAACGTGAATATAAATCATTAAAAATGAATCATGTTGCATGTATTGATCATTTTTTATGATTTAACTCCGTCTTTTAACGACTTTTCTCTTAATAATAATTAGGCCGAACCAAAGGAAGAAGTTGAGCATGCGGACATCTTAGAGCTGAACACTATTATTGGGACGTTGAGACAAGAAAAGGAAGTCCTGGAACAAGCAAAGGTTTGTTTGTCTGATTGTCGTCACCACAGGATGCTCAAAATATCGTATCAGCGTTAACTCACCGATACAATCGCTGGTTTTCTTTTCGCAGCTCGATCTGCAAGAAAGACTAAAGATGGCAGAGGAACAAAGAGTTAGCAGTGATGCAGCGCAGCCTGATGAGTCGGTGGAGCTGGTGGAGGATCTGAAGACGGAGCTGGAGAGGAGGGAAAAGACCCTGAGAAACATGGAGGAGGAACGGGACACGCTGATGTCTGAGCTGGAGGAACTAGACCAGCAAAACCAGGAAGCGACACAGGTCTGAGTTCATAACTTTATTTCACTCAAACAAAAATGTGTAGAAGCCCTTCACAATAAAACACAGCGAGGAATATTAAATTTATTGACTTTATTTTGTCTTCTTTTTTTTTTTAGCACATGATCTCAGTGAAGGAGCAGCTGAAGGAGGCCGAGGCGGCACTGACGAGTCTGACTGCAGAGCTGAACACAACCAAAGACAAGAACATGTCACTGAAGCAGGAGCTGGAGACCCAAAAGGAGAAAATGAGCCAAAGCGCTTTCACCCTGAATGAACTGCACATGGGCAAGCAGCAGTTGGAAGGGTCAGCGAAGGAGCTGAGAAACAAACTAGGCCACGCACAAGAGCAGAACAGAGAGGCACGCAAAGAAATCACAGAGCTGAAGAAGACTCTGCGGGAGAGAGAGGAGGAGCTGTCTGCCGCCAAATTGGAGCTGGATCGGGCAGGGGATAGAGGAACCGAGGTACAGGGAGCCACGGAGAAGCTAGCAGAGAAAGAGAGGGAGGTGTCTGACCTCAGGAGAGAATTGGACGAGATGAGGAGCTCTCAGGAGAAGGTGAAGTCCGAGGACTATGAGTTGAAGATGGAGAACAGACGGTTGAAGGTGGAGAGCGAGCAAGCTCTGGGTAAAGGCGAGGAACTAACCAAGCAGATGAAGGAGAGCCAAGCGGCCCTGAACAGGACCGTGCGGGAGAAGGAAACGCGCATCGAAGCTCTGAAGCTGGAGAAAAATCAGCTGGAAAGTGAGCTGAGGCAGGCCGAGAGCACGCTGACGGAACAATCCAAGCAGTACCAGCAGACCATCGAAGAGCTGACACGAGCCCGCTCTATGGACGCCTCCGCTTTACAGATGGAGCACGAGCGAGCCGTCAAACTCAACCAGGAGAAAGACATGGAGATCGCTCAGCTGAAGAGAGACATGGAGCAGCTGGCGTCCGACCACAGAGACACCAACGAGATGCTCTCCATCACGGTTGCGGGGCAGAAGCAGCTGACGGATTTGCTGCAGGAGAAAGACGTTTTCCTGGAGACTTTAAAACAAAACGCTTCCGACTTGCAGGTGGAGCTGGAGAACAGCATCGCAGTCGTGACAAAGGAGGCGGATGCTCTCAGACAGGCGCTCGATGAGAAGGATAAACAGCTGGGGGGTATGAAGGAGGAGAACAGTCATTTGAAAGAAGAGATCGACCGGTTCAGGGATCAGCAGAGCAGACCTCAATCTCTCGCTGAGCCCAGGACTCTAGACATCATCACAGAGCTGGAGACGGAGATCACCCAGCTCAAGTCCTCCAGGAATGGTCTGGATGAGGAGGTCCAGACTCTGAGGAGAACCATGGAGGAGCAACAGGCCTCCCTCCTTGTGTCGCAGCAGTCCCTCCAGGCTCAGCAGACTGAGCTGGAGCAAGCTGACGCTCGCCATCAGCAGACCACGCTTAACTACGACAGACTCATCCATGCCAGAGACAAGGAGATATCCCGCCTCCAGGAGACGGTGGATCGGCTCAGTGAGAGTCGGGGTCCTGCCGACTCCTCTACTCTGCAGGGAGACATCATCCTGCAGGAGGAGAAGACCCAGACGCTGAATCAGGAGAACGGCAACGAGAAACACGACCTGTCTAAGGTCGAAATAGAAAAACTGGTGAGAGGCATCAAGGAGAAAGAGACTGAGATCAGCCAGCTGAACGAGAAGAACCTCTCGCTGACCAAGCAGCTGGATCAGCTGGTGGTGTCTCGTGATGAAGTGGGCAAACTGTCCCAGATGATCCTGCAGAAGGACCTGGAGATCCAGGCGCTTCATGCCAGAGTGTCCATGGGTGTAGGCGGCGGGCACAGCCAGGACGTCATGTTCCTGCAGCAGCAGCTGCAGGCGTACGCCGTGGAGAGAGAGCAAGTGCTCGCGGTGCTTAACGAGAAGACCCGAGAGAACAGCCAGCTCCGCTCCGACTACCACCGCCTCATGGATATACTGGCAGGGAAGGAGGCGGCCCTGCTGAAGCTCCAACAGGAGAACCAACGTCTCTCCAACATGAGCGATCCCTCAGGAAGCCAAGAGATGTTCAAGGAGACCATCCAGAACTTGTCCCGCATCATCAGGGAGAAGGACATAGAGATCGACGCGTTGACTCAGAAGTGCCAAACCCTGGTGACCGTCCTGCAGACCTCAGGCGGAGAGACCGGCGCCGGCTCCGGAGGCGTCAGCAGCAACCAGTTCGAGGAGCTGCTGCAGGAGAGGGACACGCTGAAGCAGCAGGTGAAGAAGATGGAGGAGTGGAAGCAGCAGGTGATCACCACAGTCAAGAACATGCAGCACGAGTCGGCTCAGCTGCAGGAGGAGCTGATCAAACTGCAGGGGCAGGTCTCTGCTGACAGCGACTGCAGCTCCAAGCTGACGGTGGACTACACCCGGCTCATCCAAAGCTACGAGCTGAAGGAAAGGAGGCTGGGAAGTCTGAGTCAGGAACTGGCTCAGGTCCAGCAGACCATCACTCAGCTTAGCACCACCAAGGAGGTCCTGATGGGTAAACTGGACAGTGTAGCACATACTCCTGAAGGTGCAGTCGCTCAGTCTAGTGCCCCGTCTCTCAAGGCTGATGCCCCGAGCCACGACACATCTCCAACAGTAAACAACGGGAAACTGCAGGAGGAACTTGTCCGTTTGCAGACTCAGTTGGCTGAGAGGGAAAACCTGATCAGGACTATTCAGGAGAACAACCAACGACTCGCCAACTCAGCGTCCGCCTCGGAGAGCGAGCAGAGAAGTCACGCCGACGAGATCCGGCAGCTTAGAGAGAGACTGGACGCCCTGCAGAGGTCCGTGA
Source organism: Collichthys lucidus (assembly GCA_004119915.2). Lineage (NCBI taxonomy): Eukaryota > Metazoa > Chordata > Actinopteri > Sciaenidae > Collichthys > Collichthys lucidus. The sequence goes on from CM014095.1 coordinate 29,362,194, forward strand.
GGGAGAAAGACCTGCTCATCAAAACCAAAGGCGACCAGCTGGGTCACATCAGCGAGGTGCTACGTAACCGCGAGAACGACAACGAGGTGCTGAAGCAGGCCGTGACCAACCTGAAGGAGCGTGCGCTCATTCTGGAAATGGACGGGAGGAAGCTGAAGGAGGAGAACGAGCTGGTGGCTGCGCGCTCTCGAGAGAAAGAGTCGGAGTTCAGAGCACTGCAGGAAACCAACATGCAGGTTTCCCTCCTGCTGAGGGAGAAGGAGTTCGAACTGAGCGCGGTGAGTGAGAAGGCCGCAACCGTGGAGAAGATGCTGAAGGACAAAGATCAGGTCAGGACTCCTCAGAGAATGCTCATGAGAGAATGATAAATGATGTTATATGTGCACCTGTGGCCTCTTTAACTCTTCAAATCTGTTGCTGTGATGCAGGGTAAGACTGGAGAGCTGAATCAGCTCCTGAATGAAATGAAGTCCATGCAGGAGAAAGCTGTGATGTTCCAGCAGGAGAGGGATCGGGTGATGATGGCACTGAAGCAAAAACAAATGGAGACCACTGCAGTGCAGACCGAGGTAGGAGAGCAGATCACGCCCGCTCATCGCCCTTTACTTTTCAACTGGACGTATCTGTTTACATGCGTTTCTGTTTCCTTTCACAGCTTCAGCATGTGCGGGATAAAGAACAGCGCCTCAACTTGGAGCTGGAGAGGTTACGTAATCACCTCTTGGAGATTGAGGACTCGTACACGAGGGAAGCGCTCGCAGCGGAGGACAGGGAGACGGAGCTACGCAGGAGGGTGGCACAGCTGGACGCCAAACTGGCCACGTCCTCGAGCGCCGTGGAGAATGCCAGGTCGGTTAGAAAAAAGAACATCAGGGATGTCAGGATCAAGATTTTCATGCCACATTAGATTATATAGCTAGTCGAAGTCATTCCTCCACCTGTCTCCAGCCAACAGGCCAGCATGCAGGTGGAGTCTCTGCAGGAGCAGCTGAGCGGAGCGGTGAAGCAGAGGGACGATGCGCTCGCCCACCTCAGGACGTCTCAGGAGCAGGTCAACCAGTATGCAGTGTCGCTCTCCAACCTGCAGATGGTGCTAGAGCAGTTCCAACAAGGCAAGTCTGCTCTTCACATGAAGTGAAGTAGCATGCACGTTTTTTTTCCCTTTAAAATCAGAGAAGCTGGTGTTGTTTATAAGGCAGTTTACACCTGCAGTCTGCCAATGAATTCCATATTACCTTTAGTAAAAGTTTTATTGCCTCTTGCCCCGATCAGAGGAGAAAGCCATGTACTCGGCTGAGCTCGAGAGGCACAAGAAGGAGAAGGAGGAGTGGAAGAGGAAAGCTGTGAGGCTGGAAGATCAAGCATCTGCCCTTCAGGTAAAGCAGCAAATCAATAACTGATCACAGCCTCCGTCCCGCTTTATTTCTGTCTGACGGCTCCACACTCCACATGACTGATCTGCTCTCTGTCAGATCAACCTCGACGAAGCCAACGCCGCCCTGGACTCGGCGTCCCGCCTCACCGATCAGCTCGACCTGAAGGAGGAGCAAATCGAAGAGCTGAAAAAACAAGGTGAGCGCCTCCACCCGCCAACTCCTACGCGTCCTCCGAGGACGTTTATAAGCTGCACGAGGGGGATGATTAGAATATCAGACGAAACTCTTTATAAACTCCTGCCTTCCATTTTTACAGCAGAAGAAAGTTTGCAATAAAATAAACGTTTATTAAGATGTTACGGGAGATATATTCAACATCTTATTACTGCACACTTCTGTCTTTATCACACTCTGAGTAACCGTGAACCCCCCGGCTTATTTATTTTTAGTGTCACACTCAGCAGATTTCACTCTTATCATTCTCAGATACGTCGCAGCGAATTCCCAGACTTTCTTTTTGCCGTTCAGACGTTTGTCCAGACACGATGTGAGGCGATGTATTTGCTTTATGATTCAGTCACCTATGGAAAATTAACGTTGGCTCTATTAATAGTCGGTCGGCTGTGAGAACGTTCTCGCTCTGGTATGTCCGCACGACTTCGCCTCAGTTTGTGCCACGCGGATGTCGACGCTGAATTGAAGCTGATATTTTGGAAAGTGAATATCTATTCTGTTCAAACCATCTGGATGAGAAAATATTCTGCCCGCTGCACGATATAAAAGATTTCTAACACGTTTCTCGTGTTGCGTCTCCGTCAGCAGGTAATGACGCAAATCCTCGAGCAAAATATTGACATGCTAATTCTGTGTTTTCATATAAAATATTAGAAACCATCTGGATCAAAAACTCCTAGTTTTGCATAATAAAAGAAAATATATTATTAACCCGTTTCTGAAGTTTTTATACTGGGAGCTGCACATGATGTGTTCATAACCAGCTTGTCCCAAATGGTTAAAAAAAATCTTCTTTCTCATTCAGCAGCCCGAGTGTTTTTCTCCAGATGCCTTGAAGAGTCTTTGACGACTCTTAAATTACTTCAACAGTCGTGTTGTGTGTTGTGAAACAACCTCCCGGCTTATTGAAAAAGAGAATCGGGTGTTTGTTTTCGGATGCTCCATCGCTGTGACTGGAGCGTGATGACATATTAAAAACACATCTCTTTACACTGTCTGTGTGTGTTACAGTGGATGTGAGACAGGAGATGTTGGAGGAGGCGCAGAAGAAACTGATGAACCTCCTGAACAGCACAGAGGGGAAGGTAGACAAGTAAGTTCAGCGGTGTCTGGGTTTAATCTGACGTTTTTTTATCCTTCTAAATGAGATTATAATTACTGACCCATATGGTTTTCATCGGACTGTCAGAAATGATTATTTGCTGCACTGGGTCACGCTGCAAGTATTAAAAAAACGTGATAATGCCTCATTATTTAAAGCACGGTGACGCTGGGAGGGTCACGCCTGCGATTGCACAAGCGCTCGACTTTGGAGCGATGGAGAGTTTCTTTATGAGAAAATGTTCCTGCATCTGAAGCTACATGAGGTCTTTGAAAAAGCTGCTGCCCTGAAGAAGAGGCGTGTTCTTCTTATTTGACATGAATAAAGCTCGACCGTTCCTCTGGAGAAATGAATATAAATACTCTGATAAATATGATTCATGCAGCTGTATGAAGTTCTTGAATGACATCATGCCCCTATTATTGATGTTGTCCCGTTTCCAGAGTCCTGATGCATAACTTGTTCTTGGGATACTTCCACACACCTAAAACCAAGCGTGCCGATGTGCTGAGGCTCATGGGAAGCGTTCTGGGCCTGAGCAGAGAAGACGTAGATAAGGTGAGACATTCCTTTGACTCACGTTCAAAGTATTTAATTGAGCAATCCACGCTTGATAATACAAAATCAGAGCGCAGTGTAACGGTCGGTGAGCGATGTTTGCAGCATTGGGAATAAATGAATAAAGACTTTTTAACTTCTCGTATGTACAAAGAGCTTAGCAGCAGGTGTCGTCTGCACGAGAGGTCTCACTTAGAGCTTACTTAGAGTTTGTTATGGCGCCAAGCCTGAAAAAGCATCGAGAAACTGGATGATAAAGACGAACCGTGTTGGCAAGACTGAAGCTTGCATACTGAAACAGACAGTTAACATGAGTTCAAGTCAGATGTGAGGACATGGGAGTCTCTGGCATCTCAGCTCTATGTCTCCGTCTCTATATATCATGAGAGTGTAACAAAACAATGTACAACGAGTCTGCAGCCGTGATCCGCTCCTTATCGTGCATGAAGCTGTTTTAGTCACAACCGGCTGATGCAAAACATTTGGCTGGTGTTTAATCGTTAAAGTTTTGTGCATAATAAAATAGTGAATTCATCCTGAGGGTGTTATAAATGTGTGGACCAAATTTAAGGGAATTCGAAACTGACATTTTACAAAAAATAAGAAAATATAAACCAGTTGGCGGCGCTACAGGAAAAGTCTGGGGTTCAATAAGTCAGCAGGGTTCATCCTCTGGGCACCATGAATGTATGAACAACATCAGGTGGATCTTCATCTAGTAGTTGTTGAAATACTTCACTGGACTGTTCACACAGAGTCAGAGTGTCCGTCCTGGTGCTGTGCCCGACCTTCTCCCACCTTTTGGAAATGTTTTATTAGTTAAACACGCCCTCGAGAGTCGACCCTGAGACTTTTAACTCCGGCAGCCCCTGAAAATCCTCCTCGGAGTTCGAGAAAAGAAAGCATTTCCTCATCCAGATCTTCTGGCAGGAGCCCTGTGGGACTCCGTCCAGTGATTCCAAAGTATATTACCGAACACTCTTAAAGGAAAACAGATACAGGATAAGGGGCAAATGCGATTACAACCGCTCAGACCCACGTTTAATACGTTGGAGGTCATTCCACTTCTTTTTTTTTTCATCTCTCCCTCATCTCCTGTTAATGCCATTTAAATTTTCCACACAACTCGTGTTTACGGTAGCCAAGCGTCCCACAAAACCAGCCGACTTTTTAAAACCGACCTCAGTGGAGCTGCTCGTATCCTTTTTTTTTTTTTTAAAGCTGTGATAAATACACGAGAACCAACCAGCTGAATCCTGCCAGGCAGATGACGTTGATGAGTAGGGAGTGTGAATGATAAAGCCACAAGTTACTTCGAGGAGTGTGAGCTGTCAGCAAAAAATCTGTCTGTATATGAGCTTAACTAGTGAGTGGCTCCACAAAATCATTTTCCAGAACGCGGTGGCAGGCAGAAAGGAAACTTAAGAGCAATTAAAACTCGAATAATCCAACCGTCTTCCCTCAAACCAGCCTGAGCGAACAGACAGAAATATTTACAGTACCTGCAGCGTGCGTCTCATCACGTTGTTAAACAAGGGTTAACGGCTTATCTTCTGCGCTTCATCGTAAAATATGAGGAGCTCAGTGTCCTCGAGCACGTCACTGCGATGATTTAGAGACCGTCTTCCTTCTAAGAATCCGCTAGTATCTGTGTCTACATTTCCTCACGTCTCTTCTGCAGATGTTGGAGGAGGATAATCGGCACGGTGTGACTGGATGGGTGTCGAGCTGGCTCGGAGGAAGAGGAGCCCAAAGTGTCCCGAACACTCCCCAGAGGCCGACGAGCGGCCAAGGGCTCAACTCGGTGAGAGACACACGCTGTGTGTTTTTATAATGTCCTGATATTCTCATGAAATACATAAACACATTCTTTCTGACAAAAAAACTAAACAAAAAAACAACAGCCATACATAAACCCACATATCAAAACATCCACGGACGTGCTCTCTGCGCTGTGTGACACCACAAACAGTCGCTCGCCGCTCCAAATGTAAAAATATCTCCACGTTGTTTAAAGTAACTTGGCGCCACTCGTACGGCAAAAAACACTGAAGAAGAAGAAGAAGAAGAATCATCATCTTTCTACTTTCTGTCAAAATAAGATTTGAAATGAAGAATCGCCACTTTGACTGATGATGTTACCTGATGTGCACGAGAGAAAAATGACATGATTTGGTCAAAATAAATCAAAACAGAGAAATGAATCCTTTAATTTGAACAGAAGAAAAGACGAATAGGAAATCTGAGGTCGTGTGTTCATTTGTACTCTTCATACTAAAAGCCACAGTACCCGGTCTGTACTGAGCATGTGCTCTGCAGGATTTGAACTCTCTCTCTCTTGTTGCAGTCCTTCTCAGAGATGTTCGTAAAGTTCCTGGAGGTCGAGTCGACCCCCTCACTCCCCGCACCAAAGCTGTCAGTCCGTGACATCAAGCCTCTGGGCGCCCCGCCTCCGAGAAGAACCAGCAGCGCCGCTTCCAGCTCCGCAGCAGGTAAACGACCCGTCTGGGAATAAAACCGCTGCCAGGTTGTTTCCTCCTCTCACGCGCTTAATCAGTCATGACAGCCACGAGGCGTTGTTCTTTCTCATTTCCACAACACACCTCGCATAAATTCAAGCCTCTCCTCTCCTCTTATCTCCTCTCCTCCTCTCTCCCCACAGGAGCTGCAGCTGCCGGCAAGAGAGCCGGCGACTCCAACCCTTTCCTGGCCCCTCGCTCCGCCGCCGTGCCCCTGCTGGGTGGTTCCGGCTCGGGCAGCTCTGGAGGTCACCTGCTGATGAAGCCCATCTCTGATGCCCTGCCAACCTTCACGCCTGTGCCGGTCTCAGCCGAGGCCAGCGGCGGAGCCGTGCTCAAAGACTTGTTGAAGCAGTGATCGCTCCCGTAACAAGTGCCAGATAGACATCTTAATTCAACACGACTTTTACACTACGCAGACGAGATATTTGAGCGGCTCCGCTATTTATTGCTGCTTGTTTTTTTTTTCCTTTTCTTTTTTAAAATAAACGAGCAGAGAGTTCATGAAACATTAATATTCCCTTTTTTGGAAGGGGATGAAGCGCTTTTTCTTTCTAGACTTGCAATTACTGTTCTATGCAACAGAGTCTCCCTTTATGCATCAGCTCCAGTGTTTCCCCACTCAGCATTTATTGTTACATGTTAAAAAATGATCGATGAAGCGAGTCCACGTGCAAAGAGGATGCAGGGTAGAGTCTTTTCAGGTCGTGGGTCGCTCAGAGTGAGAGTAACGCACAGAAACTGTCTTAGATTAAGAGTTAAATTAGCTCGTACGCTCGCCGTGTGCGGCTCGACACGCGCAGCCTCCGTTAGTCATCACCTCCATTTGCTAAAGGAAACATCTTTAGCTTCCATCCTCTTTGACTTGCATTGAACAACTTTCCTTGTCTTGACTCTTTTTTTTCTCCTTCTTCTTTTCAACAATGCAGCGAATTGTTTCTGATCCAGGACTTGCCTAAAAAACTCTGGCAGCAGTAGCCTGCGTAGAGATTTATGTGGTTCAGTACATCTGTTAAAACCATAAAGACATTTTTTTGCTAAATCTTGTCTTTTCCAGGCGGCCAGACTGTGATATGCAACCAGCGTAATTATGGCTGCGACTGTGGACTGCGGTTGATCAGAGGCTTGAGTACAGTACTATTATATAGTTATATATATGTAAATGGGTGGCGTTTGTTTTTCCTATTTATGGGCACTGAGGAAGTTTTGGAAGTTAAGTGCCTGCATTTTTTGCTAATTAGATAGTTGTAAAATCAGGATTGTAAATGGTTAATATAAATATATATATTTACAAAGTGTAAAAACTGCACATTTAAAAAGTTTTACCTGACCAGAGCTGGCCAGACGTGGAACTGTGCTGCTCTGCATTTTTCTATAGACATCAATCAGCCGCTGCAGAAGGAATGTTACAGGGTCTCTCCAGGTGTGGTGATAAAATGTATAAAATGTAAATCCTCACTGTAAAACATTTTCTTTTTGTAGACGTGAAATCAGAAACTCAGATGTGTCCAAAATGACCTTGACCTTGGATGATCTTGAGCCGAGGTCACATACCTGTGACTTAATTGGAATCTAAATCAAATAAAGGTGACTGCTGACCCTTCACTGCTGCGCGTCCTGTCTTTATTTTCTCTCTCATGCAAACCAGATGTGTCTACTACAGCGTGGATAGCTCGCGTTTGGGCTGCGCCAGATGTGCAGCGTCAACTCAGCTGTGTGGAAAAGGACGGGGGGGGGTGTTTTAAGGGGGAGAGGGGATGTTTACATCTCTGGAAAACAGACACTCACTGTATGTTTTATGGCGTTCACCCCCCCAAGCAGCACAGGAGTAGCAGCAGCCTGTCGGGAGTGGAGTGCGCCCCTGTCTCTCTCTCTCTCTGTGCGCTCTGCTCTGACTCGGAGGGGGCTGTCTCTCTCTCTCTCTCTCGCTCTCTCTCTCTCAGCTCTCTCGTCTCTCTCTCTCTCTCTCTCTCTCTCTCTCTCTCCTGCTCTCTCCTCTCCTCTCTCTCTCTCTCCTCTCGCCCCTGATTGAATCCAGCTGTTGTGAAAGGAGCTCGGAGGGGGCCCTTTCAATTTGCATTGCTAAATAATCTGTAGAGCCGATAGAGTTGGAGGCAGAAAACAGATCGGTCCATTTTGGAAAAAGGCACTCTTGCAACACTTGGTCAATGTACCGGAGCCTCAGCTCGAGCAGACAGCGCTTAATGAAAACCTGGTGTCGACTTTCGCGTAAAGGCGCATAGTTGGGGGGGTGGTGAGAGCCCTGCTGCTGCTGCTGGGTATTGGAGAGGGGATTTGGGGAGATTTACGGGTCGTCTGAATCTTTCCTTTGAGAGAAACCATCAAGCATGCTTTTTGAAAAACGTGGCTCGTGTGTCAGGTCAGTAATCTGTTTTTTACCTTTTGCGTAACGGCTTGTTTTTGCTTTCGCTCTGTTTGAATGAATGTAACGGGACGCGCGCACGGACTCTCTCTCTCTCCTTTTCAACGACGCTGTCTCTGAAAACCTGATTATTCTCTTTTTTTGCAGGATGTTGGCAGCTCTGGTATTTATTCTGCTTTGTATCCGGCCGGGACACGGACAGGTAACAACAACTTTAATTCATTGAAGTTTCTGGAGGTTGTTTCATTCATTTGGAACTCGGGTCATGGTCACAGTCTGCAAATATTGTTGTGCCATCTTGTTTTGCTGCTTTAATGACACAAGGAAACGGTCACAGAGTCAACATGTGAGGGTGCACAGGCAGATTGAAGCAGATCAAACCTGAGTTATTTGCATTGGATAGCTGATAACATGCAGGAACTCAAACAGACTCTTTCCTCCCTCCTCAGACCTGCACAGAAGGGTTTGCATATGACCGCAGGGCGAGACAGTGTATAGGTGAGTGGCATGTCTTCAGCTCTCTCCTTAAAGTATAATAAGCACCGAGGAGTCCTGGGTGCAGGAATGACTTTATCAGTGCACCCCCTCTCTGTATTCCAGATGTGGATGAGTGCCGCACTCTGCCAGATGCTTGCCGAGGAGACATGCGCTGCGTGAACCAGAATGGAGGCTACCTGTGCATCCCGAGGACCTTGTACAACCAGCCGTACAGACCGGACACGAGCCTCGCTGAGCCACTTTACCCGGACACGTCGGTTGGATTTGCAGACCCCTTCGCCCCAGTTCCGAGGTCTGTGGAGCCCAGCTACCCCAGAGTGAGGACCACTGCTCAGTGTGTGCTGGGATATACTCCTGCAGAGGATGGCACCTGTAACGGTGAGTTACTGCCTGTCTGTGTGCGAGGATGCACTTCATGCTTCACACAATTCCTGCAGCTGAATATCTTTAAAGAGTCGTCGTGCTGCAGCAAACAGACTTCTGTGACTGACAGAAGTTCAGTGAGGCGGAGCAACTTTTACCCACTTTCTATAGTTTGGTAGTTTGCATCAGTGGTTCCTAACCTTGGCCATCTTCACTGGATAAATCCAAGGTGTCCTGAGACGGTTAACGGGTCAGGAATGAAGAAAAAGTCAAAGTTCTGATTCACACTGAAAAAATGTGGAGGAAATACCACATTTAAAATGTTTCTGGTCTTATCTAAAGTCTCGAGCTTTTCCAAAAAAACAAAACAAAGTGCTGCTCATTGTTCAGTTTTTGTTTGCTCGCACAAAAACACTCATTTGGTTATTCACAGCGGGTCAGCGTGGATTCCCCATTCAACGCAAATGTAGCCAACAGTCAGTTTGTTGTTTGTTGGTTTGTGACCCCCTGAAAATAAAGTTATGTCTGCTCGCAGTCCCTTCTGTCTCAAGTTGCATGTGTTGCAAGTTGGTGGCTGGATTAAAAGAAAGAGAGACATTTGATTTTTTTTCCTTCTCAGAATGTTTCATTTTACTTTTAGGGGGAATGAAGATGCATAAAAAAGAAGATTTGCAGATCATGGTGTAACCTCACAGAGTTATCTCGCAACACTTCTGTCAGCATCCTGACCTCTTTGTTCGAGACTCATTTTAAGGTGGAGCTCAGATTTCTACTCACTTTCCCAACATTGCTTTCAAAATCACAAGATCCTCATCTAAGTGGCTGCCACAGGAGAGTCTCACAAGGTGGCGTACGCCGACTCTCACATCGACTCTTGGATAATTCCAGCTTAATTAGTTGCAAGAGATGCACGGCCGGATGCTGTCTGTCCTCTGCTGCAGCTGTTTGCAGTTGTTCTCCCCCTTTTTGCTGCGATCTCTGCTTGAAAGATGCGAAACGCTTTGTGAAAGACATTCCCCGACATCTGCCGCCGCCTGCTGTTTATCAGATGTTCGAGTGAAACATTGAAGCACGAGGTGACTTGAGGGGAAGGCTGCACAGGCCAGACATTCAGTGTCATAAAAAACAACCTTATGGTTGAACTCCAGGGGAATGCATGAATCCATCAGAAAGCGTATCAGCCGTCACCAGGCCAAAGAGTCAAAGGGGCCTTCGAGTCCTCGCAGGGACAGAATTGCTGCTTTCTGATTGATTCGGTTGAATTTCACAATCACAAGAACGTTCCAAAACGTTCAATGCCCTCTCTCTCCACCAGCTGTCTTAAATACATCTCAACATGTCCAGCCGGGACAAGCTGTCGACAGTGCCCTCCTTGAAGACCATTTAGGGAGTTTTCTGTCATTCTGGATAAGTCAGCCGTGAGCCTGTAACGAGTGGAAAATGTACACACATAATTCACTTTTCTCCACCTAAAAGAGAGCTGCAGAGTTTAGCTCATGGCTCTTTGTAGGGGAGAAGGCCGTCAGGGAATCGGCTCACAATCCTTGTTTGGGTAAATACCCGCCGGGGTGCCAGAGATGAGGTCATGTGTTGCCAAATCCGTGCCCGAGCTGAGCCCAGAGAACAGGCATGTCTCTGTGGGGTCCAATAGTAATGAGTCCTCACACCCCTAAAGGCTGGTGTGTGGTGGTGTGTGTGTGTGTGGGTGTGTGTGTGTGTGTGTGTGTGTGTGTGTGTGTGTGTGTGTGTGTGTGTGTGTGTGTGTGTGTGTGTGTGTGTGTGTGTGTGTGTGTGTGTGTGTGTGTGTGTGTGTGTGTGTGTGTGTGTGTGTGTGTGTGTGTGTGTGTGTGTGGTGGGGGGTGATGTAATGTGTTGCTGATTGATGTTGTTATGGGGTAGAAATTACACAGACTGCGACTTCCTGTCTGAACCGGCAACAAACATGGCTTTGTCTTTCCACTAATGGCACCGCGCTCCACGTGTGTCACTAATGGCAGCAGCCTGTGAGAACAATGGAACAGATTAGGCCTCGGGTTCGTGTTGATGCATGTGTGGGGTTTGATTTCCTCTTAGCTGGTGTGTAAAAGTCACACAATATACAAAAAGATTATTATTAATGTTATTATTTACCTGCCCCTGGTGGCGTTCAGCCTCACAGATGCACGTTCCAAATAAAACATGTTCATTAATCTGCTGCTGCAACTCTTGTGGGAGGAAACTTTTAGTGCCTGGCTGCAGGGATTTACTCCCATTGAGTTACTGATGTCGGGTGATATGTTATCACCTGGCTCGCAGTCTGTGTTGGGAGTCCCAAAGGTGCTCGGGTGGGGGTTTGAGGTCAGGGCCACTCGATCAGTCATTTCTTTGTGCACGCGGGGCATTGCTTTGAAACATTGAACTGTTTCAGTCACTGTAATGTGGCAGCATTGGAGTTTTCCTTCAACATTTTTGGGATAATGCACTTGAACGTTAGACGTGGAGATTGATGCATAAAGACTGGAAACAGCAAGCCTGGCTCTGTGCCTCCATCATTAACACACACGCCGTATCTCGTTTGTTTAATCTGCACAGAAATTAAAAGGGTAAAAAAAAAAAAGCCAAGAAAAAGTCTCTGGTGCAACTTCCCACAACCATAACTTGCTGTTTTTAATCACTTTACAAGATTAAGAGCTGCAGGCAGGTGGATTTTGAGAGCAACTCTCATAAAGACACAAACGTATAACACCAACTGAGCTGGAATTCACCAGAATTCAGGGGTGTAACTCCACAGAAATCCTCCGTGTTTCTGTTGTAATTTCAAGAACATGTGACATTTTACTCGCCGTCATCACGAGTGCAGACATTCTGGAGGCAGATGTCTCAATACTTCTGCTTAAAAAAACAAATACTTGCATGTTTTTTTGCACGGCGTTCGGGTGAACTGATGCTTAAACCGGGAAACCGGATTGCTCAAGATCGAGGCTCCTCTGAGTCAAACGAGTCACGTGACTTATCTTATGTTTTAAATTGCACATGGGACATGCGCCGTTCGTTTTCCTCATAACTCCAGTTTTTTAGGGGATTTTCATGTTTTGACTCGAGCTGAAGGATTACACGCTCGTCTGTGGCTTTAAAAAACATTTCCAACCTCCATGCATGAGAGTGAGTGTCACATTTTTCTTGTCACTCTGTTATAAACGGCTTCTGATCACATTCAGCGCTCTCTCCATGTGTTTTCAAGCACAGCTGGCGTTAAAAAGCCCCCTTTGGAATTATTTGTGTACAAATTTGGTGTCAGAGTCTTTCAGCTGTTCATCTTTTCTCAGTTTTGCTTCATGTAAGTGACATTCAGGCGTTTCGAATAAATCCCCTCGGTCATGTCTCTGAAGCTGATCAGGATTGTCAGCTGCAGCTCATGAAACGGTCTATATAAGGAGCTGAACTGAAACGCTCCTGCAGGCCTGTGTGTGTGTGAGTGAGTGTGTGTGTGTGTGTGTAGGTTGGAGATCTGCAGTAAGGCGTACACATGGGGAGCAGATGAGGACCCTTCACAGAGGTTTTGACTGGTAACTCCAAGCAGGTGCCGGGGCCGTGTAGCTGTTGGCGGGCGGCCCAGCGCCTCGGGCCTCCTCCACCCCCGTGAAGGACCACTGGTCCAAGTTGGCACAAAAGTCAACGGTCTCACCGACAGACGTTATCGCTTATCATAGCTGCCTGTCCAAACAAAAAGGGCCAGGCTCCCACCCACTTCCCCCACCGGTTTTCTAGAGATTGGTGACTTCATGGTCTAAGAACCATAAACAGAGTTTGGAATTTTTGATTTGTTATGTCCTCATAAGGAAATGTGGTTATTATGATGTACTGTGTGAGCCCGCTCCAGGGGCGCAGGAGGAATTCAGATAGTAATCTGAGAAATCTTTAATCTTGTAGGAAAACAATAGTAAATTGATGCTGCATTGAAATGTTAACGGCGGTGTTAAGAGTTCTTTTCAACACGAGGCGGAGAAAACCTGAGCTGGTGGAGAAACAGACTTTTAGCGGTGCAGCAGGGTGGGTCCAGTCTGGAGGGCGAGGCATGTGAAGCTGAAACTCTGCAGCAGAGGTGCCATCAGGATTTATTCTGAAATATAACATCAGGACTGTGAATCAGAAAAAAAGATGAGCTATGTCCATCCTGCCTCAAACACAGAGGGGTCGACCAGTTTCAGCTTCTAGTTAAAAATCTATTTATTTCTGTTATTACTGCTGATCTCTTATGTTATTTTATGATTCTTTGATTTGATTTGGCTGCTGTAACTTTAGGATCAACACATTATCTACCTCGTTATCTGTCTTATTCACGACATGGAAATAATAAAAAATACTGATTATATTTCCAGGCTCTGGCTGCCTGCTTGGTCCTGCAGTAGCATTTGTTTGTCTCTGTGAAGGTTTTTATGCAACACTAATATTAACATCTCCTCTCTTTTTCCAGACATTGATGAATGTGAGACAAACTCTCATCACTGTAACCCCACCCAGGTCTGCATCAACACGGCAGGTGGATACACCTGTTCCTGCACTGAGGGATTCTGGCTCATTGGTGGACAGTGTCAGGGTGAGACAGACTCCGCCTCCTCAGTGTCACACTCTGGACTTTTAACATTGCTCATCGTTAATATTTGTGCTGTCCATTTACTGGACGGTTGTGAAAAATCAACTTGTAGAGATTAAAAACTTCTTGTTGGTCACTAATCTATTAAATAATGCATTAAATTGTGGTGTGTTTAAGGGAAGCTCTGACTTTTGGACGTCAAACTTTTGTTGCTAAAAGACACTCGATTCAAATCTGTCTCAAAAAAGATAATGTGCATTTATTCATGTGCACCGTGTCCTGCAGCTGTTTTCCCGATAAACCACAAACAAAGACAGAGTCATCGCTCATTACCGGTGAATTAAGTGGAGTAATTACTCACTGCGATGGTTTATCTCTGTCATGCAGGTTTCTAGTTTCTGCAAATTGATTTTTCAATACTCTAATGAATCGCAACCTCGAAGGTAGAAAACTGATCTGGCAGTAAAGTTGCATGGTTTGTAGTTAATGGTCTAAACCACCAAAGAGGTCAGTTACACTGTAAACAAATGAGACCATGTCCAAGTAAGGATACCAGTCCTTAAATTAAGACCATGCATGTGCTGTTGGATAATTTGTGCAAAAACACAATGCTGCGTTTTTCTATTATGAAAGCTTAAACTCCTCTCAGACAGAACAGCGCTCTCTTCTGGGCATCAGGAGTAAAGCAGCTCAGCAGTTATTTCCAAATCAGTAAATGATTAATAATAAAATGTTGTTGAGTAATTTTGGGATCATAATCTTATTTTTTATTTAAACACACACGCAGATGTTACATGTTGTGGTTCATAACCAGTTTGTCTCTTTCTCTTTGACCAGATATTGATGAATGTCGCTATGGTTACTGCCAACAGCTGTGTGCCAACATCCCCGGCTCCTACTCCTGCTCCTGTAACCCGGGGTTCATCCTCAACCCAGACAGCAGGACTTGTCAAGGTGCACACACACACACACACACACACACACACACACACACACACACACACACACGTGCAAAGAAAATACACACACGGTTCATATGTAACTCAATCCAGTCACTGACACCTCAAATAAACACACACACACACACAGAGGCAAACACACTTCATGCAGCGTGCTGCTGCTGCTGTAACTCCTGTCCATGTTTGTTCCTCCAGATGTCGATGAGTGTGACGATGAACCCTGCACTCACGGCTGCTTGAACACTTACGGCTCCTTCATGTGCAACTGTGACGAGGGATTCGAGCTGGCGGCCGATGGCACCTCTTGCATCGGTGAGCTGGATGTAGTTTTTGTATTTTAATGGTTTATAATCGGTATTTTATGTGTCCTTTGACATACCATCGAGTAAGACTGTTCAAATTCATATTTTAGCCATACATTATAATAACCTCCCTCTAAAGAAGTGAAAATGTGCTCAATGTCTTTTTCACATTAACACACTTATCCATTCTTTAATTTATCCACTCATGCTGTGCAGCATCACAGAGGCCAGAGCTGATCCCAGCTCAGACTGGGTATGTGAGGCCAGCACGGCTGACCGCTGAGTCCTCATAATCTTTCCTCTGATGAATGTTTGTTTGAACTCCTCCGTAGACTTGGACGAGTGCAGCTTCTCTGAGTTTCTGTGTCAGCACAGTTGCGTGAACACGCCCGGTTCTTTCTCCTGCATCTGTCCACCTGGATATTACGTATACGAGGACGGCAGGAGCTGTGAAGGTAAAAGCTCAAGCTCAGGACAGAAGAACATGGATGAATGCAAATATCTGAGCAGCTATGAATGGAAATATTACTGCAGTGTGATGTAGTGTAGATACTTTTATCTGTTACCTAAGAAGTGTTTTTATTTGAGGATTGCAGTGCCACATATGAGATATCGGATAGGAGGCTGCACATGTGTGTTGCATGTTAATTTATCTATGTCTGTGTTGTTGATGCTCTCTGAATGTTATTTCTCTGATGATGATGATGATGATGATGATGATGATGATGATGATGATGATGATGATGATGTTTTAACTGACTTTGTTGTTGTGTTTGATTTTGAAGATATCAATGAATGTGACACTGGTAACAACACCTGTACAACAGCACAAGTATGTTTCAATTTCCAGGGAGGCTATACATGCCTGGATCCTTTACAGTGTCACTCTCCTTACATCGAAGTCAGTGACAAGTGAGTTACTGTTTGTCCTCGAACGCGTCGTCATCTGTGTTCCATTACATCCATGTTTGTTTATTTACGACGTGTGTCATGTGTAACTCCCCGTGTGTCTCCTGCTCTGCAGCCAGTGTATGTGTTCGGCTGAGAACCCTGCCTGCAGGGACAAACCCTTCACTATTCTCTACCGACACATGGACTTGTCGTCGGGGCGCAGTGTGCCTGCAGACATCTTCCAGATGCAGGCCACCACGCGCTACCCCGGCGCCTTCTACATCTTCCAGATAAAGTCGGGCAACGACGGAAGAGAGTTTTATATGAGAGTGAGTACTTATGGGACGCAAACACACAGATTATGATACAGGAGAGTTTCCTAATGAGGGAGAGAAAGAAGCGAGTAGTGAGCATGACCCAAAAACTCTGTTTGAGTGTTAAGCAATCCATGGACTGCAGAAACTGCACAGCTGCGAGTGCTTAGCAGCAGGAGCACGCTGCCAGATTCATTAAAAAGAAAAGTCTTGTGTTGGTTTGATGTGATCATGGTGCTCATTAGTGAGGCTGACGGTAAGCACGTCATATCAGAAGGAACCGCACTTCACTGCGTCACACTCTGGATGCTGATATTCAAACTCGGAACAGTTCCTGGTTTTGTTATCGTGTGCACTGACCAAAACATCCTCCCAGCTAATGACTAACAGAGCTGAAAGCAACGGGACAAACACACGACATGTTAAAGGGTTATACCACACGCTCTGATCTGAGGAGCGCTGTGACAGTTATATACACTATATTTTAGTGCTACAGGGTGATATTTGGTGGTTTCACACCACGCTGATTTGAAAACACTGTATCTGCACACTATAATTTTGGGATAATAACACATGCAATGTCAAATTTGAGGATTTGTGAACCAGCTCTGCTGCAAAATATTTTGGTTTTGTTGGTTTGTGTTTAACACGTTCACATAATTATAACTTTTTCCCACAAAATACTCTGACATGTCTCAGTCGGAGGAGCACAGGTGTAAATAATGAGACATTTGAATAGAAAAGATCAATTTTTAATGTCCTTAGACCAAATGTCTGCTGTGATAACACAAATGCAGATGGCACAAAGAGCTGACCTTACCTTCCAGTGCAGCGTGCAGCCAGCAGATGGTGCAATAAGTGTGTGTGATGAGTTTAAGAGGGTGATTTTTCCCAAATGAGACTTTTTCTGAGTATTTTGAAGCGCAGAGAGTCTCTGCAGCATGATTAATACCACATAAGATCCTGACAGTATCATCCTGAGTCACCTTCTGTTGGCCTCGCTGTTTAAACAAGCCTCACTCTAAAGAAAACTTCACCTGCCTCTGTGTTTGTGATTTGTAAATGCTGCAGCCGAAGCCCAAAGAGTCTCTGATTACCTCACATCACATCAGATTGAATCATTTCCTGCATCTCATTCCTCACATTCCTCTCCCGTCTGCTCTGCTCTCTCTCTCACAGCAAACCAGTAACGTGAGCGCCACGCTCGTCCTGTCACGGCCCATCAGGGGACCGAGGGAGGTGGTGCTGGACCTGGAGATGGTCACAGTCAACAACGTCATCAACTTCAGAGGCAGCTCCATCATACGTCTGACGATATTTGTCTCGGAGCACCCGTTCTGAGCGTCCGTAATGAACTTCATCAACCCCCCACACCCCCCAAAAAAAGAATCAGGCTGCACTCATCTGCAGCTGATGTGATGGTTTGTTTGAGACGGCTCGCCCTTTTTTTTTTTGTTTGTTTTTAAATCATTATGTCATCCTCAGTAAAGACACGTCCGATAAAGACTCAGCAAAGATCAGCTGATGGGAAAGCATCCCTGTGCTCGAATCCCCGCCCTGGTTTAATGGACACTGAGCTTTTATGGCTGCGATATGGACTTTCAACACAGAGGGATATTTATGGTGTACAATTTCTGTCATCCTCTATTTAGAAAATGACCTGAAAATGAAATGGAAATTACCCCCGCTGAGTTTAGTGCATGCACAGTGTCTGTGAATTTTCATCCCCTCAGATAAGCTGTGAAAGTGACTGTTATCTGCCTGAATGGAAGAGCGGTCATTACATCATGAGTGCCATCATCATCATTGTCGTGTTTTCTTTTTTATGAGCCCGGAGGAGAGTAATTGGAGTGTAATTGTACATTTATAGTGGCAGTATTTGAAATGATGTAACAAGCAGTCATTAACTGAATTATTGATCACAGTTTCTTTTAGTCCAATAAATGTCTTCACCACACAAACGTCCCCTGACATGAGCCGGCTTCTGAACTCCTGACACCACTATGTAATGTTTATTTTGGGGTTTTTGGAATAAGTGGAACCAATTTTTGGGATTAAATCAACAAATGTTGTGAAGTAAAACAGAATTCTGGATTATATCAACCAAGTGAAACTTAATTTGTGGGTTTGGGTGCACAGTGATAAATATCTCAGTTTTATAACTCCTGAAACTACCAAATTACCAAATCAAATCAAACACACAATGAATCTGAGGGGTTACATCGACACACGTCAGTCAGGGAGCTCGATAACATCTGTAATTATATCATTTAACACATTTGAGCCACTCTCGATCACATCTGGACCTCAGCAAATGACGAACTTTGCGGAGCAGCACTGCAGATTTAGGGAATTTGGGCACATGAAAACAATTTTTATTATCTCTTATTATAACAACATTAAATGTGGAGGATTTGAGGTGCCGTAACAACTTTGTGGATTCTATAGAATTTACATATTTTGTGGTTTGGGATAAGTAGAATAAATGTTGTGACGACAGCAAGAAAAAACAAAAAGGAAGAAGATTTATTTTATTCATCCCTCGCTGGGATTTGGTGGATTTTTTTCACTTTTACACGTATAGATCCGAAATACACACACACACACACACACACACACACACACACACACTTCCAATAGACAAATGTGGAGAGATTTAAGAGTTTTGGGGGGATTTTATCAAAAAATTACAAATGTAAATTTTACTTTTCACTATAATAAGATTTGGAATTATATCTATTGACACCAAATCTGGGGCATTAAGCTGCACGAGTACATCAATAAATGTTACACCACAAAATTGTAAAGCTGTTGAAAGTGTAAGTGAGACCTACTAGACCTGTCTGGTGGTTAAGTGTCTTCCCGGATGACACTGTTAAGATATCGACTGATGAGGGAGATAAAATTACGATCTCTCTGTGTCAGTGATGAGAAATGAGTCAAACAAAAAATCAAAACAGAAAGTGGTGATCTCCTGGCTGTTCGAGGAAGGAAGCGCAAACACAAAGAGACAGTCCGGGAATTAGAGAGTGAGTGAGGGAGGGAGGGAGGGAGAGAGAGAGAGAGACCTGTAACCAAAGCACACCATAAACCTGAGCTCACTCACTCACTGGCATTTCCCTCCAGTCGGCCCAGGAGAGTGAGCTGCAGCTCAGTGAGTGAAAACACAGCGCATGGGTAAGTTTCCTTTTCTTTTGTAACCTGAGGTCGTCTAACAGTTGATTAAATGCTATGTATTTATGTAGGAAGGGAACGCCGACACATTCCTTCATACAGCGGCAGCACAAAGAACTGTTTGTTGTTGGTTCAGGGCTCATGAAATCATTTATAGGCTGCTGCTCTTTTCACTTTCCATGTGCTGCTGAGGGTTTATTCATATTCCAACTGGTGCTCAAAATGTCTTTTTGTCATGATACAGCAGCTGTCACAGTGAAATCAGTGATCTGAGAGCACTTAGACAAATGTGGGGGTTACACCTGATACAATAACTTGGGGGGCACTGTTCCAAACTGTGTTTTGAGGTGACTAATTATTGTAATAATTCATATATTTTGGGGGAATTACAGCATTCCTTGTGGATTTGTCACATTTGGATCAAATCAATTCACAAACTTTACAAGATTTCGCAAAGAAAAACAAATCTTTAAATTATAAATATATGTTTTTGTGCCAGTATTTGGGCACTGTGGCACATTTTTAGATATAATGAACTTTTAGGAATTATATTACATTTTTAACAACAAATATTGGTGGCACTCTCTTGAATTTTTTGGGTTTTGGGGGGAAAATCAGTTTTGATTTTTGCAGCACTTGTGGGATTATGTCACACTAAACTAAAATCAGGAGGATTTCAGTGAATTATTAAAGACTGTAGCATCATAACAGTAAACACGTTTTGGGATGACTGTACCATATTTTGGAAATGTGTGCATAACACATCCTGAGATTCCAGCAATGCATTCTAGGAGTAGCAAATTATGGAGACTTGGGCACAAAACAACAACAATCTTTAGGATTGTAGCAAATTTATATTTGGTGGAACAAATTTGGGGAATATCCGAATGCTTTTATGGGACAACATACCACATTTTGGCAATGAGACAAAAGATATTGGGATCATAACATTGGTTTGTTGGGGTGCAATGGCAAACACCAAAATAAAATAAAAAACATATTTTCCTATTTGCATGTTGTGTGTTATCAACTCCTGATTAGGTTCCCAGAAAGAAAGCTGCTGGTGGTATCACTGTGTAAACTGTAACTTACATTTACTCTTTCCACTTTGAAACATTGCAGCCATGGAGTGCTTAAAAGACTGCTGCAAGAACTTCATGAAGAAGAAGGGGAAGGAGCCGGAGACCCAAGGTAACGTGACGTCCTGCACAGCTGCACGTCAGCCATCTTTGACTATGTTCTTGTATTTTGTTTGTGAGTCATTTCTTCTACTTTCAAGTGATCAAACTGAAGATGCCTCCCAGCAAGGCGATCACATCCAAACAGGAGCCGGACGGAGGCAGGAGCGGGGTCACAGAGGATTACCTCCTGTCCAAGCTGCCTCCGGATGGCAGAGAGGTGCCGTTTGTCCTGCCCACATTCAAGGCCTCTTACATCCAACCCAGAGGCTCCCGCTTCCCCAGTTTACAGGCCGGCCCGCAGAGTATGTACCGAACAGTAACATAAGCTAATTGATCTTCTTCTTTGCTCTGTATCAAAACTCGTTTACACAGTCTCAATATCATATGGTAATGAAGTGCAACATATCAGAAACCTGACTCAGATGTTCGTGTTGACTTAAGGGTTGGGTTGGTAAATAATGCCAGTGCCATCACCAGCACTGACTACACGACACACTGCTTCATGCTGTTCATGCTGTTCATACTGTTCATGCTGTACGCTGCAGCTGCCAGAATTGGATTTTTTAGGGCGTGGACTTTGGCCAGTTCAGGGTAGAAATCAACTCAGCCAGAGCCAAAGAAGTTCTGGCACATTAATCATCATAAATCATCCAATGAAGGAACAGTTTATTTTGGGTACATGAGTTCAGTGAAATGTCTAAAAAAAACATCTGTAATCACAGTGTGTTCCTTCTGTTTCTCTGGTGATTTACACAATGTTTGATCTTATCTTGATTTTTAAAGACCGTCTGATTTTGTCGAACTGAAAGCGATCTGATATGCACAGTGCTGGCGAGCATCTTGTCCTCCTGATAGTACGGATACTCGTTTGCAATTATTCGCTGAGCTCAGTAAATCGTCTTGAATTACTACAGATATTTGTTAGTTTGACAAGACAAAGGTCTGATTATGTGTGTTTGGGGCGATATGTTTTCACTTCAACATTGGCTGCATGTTACCAGTCAAATGTTTAAGAAGTCCCTCGTGCTGCAGCCTGATGGAGCACAACGTTACAGGAATGAGACGTGTAATCTTGCCTCAGCGTTAAAGATTAAAGTGACTGACACATGTTACTCCACCCAAATCAGCCCGACTGTCACAATGCCTCATGTTTCATTAAAATCAGCTCAGAGGTTACTGAGGTTTGACCTAATTTGATTACACAGGAGACAAGTACCAGGATATCCTGCTTCTAACTGAATAGCTGTAAGTCTTTACTTCCCTGACTGAAAAGAAGGATTTTGGTCAAGTGCATGCACGCTGACCTCCAGCCCTGCTGTCTGTGTGTGTGTGTGTGCAGGTTCAGCCCGGTGCACGTATGCAGAGAGGAAGGCAGAGCTGGTGGGCACGAGTCAATTCACCTACAGCCCCGAGTCCAGCTTCCATCAGGGTCAGATGTTTGAGTTTATCTCTCCCGGCTCGTCCCGCCGCAACACACTGAAGAACAAAAACTCCAGCCCCCGAAGTCCAGGTATCAGAACCAGCCACGCCACGACAACGTCTCCTTCTCTTACAGAAGAAAACAGTTTTTTACTCATGCTTTCTTTGAATTTACAGCGATTATATGAGTTTGAGATGCTAAATAAGACATGAGTAAATGATTTTGGATATCCACAGTTAAATTTATATTACATTCAATGTGCATGTTCATTATTATGACACCTGTTGTCCCAATTTACAGTTTGTTTGCAGTTGTAGAAAGAGAGGTGTTAAATATATGGATAAGAAACTGTATGCATCCCTGAATTAATATCAGATACCTACAGACACGTGATTAAAAATTCCTAATTACACCTGGACTGATGTTTCACCTCCAGGTTGGACTCTGAAGCCGGGCGGCGAGGAGCGACTGAGCAGCTCCATGTTTGATCTGTCCAGCTCTCCGAATCACATGCAGGTGAGGCCGCTCTCGCTCTCTATCTAATCTGTATTCACACAGCGTTTCTCACCCTGAGTCAACCAAGACTAAATATAGTTTTATAGTTTCCACTGTTCCTCAGCAGCATAGTGGAAAACTGGAGACAAGCCTCAGAGGCCGGTGTTTTGATTTAAGGGGTCAAAGTGAGGAGGTCGTTTCAGCAGCAAGGAGCCGGCGTGCTGCTGGATGGGTGGAGCTGATCTTCAGTGACGTCTGTGAAGTTAGCTGTGTTTAAAATATATTCACATGGTTTAGCACAAAGACTGGAAACCACTGACATATAAAGAATGGACCTTGTGTCCGCCATGTTTGTAGTCCTGCCTCTGCTGCCTCCTGGCCAATCTAAAAACAAGCAAAGATGTGGATCATCATCGGGCGTTTAAGCCTTAATATAATGTGAACAGGTGAGTTGTATATAAATTCACCCTCAGTACAGTTGTCATGAACGGGGAAATTAGCTACAGAGACCAAAACTGTTTTTTGTACCAGGCTGTAAACATGTTTATTTCTGCTGTGAAACATGGGGACTTATGGAGACTGACTCACTGCTGGAGCCAGCCTCAGGTGGACGATTGAGGAACTGCAGTTTGTGGCACTTTTGCACAGGCTTCAATTATTGATGTATTCAGTCACACAACTACTTTATATCTAATCTGGGTCTTTAAAGTCTCAGAGGTCGTCTATTTATTCCAAACAGTGAATGATGGAGATAAGAGTGTGAGTCTCTGTGAAGGTATTATGCAAATGATTTCCAAAGTGATGATTATTTTCATCTTCAACAATTATTCCTTCAGTTTAAGTTCTGTCCCTGAATGTAATGTTTGCTCCGTGCGATTGAGCTGCTTAATGTGTTATTTAATCAGTAACAAACTAGGGACAACAATGAGCAAGTGGGGCGTGTATCTTTGTTCTGTAAAGGATGTGGTGTGGTATATATATATATATATATATATATATATATATATATATATATCTGCAGCTCCTTATTAATTATAATGAGCAATTATTCCAACTGGACTCGCCCAAAACCTCAACAAACATTCTGATATCTCACACCGTGATAAACGTCAGAGCAACGCTAAACAAAGCCGAATGTGTGAAATGACATGCAACCAGCTCTGGTGTTTAGTTTGGAAACATTATGAGCAAACACTGATTAATTAAAGTAATTAAACTTATCAAAGGCAGAGCATCTTGGTAATATGTCTCCTGGTAAACATATGGAGTTGCCAGAATGAAGCTGTGACGTGAAAACCGCAGCTAGAGAAACAAAAAGCAGCGAGAGGTTCAATGTTTTCAGAGTCGTGGCAGATTTAAGGAGACAAACAAGAGAAGATTCCTTCAACCAGTTTAATATGGCGAGGGAGAGGATGTGTGGGGAACATTAGAACCACAGAGAATCATCAGATTATAGAGAATCAGTTGAATATACCAATATATATATATATGATACTCAAACATACACATTTTCTCCTCATAATATCATTCTCAATACATTTGTATTATATTAACTCTATGGAAAACATTTACTCTTTAATGAGCCCCTCCTGGTTTAGCTGGTGTCTCTATAGAATCTAAGTGAGTGTGCAGATGTAGCAGCTTCATATATTCAGCATATGAACAGATATGATATAACAAACCTGTTCATATGTACATACTCTGCACTCTGGGTCGATGCTAATTGCATTTGGTGTTGAGTACTTGTTACTTTGTTCAATGACAGTAAAGTTGATCTAATCTAATCATAATCCAAGAAAAAATTGGAAATTTTGTTTTCTATAATTTACGACCTTCTTTCTACATTAAGCTCCTGGTCCTGGCAATGAAAATTCGTAAAGACGTTCATGGTCCCCACGTGATGAATCGTGTTTTCGTCGATCTGCTGACTTTCCCTCTAGCTCCACTAGGCTGACATGAGTGAAATGTCTCCATTGGATGGACTGATGATGACTGATGAAATCTGTTTCAGACATTCGTGTTCCTCTGAGGATGAACTGTGATAACTTTGACATTATCCACCATCAGCCTCAGGTGTAGCTTGTGTTAAACTAAGATAGTGAACATGCTCAACATTGAACTAACACTATATGTATCCAGAGTCTGACCTGACAAAGCTGATGACATGGTGTGGATTCTTAGTCTCGTCTCCTGTCCTGACTCTCTGTGTTTGATTCACCTGCAGCGCTTCGACTCCTCGTCCAGCGTCCTCAGCAGCACGTCGTCTGCGATAGGCTCCATCGAAAGCAGCCTGGGTAACTTTCAAACTTTCTGTTTGGGTGAACACCGTCCTCTTCATGGTGACCAAGGAAAAAAAAAAAAAAACATAAAGACCCAAGGGGACATGACTTAAGTCTGATTAAAATCACTCTGCATTGTGTAACCAGAAAGGGCAGACACAGTAATCACCTCCAAATGTTTTCACTGCATTGAGCTCCGGAGATAAGCCTTCTTACATAAAGATTGTATTATTCCATAAAGAGAGGCAGCTCTGTTATAATAGGAGATAATTTATTTACATGAAGATAAGGTTTGTTTTTTTTAATGCATGCTCAGTTAGAACGCCTGCGCTGCCATGACAAATAACCGCCTCTTATTTTTACTTTTTAATCTCAGCTTCAGCTTCGTTCTAAAGACACTCTCAGTGTTTAATCAGCTGTAATCACAGATTATACACTCCATTTGCTGCAGTAGCATACACATTTCCATCTATAACAGCCTAATATAGCTGCACTGTGAGCTCTTTGTAACATTACAACTGTAATTTGTCTCTCTCGTTTCATTCCCAAATGTTACAGACTCCATCACCCTATCTGGGGACGAGCGTGAGCATGGGAAGGTGTGTGTCAGAGTGAGTTACCAGGAGGCTCTGGAGCAGGTGTGGATCACTCTGGTCCAGGTAAGGTTACATGCTTTGAGGAGCGGCGCACAGAAAGCTTCATTGTGCTCTCGTGGAACATCTCTCAATGGACCCACTGTGTGTCCACAACACGGGTCTCTGTTAGCTGCTCTCGGTGCTCTATTAACTTTGGCTCGGACACTCGGGGAAGAAAAGGTTGTTTTTATGTCAGAAACAGAATCATCTGCACTGATGCTAAAACACACTGATCCATGCATCGTCTGCGGATGTGAATTCACGCAGAAGGCGACACCTACGGGGTCGAATCTTTGTTTACGACGCAGAGACCTGCATTCATTCCTGAGGGAACCGGGTCAAACGGTTCTTTTTTGTCACAGGTCACATCAGTGCGACACTTGAATTTTCCATTGGGACATTTTGGATGAACAAGTAGGGCAAACGGGGCGACACAAAGGCTCTTATTGTCAAAAACTGAGTCTTTCCTGGTGCATACATGAAGCAAATCCTGCATGAATCATTCCAAACGTTAAAGCAGCCCATGTTGTGTCTGAGTATATTTAAAACAATAGAAATATGTCCACATAATCGATGTGTTATGTCCTTTTTTACTAACTAGAGCAGTTTGTTTCAGACCTGTTTGCTTGAGAGCACTTGAGCCTAAAAATAGATTTGACCTGCCAACTCGACTAAAACGTTTTTTTTTTTACCTCTCTGGTTATCAGTGTTCAGACTTCAGCCTTCCTACGGACGGAGTGGAACAACAGAAGATTGGATTCAAAGGGATCATCACCATCCCCAAACCAATACAGTTCAAGAGCTCGATCAAGGAGAACTGTCAGGTAACTGACCACAGTCCAAAACCTGATGAAACACAAATCATCTCATACTTTGCATCAGATTGATTTATCATTCTTGAATGAGTCGTGGAGAAAACAACCTGATTTTTCCCGTCTGTGTTCTTCAGGATGTTTCCTTCATGGAGACCTTTGTGTTTGCGCTGCGTCTCCAGCAGTTGCGCTGCAGTGCTTTGGTGCTGCGGCTGCAAACGCACATGCCCAGGAAGCGTACGGTGGCAGAGTGCGTCCTCTCCCTACGACAGCTCAGCTCTCAGGAGACGGACCACTGGCTCAACCTCAACCCTCCGTCCAAATCCTCTGTGAGTGCTCACTGCACAGGTTATGAGTCCGTTTGAAAACAACTTAAAGCTGATTATCAAACTGAATTGCCAATTTCTTATTCCTCTCACAGCCTGTCATCCTGTTTTCTGATTTCTTTGGTAGCAAGAGACGTAAATTTAGATTAATTCATATTAGTCTAAAAAAAAATCCTCTTCTGCTGCATCCTGGCTAATCTAAAAATGGGCAAAGACATAGATCATGAGTGGATCTGAGGCAGGTTGAATGACACCTGGCTGCTCAAACAAGCCATCTGTAACCACACCCACCTGTCAATCAAAGTGTCCACGCTCTTAACCCTGCATAACTTTAAGCCTTAATATAATGTGAACAGGTGAGTTGTATATAAATTCACCCTCAGTACAGTTGTCATGAACGGGGAAATTAGCTACAGAGACCAAAACTGTTTTTTGTACCAGGCTGTAAACATGTTTATTTCTGCTGTGAAACATGGGGACTTATGGAGCCAGCCTTAAGTGGACGTTAGAGGAACTGCAGTGCAGGACGACCGAAAAAACAAAAATACACAAAGAGGGTTTAACTTCTAATCTGACAGACGTGTGTTTTACTTGCAGTCTAAATCTTGATCTTGGAAGTTGAACTTGACTCCAAAATACAAAAGTAAAATGATAATTCTGGATAGATTATGGAAACATAAAAGGCACAGGGACATATAATGCTTGATGCTTGCCAGTAATTTCAGAAATTGTAGCAATTAGCTGATGTTGTCTTACTCGCTGCCCAGCTGCTGCAGCCAAGAGGACAAAACTTTCACTCTGGGAAACCTTTACTACTTATTCTCCACATTTCCTCTGTCGGTTGCTGTGTTTTATCACCCACTGTATGTGCACAGTAAATAAGAACAAAGCACTGTGTGTGGCTCATAAAACTGTGCCCATGATGCATCGTAGCCATGTAGCGCTCTCCAGGCCCTAACGGCGTAATATTGAGTCAGAGTTTTTTGTTGTTGCATAATCACGGGGAAAAAGAAAGAGATTCATTATCGAGGGGAATGAGAAACAGGCTTTTATTGGAGAGGAAGAAAAAAAAACAAAGTACGGATTCTGGAAATGTAAGATATGGAAAAAAGGAGGTCAAACCTCAAACAGCCGTGAGTGGTTTTGTTGATAAATGGATGCATGTCTGGCCAGTGACAGTAAAATGTGAACTGTTTGTGCACTCAGAGGATCAGACAGTGTGTCGTAATTAGGCTCTCACAGGGACAATTTGATACATTCAGTGGATTTACCCATCTGTGGACACAAAGGGACAAATTGTTCAAATCACTGTCACTCAGTGAGGCTCTCAAAGGTGAAGACAGCGCTACACGTTAAAAAAAAATATATATATATATATCAGCAGCGTGATGAAAAGAAAGAGGACAGCAGACGGATGAAGATGAGTCATAAAACAGGAGTCTGCAGTCACGTCAGTGGCTCCGTGAGAGCAGTTCAGATTCTGTTTATACATAATTACACAAAATGTACAAAGATTTAAGACTGACTGTTGTGAGAAGCTGAAATTAAAGGAAATCTCATTCTAGGAACTCGTAGCTGATACATTGCTGGTCCAGTTTTGATGAAACTGATGATGCATCTTGGAAGACACTGTGTTTACCTGATGCCTCCCTCAGTACATGGCTCATATGTTTATGTCTTGTCTTACTGTTAGTTGATCGCTCTGAGATGAGATCACTTGATATTTGATTTAATACAAAAGAAGTTTTGTATCGTGAACAATAGAACGCTTGATTATTAATATCCTCTTTCAGGTGTGCCACTCTGAGCTGCATCTCACCACCTGCTTTCAGCCAGTCAACGGACGCATCCAGCTTCAGGTCCTCGCCGCCCAGAACCTCCCCTCATCCTCCTCACCACTCACTCAAGGTAGGTGTCGTTAAATCTAACGAGAAATCCAGTAAGTCCAGTTCTGCGTGTGAAGTAACCGTGCTGTTGTTTCACCCCCCGCCTTCTGAAGCATATTTTGTCAAAGTGGAGATGTACCAGTTGGATCGGGTGGTGATGAAGAAGAAGACTCGTGTGCTGAAGGCCTCGGGGGGTCAGTGTCAGTGGAAGGAGACTTTCCACTTCCTGCTGACAGCGTTAGATCACGATTGCTCGCTGTCGGTCAAACTCTACAGTAGGAGCTCTGTCAGGAGGAAACAGTGTCTTGGACAGGTGAGGATAGAGGATGAGGGAATGTTTTATTGCTTATAAAATGAAACTTTTATAAGAGGATGGTCCTTCTTACAAAGTTTGGACACTCAGTAAAGTTCTGGAGAAGATAATTGGCAGAAATGTTTGTTTCTGGCAGGTTCATCTGGGATTCGACAGCCCCGTCCCTGAAGCAGTGGAGCTGTGGAAGGACACGATGGCTAACCCAGAGAAAGTGGTGACTGCATGGCACAGGCTGAGTGCCGCCTAAAAAGAAGAAACCTCACGATGAGGAGGTGATGGTGGTGTTGATGCAGCTCCAGCTGCGCCTGACACAGACCAGAGACTCTGCAGAGACAGTTCAGCTGCTTGGTTGTAAATAGGGGGTTCGAACAAAGTGTAGCTGCTGGCAAAGTTTAATTATTAATTATTAATTCTTCTCTTTAAAAACAGCAGAGCTAGAACTGACAACAACTGCATAGCATTTAGCTGTACATAGGCGTTTGTATTACATGTCAGTTAGTGAAACGTTTCTCACTCTGGTTCAGTTGGATAAAAAGTTTACAAGCAGAGAAAACGACCATAAAACTAAACTCCCCATAGAAACATGTTGGTTCAACATGGCGAGCGTCTGTAAAAGTCTAGAGGTGGTTATAAATCTGACACACAGGAACTTTAAGTTGATATGTCTTTGTATGTCTGTCTTTTTTAGCTCTGTTTTTGGTCTCCACCAACTTTTTGGGGAATTATCTGCCTCCGCTGGGTCCAACCTGCTGTTGTCACTTACTGTGTCTGTGTGTTCGACGGGTTTTAAAGCTTTTAAAACTGTTGTCTTTTTATGTTGTGCAGCTGAAAGCGTGAACCAAAATAATACATTTACAGACCAGATAACTAAATTACTATCTACTAACTATCGTACTCAGACTTTCACATTGTAGCGCTGACATTTCATAGGTTGTTAGTGTAACATGTTGGTTACAGCTGCGTTAAACTTGTATTTTTGGGGACTATTTTAGATGCACATTAATATATATTTGGTCTGTTTGTGAGAAAATTACAGTGCCCATGTCTTTGTAATGAAGGAACATCTCAGCCTGTGCAACCATGAGGCTCAGTGATATGTTTTAATATTTTATTTGGACACATGAGCGTTATCTGGCTTTGGATACAGAGACTTTTTTGGGAAATTATAGATATCTCCTGACTTAATTAAGAGGTTGTAACTATGTAGGATATCACGTTACTGTACAACGCAGCAGTATCAAACCATATCTGTACGCTTTTGATAGTGAAGCACTTTAATTTTGTATGTATTTAATGTTTTGATGTTGTAAATTTAGTGATTAAAAACTACGAGTCATTTGAAAAAGTTTCATTTCCTTTCATTAGGACCTGAATTAAGAAGACAGCCGCTTCAGGTTTTTACGATAGTAGAAATGTGATTTGAAGTGGATAAAGTGAAAACAGGGCAAAGACTTCAGCATCTGTGCGTGTACCCACGTTACACACAGTCTGCAGCGCCTGTAAAATAGGTCAACAGCCATAAACCACTGTGTCACCATGTCACTTTTTATTGAAGTGGCCACTGATTGAGAAATCTCAAGGCAAACAGCAGGATAATCTGCCACGGTTCATCTCCTCCTGACTCTGCAACATCCTGTTTTTCCAATTTGACCCTTTATTATAGAGAGAGGGAGTTTAACTACTGCGGACAATTTCAGCCTCATCCTCGACACCTGAGGAGTGACAATCGAAAAAAGATATTTGTTTGTTTCCTTTCAGCTGCACCCCTTTCACTCAAATATGTTTAATATAAAATAATATTCCACTCACACGTTTTGGAGCTTTGTAACCATCTGTACTTAAAGTAGCAAACCTTCAGGTTTGTCATCCCAGAGGGAATCCGGCTCCTCCTGCTCAGTCCCATAAAGCATGAGATTGACCGGCGTGGTGTTCTGTGTGACCAGCTGTGGATGTGGACACGCAAACACACACCCAGTGAACAATAAGTC
Organism: Collichthys lucidus; assembly: GCA_004119915.2. Lineage (NCBI taxonomy): Eukaryota > Metazoa > Chordata > Actinopteri > Sciaenidae > Collichthys > Collichthys lucidus. The sequence continues at coordinate 29,392,775 of CM014095.1, forward strand.
TGTGGACCAAGAAAACAGGCAAGTGTTTGCGTTTTAAGTGTGCGTGTGTGTGTCCAAGACAACCAGGCGCTCCACGTGAGCCGACCTGCGTCATAGCCCTTCATATCCTGGCGTGCCAAAACATCATCTTATTTTTTACGTAATTAATGTTTGATTTATGGTTAATGTTACACAGAAGGCATTCCAGACACACCTTTACCTGTAACCCGACTTAACACTCGGCTCTCAGCTCAGAGGATCATGTGTGACTTTCAATAAGGAGAGGTGTTTGAGTCACATAAGCAGGATTTGGAGTTATTGTTCCTTCCCTGCTGACATTCTTTGGCTTGACTGAGCGCACTGCACATTCCACTTGTCTCATAGCTGCATGCTTGTATGTGCAGGTTCCTTCACCTGGGAGACACAATGCATAGTTGTGTACAAAAGTCCTGCAGCAGAGAGGAGAGCTGCCGCCTTGGTTTTCATCCAAAATAAAGAGCGATGTGACAGTACATGAAGTATGGCCACTCAAGAAGTCCCTGAAGGAAAAAAAAATCCTGCAGAAAAAAAAAAAAAAACATTCCTTCAGGATGTTCAGATCAGTTATCACGCATGATGATGAAATCCTGCAGAATTTGCACTTTTCAGCTAAAAAATAGACAAAATATCAGATATATAAGATCAAAGATTGCATGACGATAGTATTCAGACAGTCTAAACTATAAAAGAGATTGTAGCGAGCCATAATTTTAGTCCGCAAATCCAAAACAAGACAATACCACTGAAAACTATTGCCATAAATTGAAGAAATTATATTTATATAAACTGCCCTCGAGAAAGGCTTGAGGTATTAAAGGATATGATATTCTGCATATTTCTCTTTTCATCCTCTAGAAGCACCACATTGACAATAAAACTATCACGATGCTGCTATTGGACGGTGCCAAAGTCAAAATAATTGTGTCAGAGATAAAGTTTTATAATTCTAGTGCCTGCAAACACAGCGGTGGTCTACCTGTGTTTTATTTATTAGTCAGAGAATGACCACAGGATTATTTTAGTAAGTTACAAGGCAAAGAAGAACTATGACTACAACCCAACCAAACACACTGTATACAGTCACATTGTGTTACAGTTAAGAGTTTGTTCTGTGCTCCCTGTTCTATTTTTTTTAGTTCTACCCTGTCTGTGTCTTGTCTAATTCTACTTCCTGTCTTGTTTTCCCGCCTGTTTTTTATTTTACACCTGTCCCTGATTTGTTTCACCTGCTGTGTTTCCTCGTTTCTTGACGCTGCCTTTGCTTTTGTCCTTTTGGATTGTTTGCCTGGTTATTGAGTCTTCAGTTTGTGTCTTTTGCCTGGATCTCCAGCCGCCTCTGAATTTGATGATAAAGCTCCTAAAAACCAACCGTACACCACAGTCAGCAGTCAGCTGGTGAACACTTTGGTGCATTTATCAGCTAGAGCTCCAGATATTTCCTCTCGGGAGCTGGTAGAGAACAAAACCGAGGTAAAAGAGCGTGAACAGAAATTTGACTCCGATGAACAACCTTTCCTAACAGGCTGGCTATACTAGAAAGTCACACTGATAACGCTGTGTCAGTTTTATGTTCAGATCCTGTTTCCACTGACCCCCAGTGGCCATAAAATCATTTAATGGTGAGTTAAATTGAGTAAATACTAGTTAAGTTATTAAGGCTTGAAGAATTAATCAGATTAGATCAGTCAAGAGGTTTGGAGGAAACCTTTTGTGAATGTAAACCAGGAAACGGAGACGGAACGGAGACCACATGTGGCTGCACAAGTCGTCTCAGTACCTGAACTTCTTCAGGCTAATGAACCACATTATTCTCAAGTATATGTGCACGTACTGGGTACAGCTGTGTTCGGCCACCAGCTGCTGGATTTTCATCAAAATGGGATAAAAACTCTTCCCCCTCTGAGGAACGCTCCAGCTTCGTCTCCTGCATTTGAATTCTTCACATACTGAAATTGATGGAGTGCAAACTTATTTTGAGCTTCAGGTTTAGAAAGATTTTGCCCTTACCTGTCTGATTTTCTTTGCCTTGCACACACACACACACACACACACACACACACACACACACACACACACACACACACACACACACACACACACACACACACACACACACACACACACACTGCAGGTAATCACACTCACCTTTCAAACACGCCAAGTGCGCCCTCGTGTGGTAATCGACAGAAACTGCAGGATGGGATTGGCATGAAAGTGTTGAGCAAGGTGTGTGTGTGGGTGTGTGTGAGGAGGGTGACGCACTCATTGAGGCATAAAAAGAGAAACAAAACCCTCCACACTGAAAAACCCGAGCAGACACAGTGAACAGTATGGCTACCGACAAGAAGAAGAGCATTTTAAGAGAAGGATTCCTGGTGAAAAGGGTGAGACACAACAATACAACTGCTGGGAAATATAGATTTGATTGAGTCAGTGTGAAACAGAATTTTGTCTGTTTCTGACTGATGTAAACTTTGAATCACTAAAATCCAAGCAGCCCAATGACACGAGTAAAAGAGTATGTTGCTTCTCTGAGAACAGAACAAGTATCATCTGTTTCCAGGGTCATCTTGTGCACAACTGGAAGGCGCGTTGGTTCGTGCTGATGCCGGACAAGCTGCTGTATTACAAGTACGAAGGAGGCAGAAGGGACTCGTGCCAGCGAGGAAAGATCCTGCTGAAGGACTGTGAAATAACTTGTCCTTTTCTGGAGCACGAAAACCGTCCGGTGAGTTCTCCCAGACTCTATATAGAGCAAGGAAAGTTTTCAGACTAAACACGGCTTCGAAATAAGATCACTGTTGGGAAATCACCTCATTTAAAACCTGGAATAAATGGAGTGTATTGTGGAAGTAATTATAGGGATTCAAATTCAGTCATTCTCTTGTATTTTTGAAACATTTCATCACAGACGTCTATAGTTTTCTGTCTGAGGTCTTCATTCATGAAATCCATAGTTAAACTGCAGTGCAGTGTTTTCCTTTCTCTCTGTTTTTCTTGCTGTGGCTTCAGCTGAGTCTGATGTGAAAATGTTTTGCCTTGGGTTGCTGTTTTGTCAGGACCTGATCTCCATCATCTACCAACTTTCAAGAACAGTTTGTGAAGTCCTGTGGCGATAATAAAACTGTTTTTTTTTCCTAGCTGGTGTTCAAGCTCCAGACAAAGAATGGGGTGGATCATTTTTTGGAGGCTTGTTCCCGGGAGGAGAGAGATGACTGGGCCGCTGACATCACCGCTGCCGTCGACAAGCTGCAAACAACCGGAGGCGAGAAGGTGACAAACCAGGAAGATCCCTCTGAATCCCAGTTAAGCAACATAAATCTGAGGTAAGCCTCACAAACAAAATGTTGCAGCATCGTCCGCGTGTTAAACCTTGCGGTGTTTTCACTGCTTCATCCTGCAGACAGATCTTTGCCTCAGCTTGTTCATTACTGTTATTTTAACTGTGTTTGTCTCCATTAAAGCAAAGTGTTGGACTCCATGTATGACGTCCACAGTGGCATCAAGATGAGCAACCATGTGGAGCAGGGAAACACGTACAGCAACTGTTTCTCAGGTGAGCCTCATCCACACCTTTATTCTTCCATCAGTGCCTGGCAACATGTATAACAGTGTTTTTATGCACATTAACTGTACATTATATATATTTATCTTCTCTCTGCACATCTCTATTTCTGTATCTGTACATACATTTGGTGTTTGTATATAATGCGATGTCCCTGCAGGCTCAGCGGTGGTGGACTGGCTGGTGTTCATGCAGCTGGCTCTGACCCGTGTGGAGGCCATGACGTTGGCCTCAGCCCTGCTGGAGGAAGGTTTCCTGCGCACCGTCGGCCTGAAGAGCGTGGAGGCTCTCCGCACCGCCGGCCTCAGTGAGCAGTTCATGGACGACTCCACTGCACTGTACAGCTTTGTGAGTGTCTTTCTATAGCACCTTACTGCTGGGTGATAACTGTGCTGTGTGTATACAGACTGTCAGGGGTAACTTGTTTCAATGTCACAGTCTGACAGCTTAAAGAAGAGAGGCAGCGTGAAGGCGGAGGCGTCGCTGTCTGCGGTGGAGCTGAGTGGAAAAGTGATAAAGAGAGGATATCTCCTTAAACAGGTAAATGTGCTGAAAATAACTATATTAAATAATAACAATATTTAAAAAAAGATCTGATGTCTTTATAAGACTCCACTGATCAGTTAGAAGACATCACCTTCCAGAAAGGAGTTGCAGAGTGTTGCCTTATTTATTCTCACAAACATGATGCAAACGAATGACGACACCACAAACTAACCGCTGCCGACATTTGAAACAGGGGCACAGGAGGAAGAACTGGAAGGTGCGACTGTTTGTGCTGCGTTCAGAGCCGGCGTTCCTTCACTATTTTGATCCCACTAAGGTGAGTGACCAACGCAGAGAGAAGTGCAATTAAACCATGTGAGAAAGTTGAATCAGTTGTTAAACCTGAAAAAAGTGATCTTGTGTTTTAAGGCTACAGCAAATATGAAAACACCACACAGGGAGGATTCATGACCTGAGTAAAGACTCAGTTATGACAGCGAGCAGAGCAGGCCCAGCCCAAACAAAGCTCTGGTTTTATGTGCCAACGCCTCAGGCCGACTCTGACTCTGCTGCCATCACTCATAATATTTAAAACACTCTGACTTCTCAGCACTTCATTTCTGAGTCTGAGTCAGTCTAATTCCTGTCTTATGTCACCCCTCAGGACGACATCAGCCCCGCTGGAGGCTTCTCGCTGCGAGGCTGTCTGATATCTTCTCTGAACGATAACGGAGTTCCCTCAGGTGAGTCACGGCCTCCAACTCCAGCAGGGATCTGTGTATGTTTCTAAACAAGCACATACTTTGCCTCCTTTACTGATGAAGAGTAAATCGGGTTTGTGTGATGATACTTAAACTATAAATGTACTGTCTTGTATATTCTAAACTTTATCTTGTAACTGTTCAGTCCTGGTGCTGTATATACTATAAAAAAACATTATTTACTGTCTGAGAACCACAAACAGGTCAAGCGAGTCAAAAAGTGTCGAGAGACAGAAACAAAACAGATGAATCCTTTAAAGCGTGTTTCTGACCGCAGATGAAATATAAGTGATCACAGAAGAACAAACGTTACTCTGCTTATTTCAGATTTTTGGACTTTCCTTGTCAGATCTTTTTGTGTTGTTCGTCTTCCATATCAAGTTATAAATACATTATTTAGCTTCATCGTCTCTGTACTAAATCAGTTAATTGACCCTAATTTCTCCTCTGACGCAGGCGTGAAAGGAAACATCCAGGGCAACTTGTTTAAAATCATCACTCAGTCCGACACGCGTTACTTCATCCAGGCTCCGACCCACCAGGACAAGATGGACTGGATAGATGCGATCAGAGAGCAGACATAGAGCAGAACTTAAATCCTCATTCATGCAGCCATCAACACGTTTGAATTTACACATTCCATGAATGTACACTGTAGCAACAAACTGGGAACATGCAATCGGATGATCACATAAAATTTCTGCTCATTTCACTGCTTTCAGCTGGATTAGTCTGTGTAAGGAGAATTTAAAAGCCAAATTTCTTGTAATCTGTCAGTTTAAGTTAAAGCATTTTCATTAATAAACTGAATAATTTTGACTTTATTTCCCATGTTTTGATGGTGTGCGCACACTGTTCAATCCTTTTTGTCACTGCTGCTCTTTTATCATCTCAAAAAGACGTTTTTTGATTTTACAGCTGCAAATTAAATTAACACAAATGAATTCATCCCATTTCAGTGGATCATACATCAAATTATTGTCACATACTGCTGGAAGGAATGGGATATAATAATCTATTATCCCTGCTGGCATAGTTTCACATTGTAATATGGCCATAAAACAGTTTGTGCTTTAAAAAAGTCATAAATCGAACTTGGTGAACCCTTTAAAAGCCTCGAGGGGAGTCTTTTTACATGGTTTTATGTGGTACATTTACTAGGATCTGATTCCTGGAGGAAGTACAAGCAGAGACAAGAACAGCCTCGGGAAGTATTCGTCACAATCATCAAGTTCTAGCTCAGACCGGCTGCTCCCAGCGATCACAGACAGGCACTCCCACTCAGCAAGCTGAGTCAAGCTTTTATCTGGATGACTCAAGCTGAGCTGGTGATGGTTTTACAGCGCTCTTAAAATCTGTGAAATCAGAAGTGACACAATACCTCTGTGATACATATACGATAATACAGGGGCTGGATTTGGAGTCGTAGTAAGTTGAAAACGACAAACAAATAACAACAAAAGTGATTTATTGCAGTGGAGTAAAGTCAATATGAAACATTCACATAAAAAGTGCTAGTGGAAAAAGAAAAAAATACACAAACCAGAGGGCGATTTTAAAAACTTCAACTGATATAATAACAGAAAGTAAACTAACTGTTTAATCTGGAGGAGTGAAACATTACTCGCATGCACTAAAGAGGGCTACTGAAACTGTTTTACATTATCACACCTGTTACAGTACTTAGTCGGGCGTGGAATGACAATCAATTGATTCCAGAGACATTCATCTTCATGCAGGCGCTCGTAAACGTAAGTGCTTTCAAAGGTTAACTCCGAGGAAATCAAAGACAGACGTCTGAGATTTGAAACGCACAGAGACCGCCGTGCGGCGACACGTCGTGTTTGTACAAATGTTCATTAAGGGCAAATATTATAGCTCAGACCACATTTATTTCAAATCACATTCTTCAGTTTATCTAAGACCTTGATGACTGTAACGTTCAGTCATTATCTTCAAGTCTCCAAATAGGTAATCTAGTGAAGGCACTTTGTCTTAACACGCGATTACGAGGCAGGCGTAACTTTATTTGTAACTGGAGACACGTCATCCCCGTCGTGGGTTAATTTATTCACTCAAAAAAGTAGATCTATTCTAATCGTATGTATTCGATACTGTCCCAGAACATCCTAATATCCTAGTATTTTTTTTCCCCCCTTTGCTGGTGTTAAGCCACCTTGGTGAGCTGTACGTCTCCAAAGACTCGTAAGGCAGTGAGGGAAGCGAGCGGGGAGAAGCGGTGGCTGAATCCACAGAGAGGCTGTCCGTCCACCAAGATACGAAACTGCTGATGCTCACACACGATCTCCATCTGAGAGTCGGAGGGGAGGAGGAGGAGGAGGAGGAGGAAGAGGAGGAGGAGCAGGAGGAGGAGGAGCAGGAGGAGGAGGAGGAGGAGGAGGAGGAGGAAGAGAGGGAGGAGGAGGAAGAGAGGGAGGAGGAGGAGGAGGGGGTCAGTTTGATTACATTTCTACTTTTAACAAAAACACATACTAACTGATTCTGATGTTGAATATTTAGACCCTAAAAGTTGCAACTAAAATGTCTTGAAAACACATTTCCTCCATCAGTTTCTTACTCTGTTTAGTTTATTTGACTTGAGAGATTTCTGCCTTTGTGTTTATTTGATCTTAACTTTGATTGTTGCTCATTAATTTTCTATATCAATATTGTTTTGCTACTTATTCTCTTCTGATTGGATGAGTGTCCAACCACAAATTATGGATGAGAGACCTGAATTCAGTGTTGGTGGTGGAGATCTTTTTATTCTCATAGATGAAATCTAAGTGGTGCATGAAGCCAGAATAGTTTGATATTTATTCAACATGTAGACCTGATTATTTATCCTCTGTTCAGGGTGATACAATGAAGTCAGCCATAACGGATGATCGGATGTCAGAGGTGTACCTTGAATGATTCTCCGGGTGCAAACGGAAAGAAGGACAGGGTGTTTTCAGCCGGACCCCACTTTCCTGCCAGGCGGGCGTTGCGTTGGACGGCCTTATCCGTGAAGTTGACCTTTAGCTGAAGTCCCACGTCGCCCTCCGTGTCCTCCTCCTGAGGTTTACTGGACAGAATCACCTCAATGCTGTTCAAACACACACAAACGTGGTGCAGAAAACAACATTTAGTTAGTAATCGTAATTCTGATGCCATTTCTCACTATTTTATATAAATAATCAATCAGTTAATAGCTGATCCATAATGACAGTAGTAATGCTATGACAGAGTACTTTTATGTTTAATACTTTTATACTTAAGTAAAGGATCTGAACACGTCCTGCTGACATGTAGCTTTTCAGTCTTTTCCTCTAATGGAATTAACTGGCTTATAAACCTGTGCAGCTTCTTCGGAGAACAGGGACATCTTCTGGTCTTTATGGTGACTGATTGAGTATTTATGGAAGAAGACTGAGTACCAAATTATCTCGGTAATGGACAGTAAGTTTGAGTACATTACGTCAAATAACCTGAATAAAAATGTGTGGACGGCGCTTTGGCTCATTCCTCCATTTAGTATCAGTGCTGGAAAATAATTAAGTACATCTGCTCCCACAGTTTATTTTAAACTACAGTTTTAAATTAAACTGTTCTGCATAATAAATATACTTTTGATACTTTTGATGTGGTATTACATGATTTGAATACTTCTATTTACAGTATGATTATATGCAAAGCTACAACTTTAACTTAATTTTAACTTAATTACAGTTTATGTCCATTTACATTTGATTTGAACCTGACCTGAGCACAATGAAGGCTGCACATTTCTGCTCATTTCCTATAACAATGACCTGATAACAACCAAGTTTTAATAAACCGGTTAACCTGGCTCTTAATATTCCAGCTGCCTTACACAATCATGATAATCACAACAAAGAAATCAAATGAAAAGCTCTAAAAAAAAATGACCAGTCTGTTTCGTCCAGTATCCAGGAAAATGATCCTTTGGGAGGATTTGTCCTTAAAACCCTCCTGATGTTCTAAAAATAAGTTTCCTGCCATAAAAAAAAAAGTTTATTTTTGCTCAGCTTGCCTTTTTTTTGGAGGGGTGGGGTGGGGGGGGGGGGGGGGGGCATAATTATCATCTTTTGTCGGACATAATTGACTTTGAATGAACAAATAGCAAAGCTGATGTTATCAGCCAAAGAAACTCCAGCGTGACTCTTCAGATTTCATGGGATGTGGAGTTCTCCCACGCACATACGCAGACTGACCTATAATTAGGAAACGCGCTTGGCATTGCGGGGATATTTTCCCAAAAAACAGGGACTAGCTGGGTGGTTGGCACATGCAGCGAAACACAGGCAGCGGCTGCATATCTGTTTTTAAAATGAGCGTTTTTTTAACGCGCACTTTAATTGGCTGCCACGTCACATGTGCAACAGTACATCAATAATACATCATTGTCTTTTTATTAGGGCACGGACGCAGGTGTGCGCACTCACCTCTTGGGTTTCTTGTTAATAATTCCCATAACAACCAGCTTCATTGAAGGCCGCAGCCCACCCTTTATCTCTCCGATATACTCCCCCTGTGAAACAATAGAGATGTTTATACGCACAGATGAGGATGAGGCCTGTACTCCTGATGCAGACAGCATTGTTAGTCTATCACTCCTTCATGCTGCAGCCGGCTGCTGCCTCTAATCTGCGCTCAGCTGCCACCTATGGCACCGATGGGAACAATAGGTGTATTGATCCACAATCAGTGACTCAGCTGGACAAACTATGCATGCTTTTTTTTCTTCTTCTCAGCATGCCACGCCAGAGTCAAATATTGAAAAATGTTTTTTTCCTGCAGACATGCCGTAAATCTGATCAAACGCAGCTACATACATGCTCTTTCTTGTCCTTTTCTTCCATTCCCACCCAGGGCGTGATGCAGTGTGGAGGTTTCGAGCCGTGATGCCAACTGAGGACTGACTGAGACTCTGCCTCCAGCTGGCAGACCCCGCCTGTACTACGTTGTCATAGAGACAGGCTCCCGATTTGGCCGTCCATGATGGTGGGAGACAGACAGAGAGGGAGAGGGAGAGAGGGAGAGAGGGGGGGATACATTAAAATATGAATAGACACATGGCGATTCAGTCCTGGTGATGTGGACGAAAAGTTTAGTTAGAGACCACAAAGGGTTGCATCAGTGCTTCTGTTTCCTTTAGTCAACCTGAGCTGCCTTCACTGATCATCTTCCTCCTGCAGCTGCTATAACAACATTACTAAAAGAATACAATATAATATTGTTTTTGTTGTCTAAAGCTGCTGTTTTTTAATAATAGTCTTATTTTTAGAGGGAAAGTGAGAAAGTAAATTATTGTATTTGCTCCTAAATGGACCTTAAACACCATAATTTAGACCCCACCGCCTTTTTAGCTTGATTATAAATTGTTTAAATGACAGATTATGACTATATTATTCACTGTGTAAGCATAGTATCAGTTGGAGCTCTTATATTTCAGTTTACATGTGTTTTTAGTGGAACATATTACTAAATTAATTGCAATGAATCAATCATAATCCTGCAGCAAGACCTTGTTAACATTACAGACAGTGTATTGTGAGCAGGAAAACAAAAAACACACATCATCACACTTATATTTATTCTTAACCTAAAGAAAATACAACTTGCCTTGATCAAACTATCTCAACTGAAGTTCCACTCTTTTTTTTTCTGGAGCTTTTTCCAACAGCATCACATGGTCCACGTCAACAGATTGAGTTTGTCAAGTTGCCCTGGTGACTGAGAAACTTAAACATGTTGATGTCAACATTGGTGACAGTCACGCAGTAATGTTTGACGAGCAGCAACAGCTCCATGGCAACCAAACTCAAACATATTCTATGTTAAATAAGAATACTCAGATGTTTCACAGTGGTAGTTATATATATCTATATATATTATTTTCTATTTCTCTCTCTCCCTCTCTTTTTCTCTCTATCTCTCTCTCTCTCTCTCTCTCTCTCTCTATATATATATATATATATATATATATATATATATATATATATAGAAAGAAAGAAAGAAAGAAGAAAGAAAGAGAAAATAATAATTATTTCTCTTCTTTCTTTCTTTCTTTCTTTCTTTCTTTCTTTCTTCTTTCTTTCTTTCTTTCTTTCTTTCTTTCTTTCTCTATCTATCTATCTATCTATCTATCTATCTATCTATCTATCTATCTATCTATCTATCTATCTATCTATCTATCTATCTATCTATCTATCTATCTATCTATCTATCTATCTATCTATCTATCCTCTCTCTTGTTACTCTGATACTCGTATTTCCGACAGCACCTGAAGGCAGCAGTCACAAAGCGAACCCGTCTCGCGCTTCCGGAACGCCCCCCTCGTGCCGACCTTTGACCAATCAGCGGCTGAGGATCAGCTGATTTTGTCACATGACCTCTTGCTCCTGCTAGCTCAGCTAGCATCACAGCTCCAGAGCAGCAGCTGGATGTGGACGGAAACTTTCACTGTTCATGGCGGGAAACAGCGCAGAGAGATGAGTGAGTGACTCCACGGAGAGTTCGCGGGCTTCCACAGGCTTCAGCCTCAGCCTCTGCGAGCTGTTAGCCACGTTAATGTGATGCAGGAAACTTAAAGTGTCGACCGGTCAGCAACATTTGGAGCTAATGCTAATGCTAATAGCTGTCAGATCTGGCTGTCAGTAAAAAACATGCAGGAATAATGTGTAAATATAATATATACAGGAATAATCTGTGTTACTGTCACAGCTGTGCTACATCCATCTGTTTATGTTCATATTAATTACAAAGCATGAAATTAAAGTGAAAAAATAGAGTGTATAAAAGCTTTAGGGGTGATAAATAATAATAAATAAATAATTATTAAAGTATTTCTGATTAAAGTCTGTTGTCCATCACATAAAATGAGTACTTCAGCATTATATTGCTCATTTAAAACTGTGATACATGTAGTCCTGTGTAATATAAATATATATATACATCAAAAGAGAGTTGTAAAACAAACTGCTTATCAAGAACCACTGTTTATTTAATCAAGATACGTTAAGATAAGAGCTCAGCCTCCTCAGTGAGTTCAGGATGTCTGTGTCATCCGACCTGTCCAGCGTGTTGTTGAGGTGAACACCAGGTATTTGTCTCGATGGTCTGAGGTCTCCTTCGTCTCGCTGCCATCGATGTGGAGGTGGTTGAGATCGTACCAGCTGACAAAGCCAAGTCAAACTCGAGCTTTCTTTCCTGTTTCAGGTGAAGAAAGCTTGAGCGTCCTCTCTGCCTGTATGGAAGTAAAGGTGCTTTTCCAGTTGTGACCACTGAGCAGAGGAGTGCGTCGCCGTCAAAACTGGCCATGCATCCTTTCGGCTGTGAGGCCCAGACCTCCCTCCAGGACCTGTTTGAGTACTTCAAGAGGTGCCTGCAGCACGGGGAGTGGGAGCTGGCCAGTGCCTGCGTGCCACAGCTGGTTAACTCGACGGGAGGAGGACTTTCAGAGAAGCTACGAGACATAATCAAAGCTATTGTCTGCCAGCCTTACAGTTTGAAGTGAGTCACGCAGAAGGTCTGCAAAAATAATGTATGTGTTTTATTACTGATTTAATGCCTGTGTGTTTTGTAGATGGGAGTCTGTGGGGAGTCCGCACAGACTGGCTTGGTTTTGGCTTCAGGTGTTGGAGAAATGGACAGAAGAGCAGGTACGACAGTATTTACAAAGACCCTTTGACACAGCGGACAGTGTTGTGTTGTGAAATGGGGTGAAAAGTCTCTGACGTGATCACTCTCCTCTTCAGGTTCCTCCTCACATCAGAAGAGAGCTGGAGTTCCTCCTGCTCCTGGAGGAGCTGTGGTCAGAGGGCATACCAGACACTGTTCTCAAGGTCATCATTATTATTTAGGACTTTTGTATTCAATCAAACATACAGCTGATAATAGGGAAGCAAACAGGAGATGAGAAAGTGTTTTAACTCTGACTGTAGGCAGACTTCAGGACTGAGATAACTTGTCTTTCAGCAGGAGTTGCGCAAAGCCTTCTTGGACACGCAGACTGAACAAAAGGCTCCAGAAAGAACAACAGATGCTTCTGTTGAGTCTTGCCTGCGAACCTTGTTGGAGAAAAAGAAGCCCAGACTGGCCCAGTCTTTAGCACAGTTCTTACAGGTCAGACATGTTTTATCAATAAAATGTATTTTAGTCCATCAGCATGCTCCATCTTCTTCATCTTCCTCATCTCCTCCAGGACCAGTCATGCTCACAGGACCACACTCTGCAGCACACGTTCATCCAACACCTGATGAAGCGGCTGGGAAAACCGGAGAGGAGGTTCGACAAGGTGGAGGAGTGGGTGGAGGAGATATACGCCGTGCTGTCCGTGATGCCGTGGAGCTCTCGCAGGAGTGACGGGCAGCTGGAGGCGCTGTGTGAGGCGCTGTGGGCAGCCAGAGACGGGCCCCTGAAAGAGGAGCGCATCCTGAGCTCGCTGCTCCGCCCTCGCTGCAACGCTCTCGTCTCTGCATACTGCTCCACCGCTCTGAGGCTTCAGAGGGATCACCTGCTGAGGAGCGCACCTGACACACAAGGTAGATGCAACAATGAGATGATTAAAGAATGCTCTGATTGGCGGTGATGCCACATAAAACTTTCACCTTTGAGTTGATGTTAATAATTATCTCGTGATCATCAGGATTTGCCCAATATTTAAAATAAAACACAAGATTTGGGCCCTTTAAGCAGACTTAACATAATGTAACAACACACAAAATATTTATAGCCTGATATTTGGCCTTCTTTGCTTTCAGTCTTAAAGCATCATCATGACTTTTCCTCTTTTGAACGCACTTCTGCTTCTGTGGCCGTGAAAACGTTTCATGTGACAAGCAGCTGTTCCAGTTTATATTTCCTGATAATGTGTCATTATACCAACAGTGGTGATTGGTGGTTCATTCTCTGGGTGGCCACAAAATAATATTTTACATGATTGGATATGATATTTTAGCGTTAATCGTGTATTTTATTTATGACGCAGATCAAGCTTACATCAAGGACAAATATGGTTTACCCCTACCATAAATATTCAGAATCTCTATGACAATGTTTTTGCTGAAATACTTTTAAATTCCCTTACAAAACTTTTTATATAACATTTACCTCACTTACATTAAAACTATTCTCTCTGTTATCTCTCTTTATTTTTTCCTAGTGGACTTTCCCGAAGCAGAGAAGCTGGCCCTCAGTCTGTGTTGCCACAAAGATCGACCATCCATTTGGAAGACCATTTACTTTGAGTGCCTTAGTAGTGGAAAGCACTTCCTCGAGCAGGTCTTGGTAAGTGTACCAGGACCATTGGAAACATGTTAATACTGACATGAATGCAGAGTTAAACGTGTGAAGAGCAGCTGATCTAACTGTACATGTTATGTATGTAGTCTGTTTTAGTAGCTATGTGTTTTGTAAGCTGTGCTGGATCCTAACAGCCTCGTAAACCACATGTGATGAAATTCAATAATGTAATAAGATTGCTGCTTCCTCCCCGTAGGTCACTGCACTCGACCTAATTAAACATGAGGAGTTTGCTCAGCTGAGAGACTTACTGAAGTTGGAGTTTCAGCCTCTGTCCCGTCTGCTGTTGCTCCTGGGATGGACTCAGTGTCGCAGCCTCAGCTCGGCTCAAACGCTGCTCAGCATCCTGCACAGAGAGCAGGTCAGAGCTGAAATCATCCAGCTGTCCACACGTCAACATACACCTCCTCCTCACATTATGTTGAAGTGTAACTTTGGTGCTTTGCTGATACAATCTTTACCGGTTTTTAGGCAGCGGCCAGTGACTCTGTTCTGCAGGAGTTTGCCAATCTTCTGTCCTCTCAGCTTGGAATACTTGAATGGTGTAAAAACAACAATACGTAAGCGTTTTTCTTCTTTCTGGAAGTTTAAGTGACATTTAACTCTTTCTTAATTATTATTTGTTTTCGTATTTTGTTCCTTCAGAGGGATTTCCATGGAGGCATTGCTGGCACAGCTTCACACTCTGGACAATCACTCTGCTCTCTACATTCTGCATTCCCTGACTCCTCTGGCTCAGTTTGAAGAGCGCAGGATACTAGATCTGCTGCAGCAGCTGCCAAATTCACCAGGAACAGGTCAGAATCTTCACCATCCTCTTTCTTGTTGAATTTAAATGAATTTTGAGGTGTTAATTGTCACATATTTTATTCCTTGTAGAAGACACTGAGGCCGCCCGTCCTCTCAGTCCCACCGTGCAGAGGAACATAGTTTTGTTCCAGGGGTTCTGTGCCATGAAGTACGCCATCTACGCTCTCTGTGTGAATGCACATAAATACTCAAATTGCACTGAGTGCGAGTCCATGCAGCAGCAGCAACATCACCAGCCCAGTGAAGCAGAAATGGACCAAAACCAAACCTCAACTTCCTCAGATGGTACAAAGGCTGTTTTTCTTCCCTGTAGATGACAATAGGTGTCCTGTCTGCTAAATTTAGCAGATTATATAATCTCACTTCCAAAAAAAATAGACGTTGATGTCATTGGCACAGTGTGTGTAGTTAGTTCTGGTAGTCTTGAATCATGCTGTATGAGAAACTAAGTAAGTTTGTTTTTTTTCCAGGTTGCCATTCGCTGTTCCAGCATTACCTGTCAGAGTGTCAACTCTACCTGCAGGCTGTGCCTGCCAGGTTCCGCCTGGAGCTCCTGGAGAACATCTTCTCCCTCCTCTTTGTATCCACCACTGACTTTGCCCAGCAGATCCAAAAAGACACAAACTCGAACCTGACCACGGGCGGCGGTGCCACGATGTCAGAGTGTGTGTCAGATACAGCAAACACAAATGCTGAACTCGGAACCAAAGCAAAGACAGATGAGACTGAGTACAGCAGGACAGAGGATCAGAAGCAGCGCTCGAGTTCAACAACAGCAGCCCATCGTAGCCATCACCTGGACCTGGGGCACTTTATCCAGGGCTGCAGGGGGTTTCTGGTCAATGTGACGACCATGGAGGGTTTACTGAAGCTGCTGAAAGAAGAGTTAGACGGCATGTCTGTGGTGGGCCAGCAGGAGGCACCGAAGGCCGGGAGAACGCTACCTCCAGAGGCCGAGGTGGCGGAAAACATCGGCTGCTCTGTGACGGCTGAGACATTCGGGGCTCGCCTGCAGAGGTTGTCCAAACGCACCGCAGAGGCCCAGTGGAGGCTGCAGATCATCACCAGCAATCAGGGCAGTGGAAGCGGTGAGAAGGACGAGCTTTGTTTCCACGCGCCTTTGTGTTCATGCCAATGTTAGTGTTAGGGTTGGAATGAGTTAAAATTCTCTTCCAGGTTCAGAGAGTCCTCGTCCGATGTCAGCGGTTAACTATCCCGTCACTATTCTGGGGCGCAGCAAGAGCTCAAGCCTGAGGAGAAGGAAGAGACCAGGGAGACCCGCTATAGACAGACAAACCTCCGTGGAGAAACACAAAGGAGAAGTCAGCACGAGCGCATCAGGTAAACTGTATTTCTGTGTTTTTAGGGGCAGAATGTCATGTCTGTGGACTCGAGACATTTTATTCGTCCTTTGTCAGATGGTGGAGGAGTGACAGCGGCAAGTAGCGCGGAAATGGAGGTGTGTCCGTGCGGAGGTCCCCACAGCTGGCTCGTCCCCGCCATGCTGTCCTCTCCTGAGTCTCTGCTCATGTCCTGCATCCGCCGAGGGAACTTCATGGAGGCACATCAGGTCATTATGTCTGCTATCTGTATTACAACTACATCTACTAATTCTGACATATACAGAGTGTTTAAGACGTGGACAGAGACCGCTGAGCTCAGTGCTGCGTATTTCTCTGCAGGTATCTCTGGTGTTTGATCTCGGGGCATCTGCCTGTTGCGGCGAGCTGGTGTTCATGGAGCGCTACAAAGAAGTCCTGGTGGAGTTGGGACAGGTGGAGCAGAAGATGGAGAGCCAGTCAATGTCTTCGTCCTCGTCGTCCTCAGAGGGTCTGGTGACGGCGGCTGTGTCCGGTGCAGGGAGGACTCGGCTGGGGAGCAGCGGTCGATCGACCCTGCAGGCCATCGGGAGTGCGGCTGCTGCAGGTTCGATAACTTTTTAATTAATTTAAAGAATAATAATTCATATTTAGAGTGCCCTTTGAACCCTGACTTCTGTTTGTGCTTCCTTCTCAGGTGTGGCTTTCTACTCCATCTCAGACATAGCAGACCGGCTCCTCAGCACCCCCGCTCACCCGATGCCCTCGCTGGAGGAAGACTACTGGCTGAGCCGCTGTGCTTCAGACCCCTCCGGCCTCCTTTACACGCTGTTGGAGGAGCTCAGCCCAGCAGCCATGGCTGCCTTTGACCTGGCCTGCTGCCACTGTCAGCTCTGGAAGACGTCCCGACAGCTGCTGGACACGGCGGAGCGCCGACTCAACAGCAGCCTGGAGGCTCGAGGTATGCAGCCTCAGTTTTAACTTTGCTGCTGGTTATACAACAGATTTATTCTGACACACAACAAGACCAACTACAATTTTATGTTTCTATTAGCAGCTTGTAATTTTGGTTTTCATCTTTAATCCCTTTCTGCTTCCCCAGGAGTCAGAGCTGACCCAAAGGTTCCACATTCGGAGGGGATCTGTGGATTTCCCATGATATTACAACAGATCAACAAGATCCTGAATCATTCTACGAGCAACAAAGGCTCTGCCAAAACAGGTGATTAAAACTCACACCAACACTCATCACAGTAGTGATGCTTACAGATAACTAAACGATAGAAAATAATCACACAATAACCGTGTTAATGCAGATGCAAAGAAACTTTCCTCACCAGAGATTTAAAGCAACATTAGAGTGCTAACAGCAGCTACAGTTTACTTCACTGTCCATCAGGAAACTGTGTAAATCACAGAGAGCTGAGGTGGAGGACATCAGCACATTTTCTCCATAAAATATGATCCAGTTTCATCAAAATCAGTAAAATAGTTTGTGCTGTGTGATTTAGTTTAAAGTTACCAGGTGGGAAAAGTGAGCACCAAATAGTTTAAAATCTGTTATTTCTATCAAATGAATCTGATGTTTATGTCCTGCTCCACTCCTGTTTGTAGAAGCTGTTGGGGAAGACCAAGTGTTTGCCAGCCCATTCGGTTGCTGTATCCAGGAAGTGCTCCTGTGTTGCCACCCATCACTGAGCGAGGAATGCATCGCTGCTCGGCTCGGTCTAGCACAACGTTTGGAGAGCCCCCTGCACATCCTGAGCACTGCCACAGATGGCACAGGTTGGCACAGTAACAAAGACTTGAAGTCTAACACTGACTTTGTTTTCTCAAACATGTACAAGTCTTGAGACTCTGTTGTTGCAGGATTGAAGAGTCTGATTGTTCTTTATGTCTCCGGTTTAACAGAGGGCAGCGTGGGCAGCGCTCTCCTAGCGCTGTTGGTTGAGCAGGCCAGTCTGAAGCAGCCTGAGCTGGACGCTCACCCCGTGCGCTCCAGCATGAAGCAGCTGCTTCGTTCTCTGGATCAGCTTTGTCCCTTCGAGCCAGACGGAGATCTCGTCAGACCGGATTATGTGCGCAGTTTCCTTGACTACATCAACACACTAGTGTCAGTGTTAGTGCGCAGCCTGGGTTCAGAAGGTAAAAGTGCTGTTTCATTAAAAGTTCTCAGCACCTCTGTTATCACAGGACCCTCAGTGACTCTTCTTCTTCTTTATGTGTTTATCTCAGACCAGAGCAGTGAAGTGAAGCTTGGGAATCCACTGCTGGTTTTGCTTCAGGCCCCATTTCAGCTTCTCTCCCACCTGCTGTTTGACAGACAGGTTTCTCCTGACAAGTACGTGCAGTGATTAAGTTCCTTCAGTCAAAACAAAGACACGGCATGCTGCGTTATTCCTCAAGTTGTGAGGAATAACAAGGCAGCAGCTTATCTAACTATTCCATGTCCTGTTGTATCTCCAGAGTTCTGTCATTGCTGCAGCAGGAAGAACTGCGACTGAGCGTCCAGCAGGTGATTGTCCGGCGATGCTGTGAGTCTCTGCCCGTGTGGACGTCCTGTCCAGGTGAGGCAGGAGACTCCAGTCAGGCCAAGAAAGATGACGGAGTGTTCGGTGTCGCCAGTTTGTCCGTCCTGCTCCAGCAGCACGCTCAGGAGCATATGCCAACTCTGGCAATCGCAGAGCCTCAATCTGATGCGAGCTCCGATTCGGAGGGCTCGGTGGAAGACCACTCAGCGACACCCACCAACCTCTCCACCTCCCCCAGCAACCTCTCCACATCGCCGCCGTCTCATTCATCCTCCTCTTCCTCTTCAAACTCTTTCCTCCTCACACCATCAGCTTTGTCTTTCCTAAAGGCCCGCTCCCCTTTACTGGCCACGCTGGCATGTCTGAGCGCCTGCAAAGGAGAAGCTGCACGGACACAATCCTCCGGATGGTCCGGCTATTTCCGTAGCGGCCGTAAAGAGGTCGTCCTAGACGGAGAGCAGATTTCTCGTGAGGCAGATAACCTCCTGAAGGAGTTCCCTATCCTCCGGGCTTACCTGCACACCATGGTTGAACCGGTGCTGGGCACCCTGTTAAGCGAGGGCGAGGAAGGCTCTGCTGGACTAGGGGCGGTTATTTGTGGGAAACCTCTCGTCAGTCTCCTGCTGTCAGGGCCTCAAGACGAAGTCGCCCAGGCTGTGGCTGCTGAGGCTTTCCAGAAGGCTCTTACCTCTGGAGACCTGGGCCGAGCCCTCAGCCTGCTGGAGCTGTATGGACAAGGCTGCAGCCAGGAGGGGGCGCTAAGAGACCGCCTGCTTGCCTGCGCTGCCTTACAAGGTGAGAAATGATGCTAAATGTAACCTGGAGGCTCCTGGGATGGCGTTGGAGACACTTTGTACCTGCCTGTACATGCACTTGATACATATATGTTGAATGCAGCAGTTGCTTCACAGTTGTTTAGAAATGTAACATTGTATATCTGGTTTTATACGTTCAGATGGAGGTGAAGGTATCGGTCAGCTGTTCCGTGTGCAGGACGCTAACCTGCGAGCTCATGTGGCTCTCCAGGCTCTGGAGCGCTGGCCTCTGTCCGCCTGTCTGGAGCTACTCGAGTTTTGCCTCAATGACCCGAGCACAGAAGCCTCACTGAGGACAGACTTGGATCTGAAGAAGAAAGAACTGGACCTCTATCGCTGGGTAATTCTCAGAGCTGAATGGAGATTAAGTTATTTGTTTTCTTGTCTCTAGTTTTCTGTTGATAATGAGGTTTTTCTCTTCTCTCTTCTTCCAGATGTTGACTTTACATCCTCCGTTACCCTGGTCCACGTGGCAGGAGCTGAGGACCGAGTCTAAGACAAACTCAGAGTCCATGCTGTCCATGATGCTGGAAGCGAAGGTGAGCAACCTGCAGAAGGTTTTGTTAGACAAATGAAAAGTTAACATTAGAAGTGAACATCATCTTTAAAATACATGTTTGTTTAGGTTTAATGAAATCATATGATCCATCTTCTCCCGCAGGAGTTCGCTCTGTGTGCACAGTGGGTTGAGCTCTATCCTGTATCCGACCAGCTGAGGCTGCAGCTAAAGACTGAGCATCTGCTTCACCTGCTGGAGAAGGGACAGACAGATGAGGCTTTTGAGGTCCAAACGAACTTTAGTCTGAAATCTATTTAATAAAATGTCGCTGAGCTGACATTAACTAACACTACTGATGCACCTCTGTGCCCAAATTCTTTGTATTTGTGTTCCATAAAACTCATTTATTGTTTTTCGTAAGAACATGTTCCCCTCTTCAACAGTTGCATTTTTCTCTCTTTCTATTTAGTTACTCGAGGGCCTCTCAGATTTTGCGGTCGGCCTCGATGTTTGTGAGCGCGCCCTGGACCGCCGACCTGGATTGGCCGCCTGTCACTTCCTGGCCGACTACCTCACCCTGCATTTCCAGAGGCAGGTGTCTCCGGCCCGACGGCGACACATCCACGCCCTCCATCTGGGATCTAAGGTTGGTGAAGTTGCACTGGAAATCAGAAATCAGAGAGGACAGGAAATGTAAATCTTCTATGAATTCCTCAGTACTAATTTCTCAGTCAAGTTCCTTTTTTGTAACTCAGACATGATTCTAATAAAATCTTAAAGAAGCTTAAAGGAACTGTGGCTTGTGGTAAATAGTGTTGCAACTTCCTAATTCTTAAAATGATGTGCTTGTCGCTTCCTGCTAGGAAATGTTTATCATAGAGAATTATCTTCTGTTACAGAGTGACATGACCAAGCTGAAAGTCCTGCACACTTGATGTTTTAACTCTGATTCTGCTCTCTCCATTAAAACATTTGTTTTATCCTCCAGGTGTTGCTGACTCTGCCCCCAGCTTCCAGGCAGGACTATTTCCCGCTGCTGTCAGAGCCCCTGCTGATGCTCGAGCAGCTGCTGATGAACCTGAAGGTGGACTGGGCAGACGTTGGCGTTCGGACTCTGCGGAGCCTCCTAGTCGGTCAGGAGGCCGGCTTCAGCGCCGAAGACATCGATAAGCTTCTGGCAGACTACGCCTGCAAGGCCCTCGACTTCTCCTGCGCCCCCAGAGAGAGGTCTCGATCCGGTCAGTGCTCAGGGCGCTCTGTGCAGTGATGATCGCCAACACAGGCGCACAAATATTCACAAAGATTGTTGAGGCTGACTGAAACGTGTCACGCAGGTTTAAAACGCACACTTACTTACTGAGTACTGAGACAAGGACGTTTCAGAAGTTCTGGGAAAATCTTTATAAACAAATTGTTCTTGTTGGCTTGGAATCAAAGTTTAAAGAACCAAATGTTCTTCAAGAAATGTGGAGCTCATGTTTTAGCACAGCCAGTAACTAAATATGTGACTTTTCTTTTAGATTCTGTAATCAGCCTCCAGGACACGCTGCTGCAGTGTCCCGCTCAGGACAGCTACTCCGTATTGTCGAGTCGAATTGATTCTCCAACATCCTCTGCAGGTGAGGATGCTTCACAGTAACACATATCGATCCTGCTATCGCTATCGATTGATTGATGATTTCAAACTTTCGTCCTGTTTGATTCCACAGGCAGCACCCCGACGCGCACACGCTCCTCAAGTAGCACAGACAGGGAGAGAGATCGAAGCTCAGCAGGGAGAAAACGCCGCTCGTCTGCCAAGTTCCAGCCTCCAGACCAACCCCCGGCCCGCAAAGACTGGGTCCCTGACACCCAGCAGCATGTGTGCATGGTCTGCCAGCGTGAGAGGTTCACCATGGTGAGTCGGTGGGAAAAGTGTGAGGCTCACTGTCGGTGCCTTCAGTTACCTTCATTTAAAAGGAAAGCAGAACTTGTGAAAAGAATAATTAGTGTTATTTTTCTTTTATGTTTCGTTCAGTTCAACAGACGGCATCACTGTCGGAGATGTGGACGCCTGGTTTGTAATGCGTGTTCAGAGCACAAGATGCTTGTAGAGGGCTGCCCAGGAGAAGAAGTCCGAGTCTGTGACCAGTGTTACGCCTATTTTCACCCTGAGTAAGACCCTGTAGACCTGTCCAATCAAATCATCGTTAACTTACATGGAAAAAATCTTTAAAACTATATTGGAAACTTCTCAGTTTACTTGTTTAGTTCAGTGTCTAAAACTGTAGGATGGAAGTTTTCCAAGTGTGCCTAGAAAGGATGCAGATGTCGATCTATAAAATGTTTCTGTGTTTTTAAACGTATCTTCTTTTTTCCTTCATGTGCAGTTCTGACGATGAACTGGAACCAGCTGAAGGTAAATTAGGTAACATCAGAAATTTAATGTCATTTTCATATAAACTGTCTCATCTCTACTCTGTCAGATGAGACTCTGTAACGATGCTGTCCTCTGCAGTGGCTGGAAGCCCCGTGGTCACAGAAGAAGCTCTGGACGGGATGCTGCATCTGCCTGAAGTCGTCCAACGACCGATCCAGCTCACCACGAATCCTGCAGAGAATCAGCTGCTGAGGAGCGAGTTCTACTACGAACAGGTCTGGATCTGAACGTTTGGCATCATTCATCTGAAATTCCTGGAATGTTTTATTTAATTAAATATTAGGGTCCACGCCCTGTAAAAGATTTACAGCTGAATTCAAACATAGTGCGCCTAAAGCTGAGTTTATTTCTAGCATTTTAAAAACAGTGAGACTAATCCTGATCTTTTGCTGAACCCTCAAGGCTCCCAGTGCGTTCCTCTGCGTGGCCATCTTGTCTCTGCACAGTGACCAGACAGCCTGCGGCCATCAGCTCATCAGCCACTGCCGCTCTCTGTCACGTAAACTGACCAATCCAGAGGTGGACGCCTGCCTCCTCACTGACATCATGCGACGGCTGCTGTTCAGCGCCAAGCTGATGTTTGTGAAAGTCGGCCGTAGCCAGGATCTCGCCTTATGTGACAGGTAAGATGTTGTTTGTGGGAAACTGAGAATGAAGTAGATCAGAGGCTGGGGCTGTCAGTCAAGTGTCTACAGTGCGTGCCTAGACGGTTTCAGGCGACATGAATGCAAACATACCTGCAGTCTGCACAGTATGTACTGTTCTCTCAGAAGACATTTTCAGGTGTAATATAAAGGTAAGGTACGGTACTGCTGGCTCACTGCCACGCTTCAATATCTTCAGGGAACAGTTGAATAGAACGGAGCCATTGTTTTTTAGTCACTGGCATTTAAAGCTGCAACTAATTTTATAGTTTTCTCGATTTATTGGTTCATAAAATGCTGAAATATGACTCAAAACAATGCAAAGCAACTAATACTTAAAAAAGCTCTTCTGGCATTTTTAGTCTTAGTTCGGTTTTCACCGACTCCTGACGGGAATATGCTGTAAAATCTGTGGCTGTAAATGCAAATCAATGAGCTGAAGCAGAGGTGCATGATCATTCTGTATAAGGGCTATCTCAGCGTCTTAATCAAGGCTCACATCCCGACCAGGGCGTTACGCTCCGCTCATACAAACCGTCTAGTTGTACCCTCGCCTCTCGCAAAGCTAGGTCACTCTAAACTCTTCTCTGTGGTCGTCCCCAAATGGTGGAATGACCGACCAACGGCTACAAGAACTGCAACATCCCTTTCTACCTTCAAAAAACTTCTAAAAACTTTTCTGTTTCGAGAATGTTTCCCTGCCTAACAAAACTAACAACTACTCTGTGCTCCTTTACACCTTTTCAGCTTATGTCCTCCTCTGTAAGTCGCTTTGGATAAAAGCGTCTGCTAAATGCAATGTAATGTAATGTAAAGTTCATAACTAAGCAGGATCCATTTCACAAGGATTAATCTAAATCATGCAGCTTCTTCTCTCAAATTAGAGCAGTTGAGTCAAACACAGGAAGTCGGATAACTTCCATCCATCCATCTATCTTCTGTAACGCTTATCCTCATCAGGGTCACGGCGAGGTTGGACCCCATACCAGCTGGAAAAGCCGCTAGTTCGAATAACCTCCGACAGCTCTAAACTTACTGACTCATTGCGTGCTCATGTGTCACGACTTGCTTAGTATTCTCATGCACCGCAGCCAATATGCAAGGAAGTCTCTGTCCGTCTGTTTGACTGTTTTGCTTTTTATATCCTGTGTTTCTGCAGTTACATCAGCAAAGTCGACGTGCTTAAAATTCTCGTGTCGGCCAACTACAAGTATGTTCCGTCTCTGGATGACATTCTGGAGACCTCCGCTGTCACGCGTCTCCGTAACCAGCTGTTGGAAGCAGAGCACTACCAGCTAGCAGTGGAGGTGAGGAAGTCTATATTTTTATTTTACATGTCAAGTCATTTTAAATAAAGATACCAGCTTCACCTGCAGTTACTGTGCAGATAAACACAAGCACTAAAAACATACAGTAAATCAATCAAGTGCCGTGTACAATGACTCCTGTAGTCATGTTTCAGTCAGGGATCCCTCCCGGGTCTGTTACATAACTTAAAGCTACTAGCAGCTCTGGCATGCAGTCGATTAAAATATGTTGTAACGCAGCTGCCGTGATCTTGGAGTGGAAAAGTCTCCTGTACCTGGAAGATGTGGGTAGTTATACAGTTTCATAAAGGACCCAACCTATTTAATAATTAAATTAGATAAACGTTTCTTATTGTCGCTGTTAGGTGTCTACCAAGAGTGGCCTGGACCCTGGTGGCGTGTGGCAGGCATGGGGGATGGCGTCTCTCAAGGCGGGGAACCTTTCAGGGGCGAGGGAGAAGTTCGCCCGCTGCCTGAAGGCTCCAGTGGACCGCAATCATCTCAACATGGGACCTTTACTGCTGCAGGAGGTCGTCCAGAACCTGGAGACGTACGTACACCTCACTGTGGCCACGGTAAGAAGAAAGTCCTATTCTTAGTCCGAGCAGAATCACTGCTGCAGCCACTGACTGAAGCCTCCATGTAGCCTGTACAGAAGCAGAAAATATGATGCGTCACGCTCCCTGTTTTATTTATCCGGCATGGCATTTTCCAATCTCTCTGTCACACCATCATTCTGAAATGCACAAATACGTACATATATAGAACCACATTAACATGCTGTGCACACGCTGGAGTTGCACTGTACAGAATGTGAAGCACTTCTTCACCCTTGCTGGTACGTGACACTTGAAGAATCTCCCACGTATTGTTTGGTGCCAGAGGGTCTTTGCTGCTTCACACAGAGGGGACTGTGTGGCACTCTGATGTGCATGTGTGGTTTATATTGGACAGGATTACATCAGAGTTTCCAACGTGAGAGCGAGTTGTTATGTATATGTGCTTCAGTAACTCCTGTTGGTGTTTCATTGACACTTCTTCATTCTTTACCATGAAAGCACAACTGCAATAAACTACTCGATGTGCACGTATACACTCCTGACTTGTTGTGTGACGTTCTGTGTGCCCGTGTCAGTCTTTTGAAGAGGACATCTTGGCGTCCCTGCGTGAGCTGGAGGACGTCCTGTGCGAGGCCGGTCCTGTGGATCGACCCGAGGGTCAGACGCAGACCAGCAGCTTCCACCAGGAGTGTCTATTCTACCTGAACACGTACGGCACTCACCTGGCTCTGATCAGCTTTTACATGCGTCACGACCGCATGACAGAGGCGTTAACGTACCTGCTCAACAAGGTGAGGCTTTGTTTGTTTTCGGTTTGCGTTAAGCTGATCCTCATATCCTAAAAAAAGACGTTGGTGTAAGTTTAGGAATGTTTTGAGGTGTTACATTAAAGTCAGAATAAATAAATAAATAAATATGTTCTGAGTGTGTCAGACCAAAGAAGAAAGTGCTATTAACCACCCGGCCAAATTTAAATGATTTAAAAATATAAATTTTTATGAAATTAGGTGTCAAAATCAGGTAGAGATGAATTTTAATCTCCAGGACTGTGGGGGCATGTCCTCCTCTGAATGTGCTGAAGCCACATGACTAACTTTGAAATTCAGCTCGATCTGCTCAGGGTGGCCTCAGCGTGTCATCGAGCCACCCTTTAAGCACCGCCCACAAAATCCTGAGACTGAAAACTGGTGAAAAACTGTTTGAACCTCTGACTCAAACTTTTCACCAACTATTTTCCAAAATATTTAATGTTGGAAATCTCAGAATTGCCTTTACACTGACTTTTCACTGACATCCAGGCTGTCACACCTGGTGACACCGCTCTGTTGCCAATATCTAAAATCTGGCCAGATATCAGGTTCAGTAAACAAAGTCCATTTGGCTTTGGTTTGGCAGTACACTTTAGCATCCTGTTTATAGCAAAGAAACAAGCTGTAGTTTGATCAAACCCTTAAAAAAGATCATTCCACGGTCTGACATCACTTTCCTGTTTTAAATCATATTTAAATACAATGTAGTCATCGTCATTTGTCTGAAAGAACTGCTGCATGCGCCATTGCTTTGTGTTTTTCTACTTCACGGCGGCTCAGGAGTGCCCGGAGGAAGTGTTTCTGGAGGGCGTGTTGCAGCCCAGTCTGGAGCGGGGGTGTCTTGGCACACTGCAGGGGATACTGGAAAAACTTGACCCTGGCCTGGAATCATGCAGCCGCTACCTCATCGCCTCCTGTCAGTTCCTGCAGAGGCGGGGATACTACCACACTCTCTACCAGCTTCAGCAGTTCATGATGGTTAGAGTGTCATTATGATTTTCATCTATACAGTCAAATGTCAAAAAAAAGTACTTTTCATTAACATGTGGAATGCTGTTCACCTGGACAGGATCATGTGCGCGCGGCCATGACCTGCATCCGATTCTTCACACATGGAGCCAGTTCGTACCTGCAGCTGGGAGATCAGCAGGTATATCTCCTGTTTTTTCCCCTCGCAGTCATGCAGCTTTAAAATGTTTTTAAAATTCACCTGCTCATATGAGAACGCTGACCCTCCTCTTGACCCTGTTACAGAGCTGGTTGGTCAAAGCCAAAGAGCACCTGAGGACCTACCTACAGGAGCAGCAAGCTCGGGGCGGCGGGAGGAGGAAGTCTCAAGTCAACTCCTTCAGGAAGATGATGTCGTCCAATGACGTGTCCAGGTTATTTAATGTGTCCTTATGTAAATGAATGGGATGAAATTTAAAAGTATAATTCAATCTTGGGGAACTTGACTTGTTTTTTTTAAAGTGTGGACCTCTCCTGTCCTGTTTTCATCAGGCACATGAACACCATTGAGCTTCAGCTGGAGGTGACTCGTTTCCTGTCCCGCTGTGAGAACGCAGCCTCCTCCAAGACCCCACAGACCAGCACGCCTTCCTCCAAGTCCTCTGGAACCAGCTCACTACCTACCCTGTTTGGAGGAAGTCCCATGAAAGTTGAAGTTGCCTGCAAGGTGAGCTTCCCGTTGTGGTTATCCCAGTCCTTCCTGTCTCATCCACTTAAACTAGATGAAGTTTGTCTTTATTTGTATTTTTTCAGGTGATGCTTGGAGGAAAAAACATAGAAGAGGGTTTTGGCATTGCATACAGAGTCATACAGGTAAAATACAATACATTACATTACATTACATTACATTACATTGCATTTAGCAGACGCTTTTATCCAAAGCGACTTACAGAGGAGGACATAAGCTGAAAAGGTGTAAAGGAGCACAGAGTAGTTTGTTAGTTTTGTTAGTTTTGTTAGGCAGGGAAGCAATCTCGAAACAGAAAGGTTTTTAGAAGTTTTTTAAAGGTAGGAAGGGATGTTGCAGTTCTTGTAGCCGTTGGTAGGTCATTCCACCATTTGGGGACGACCACAGAGAAGAGTTTAGAGTGACCTCGCTTTGTGAGAGGCGAAGGTACAATACAGCAGATACACAGCCAAAGTGTTTACTGGTCGTTTTAACTCTTCTCCCTCTCTTCCTGCATCAGGACTTCCAGCTCGAGGCCCAGGCGGTCTACGTGCGGGCCGGCCAGAGGCTCGTCCGACAGCGGCAGCACAAAGCCGTACGTCAGCTGCTCAAGTGTGTCGGCGAGTCGGGCACCGCCACCAAAAACGACTGTGACGCCCTCATCCTCAGCTGCGTCTCCATCGCAGATAAGGGGCCGGCGGATGTGAGTGACGGGAATGAAACATCGAGTGTACTGTCAGAACAAATCATGCCCAGGACTTGGCTCCATGTTGTCTGTCCTCATTGTCTTTTGTCTGATTTAGGCTAAAGAGCTGGAAAGTCTCATTCTGGAGATCAGGAGCACAGAAAGCAAGGTAGTGCTTAGTGTTTTATTCTTCTCTGTCACATCACCAGTGATATCACTTTGTTTATTGTGACACCTGTTCTTGTTACCTGGCTACTGGCCTGCCAAGTTCAAGAAGAATGACCCTCTTCACTCTTGAAATAAATATTTAAAGTGAAAAAATTGTAGGAAAGTGAAACTCACTGATTGATTCTTATTCTTCTCTCTGCAGATCAAAGCCTACCTGCTGTGCAGTAAACTGCGCCCGGCGTACCTGCAGGCGGTGAAGCTGGAGCCGAGCCGAGCCGGCCCGTTGGTCCAGGACGTCCTTCAGGCCGCCGAGGGAACGCAGGACTCTGTGATGCAGAACATCTGTCGCCAGTGGCTTTCCGAACACCACAACAAGTCATCTCAGCAGCGCCAGGGCCGACCCAATGCCAGGTAAAAGGGGTCGAGGCGCAGTCGGCACAACAAGGGATTACACACACACACACACGGAGCACTTAAAAAGAGATGAGCCACAAAATGGATCCAGGTTTTCTGACGTGACCCAGCTCTGGAAAAGATCGATTGGTAAACTCTCAGCTGCAGATTATTTAAAGACGAGCGAGGAAACTCTGAACCCTGGTGATCGCTTTCTGCATTTGTGCGGCCTTCCTGTCTGTCAACCAACAAAACCACCACTGTGCTTTACTTTCATTCCTGAAATATTTGGCTGTTATCTCTCGTGTACAATATTTGAGAGGGAACAGGGTCACCGATGTTACAGCGGCTGTTACCTAACTGCAATCTACAAACAGATTCTTACACAACGTAAGCATATTATCTGTGACTCAGTATTTGACTAGATTAATCTCCTACCTCATCCAAAAGGGAAAATATCTTTAACTGACTAGAAGGCCTCTGTCTCTTTTTTTTTAATGTCCTTATCGTCTCTGTGTGTGAATAAGGTTTTTACTCTGAGCCTAATGAGGTGTCCGCCACTAAAGAAAGGTACATGTTTCCACCCTTAAAGGTGTCCAATGTTGTTTTATGTCATACTGTATAGCACATTTTACGGCCAGCTTTCAGTCTGTATATTCCCTTTTCGGAAAGGGAAATTAACGTCGAACAGAATTTGAAGTCTATAAGGGCATTGAAGATAAAACACGAGGCTGGTTACAGAAAGGGACTCGCTTACCGATCATCTTTCAGCCTCGATTGATTGTCCAGAAGTCGCTCGAGTCGCTCGTTAGTTTTGTCTAGTTTTTATGTCTCATCTTGTGTCTTTTGTTTCGTCAATAATGTCACTAATTTTAAATTAATTCGACCTGTATCTGTGTGAACATATGAATCCTTAAAGATGAACTCACACAGATAATCTGCCAATCTATAAAAAAAGGGACTTTTTCCCACATGATTTTCTTTGCATGTGTGATTGTGTACAGATATATTCAGCTCATCTCACTGACAATCGCCTATGTTGCTCAAGCTGTCTCTCCAAGGACGCACGAAGGATTATTTCAGAGAAACTCTGATAACACGGTCAAGTCGTTCATCTTTATTTACACGAGATGCCGTGTTGTCCTTTTGCCATTCTTCCCTCCGCTGCACTAAGACTGAGACTGACGAATCTGCCTGTGATAATAATAATAATAATATGTGTTTATCGGCAAGAGATGAAATGAAGAGATGCGCGCGTACGACATTCTTGCACTCTTATCCTTCTTATCTTGGACTGTTGTCTCATCACTGCCGCACTTTATACTGAGCGAGTTAGACAGAGTAATGCTCTGATGATGCAGGGGTGAATGATTTTCAAATGTAACTGATTTCTCTATCTCCTGTAAAAGAAATAAAATAATAATTAAAAACAAAACCTGTTGATGTTAATGCTCCAACATTTCTCTGTCTTGGTGAACCGATCCAGTGCTTACATTTCAAAGCATACGAGCACCGTTTATAGTAATAGTTCCCGTTTATTTACATCAATTGTAAACATTCAACTCTTAACATGAATGTAAGTGTAGTAAAAGGCATGTTTGACTTGTATAAAACACAGAATGTAAACTCTTGGCAACCTTGCATGTGAATGCTGAGAGGAAAACATGAGCAGGGAGATCCTTAGAAATGTAAAACTGGAGTTCCTCCAGGAATGTGCAGTTTTGTTTTTTGTTGTTTTTTGGCAATGTGAATGGAAAAAAAATCCTTTGCAAATATTGCAATGACGTGATTCTAACTCGGATTTGGTTAAAATAGAAAACCCTTCTTAATAATCTACATTGATTACAATTATCACAAAATACATCTATGCAATTCAAGCGTTGATCATGGCTCAGACTGTCGCTGATCTTCCATAGTTTACTAATTATTTATCGACCTGGAAACGCCGTAAGAACCCCTGCAGTTGTTTAGAAACGCTGGCGCAAAAAAGTCAAAGAATTTATCTGCGGATTCTGGAGAAATAATAACATATATTAAAACACAATATTTGCTAAAGTTGCTGGTCATTTACCCTGGCTTGACCCTTCACAGTATCCTACAGCATTACAATACATCAAGTTGCTTTTTTGCCTACACTGGATTCACATCGTGTCACAAAAATAGAGAGTCAAAAAGTTATTTGTGGTTTTACACGATAATACAATTGAGCGGTTTTGGTTTGTTGTGGAACACCAAAAATACTCAAGTTATTATGATGTAATTACTGCATTATTACACAAAAAAGCAACTTCACATTATAGGACCTCTTACAGTATTACCTGACTGCTGATTAGGTAAGAAACGCTCAAAGTACAGAACATCAAACCATAATGAAATGAATGATAACAGAAGAAATAAGGACCCCGTCAAGAACTGAGACAGGTGGCGGTTTAAAAGTCGAATCAGTCCCACTCGATGCCGAGAAGCTCGCAGCTGACGTCCCACAGTCTCCTCGCCGTCTCTTCACTTCTTCCCTGTGGCGCTACAAAGGCAGGGGCGCAGTCACTGAAAAGAAAAGAGGGGGGGTAATTATTGCATAAGGGCTAATGATGGTGTGAGTCATCACTCTGGGAGTGCGGTGAGCTCGTTTCTCTGTGACCTTGTTCGTGATTAGAACGTTTAGAAATGTAATTTATTCGATCCGAGGAGGAGATGAGGAGCTGCTGCTCCACGTTTGATTTTACAAACAGTTCTTTAAAACTAGGAAAGTGAGAGGAGAGCTGGGTATTTTTTAGGACCTTCCACTAAATTCACCGTACTTTCATCTGTGGAGACGAGAATGAGAAAAGCAGAAGTACAGCTACCCTGACGATGTGAGCTAGAGCTGAAACATGGCTGCCCCTATTTCCATTGTCTGTGGTTTCACTGGATAATTTCTTTAAAAGGATATGAAACATTTTGTGGCTGCGAGCTGATTGCAACCCATTCACCTCACCCTCTTCTTCCTTGTGTTTTTTGTGCAAGCAAAAAAAAGAAAGAAGTTAAACACACCATCTAAAGCCCGGGTTTAGTTTGTTTCCTGTAGAAACATGGTGGACTTCACAGAGGAGGCCCTGCAGTGTCTGTAGATGTAAAAGTCTCATTCAAAGACAGAAGATCGTTATTTTTAAGTGATTACACACTGATGGAAACATGCATATGAATGCTACATTCAAATCTCACACACCGGATGTTTGCTCCACCACTTTGGTCCATAGATGTGAAACATCTAAATAACTGTTGGAGGGACTGACATGAATTTTGTTACAGATGACCATGGTGACTTTAAATGTCAGGACATCCATGTTTACTCCGAGATAATGAAGATAATCCCATAAAAAACAAAAACACATGCAGATCATTCAGTCCCATCAGCCTCAGCTGTACTTTTGACTTAACAAATATCAGCACGCTATCAGATTAAGCCCTGATGGTAAATATTAGATGTGCTAACATGTTAATATTAGTACACCCCCGCCGGGAATGAAACTTTGGCTGCAGCCTCTGCAGTTTTGTTCGCCTTGGTTGTGGATAAACAATATTTCATCGAAACGCAGAAACAAGAAATACAAGCAGGGGAAGTACATGGGCCCTGATGTGACAGCGGTTTACCCAGATAACCCTCCTCTATGAAACTAAAGCAGTCGACTACCAGAGAATAACTGTTAACATTTAAAGAAATATGAAGCTCGGCTGCAGACCTCTGAACTGCTGCCCACCTCGTGCATGACTCATCCCAGCACAGGGACAATAAAATCTTATTAAAAAATGACAAACTGTCTAATGTCAGCGTCGCTCTGAAGTTCTGGAGCAGGCAGCTCCTTCATGGTAACACTAAAGCTCGTGGGTTGTGTAGTTTCCCACAAGAAAACAGAGAATAAAACTAAAGAAGCGACCGCACAGGAACAGGTTTGTTACATAACAGGACGCCTCCTACATTTCCCCTTCAGCTGTTAAAATGCTGATGATTCCTCATCAGAGTAACATACAGGGGAAGAAGCCACAGCCAAGAACCAGTTTCAGATGCTGCCTCAGACGTGAAGCTGACTTGTTGTCACCGACCTGAAGTGTTTCCCAGAGATAGAGTGCAGCTCCTCTGCCACGGCACAGTAGATGCTGGTCTGTGCTCCTTCCCGCGGTGTTTTAAGGAACATGGAGAAGACGGTGAAGAATATCGTCATGAGGGTTGAGTGTCTGGTGAGGTCAGAGTTCACCGTCCCCGGGTGGACCGAGTTCACGGTCACATTGGTATCTGTGAGGAGAACAGACCTGCATCAGTATCACCTCTTTTTAATCTACAGTCTGTTATAAATGAGCTGAACCTGAGCTCAGGGTGAAGGGACTGTCAGTGTCATCCTGAAACACCAACATCACTCCCAAAAGTGTTTTTGTGATCACTAATCCTCTATGTGTTACTACACTACTACTCCTGCAGGTCATCTGTCCGTTCTCCCACGTTTGTGTACATGTGTGTGTTTGTTTGTTTGTGTACCTTTGAGTCTGCGTGCCAACTCTCTGGCGAACAGCACATTGGCCAGTTTGCTCTGGCAGTAAGCCAGTCCGCTGTTGTAGCTCCCCTGGCTGTGAAGGTCGTGGAAACGGATCCAGCCAAAGTTGTGCGCAAGAGACGAGAGCACCACGATCCGGGCCGGCGCACTGCGCTTCAGTTGGCCGATCAGGAGGTACGTCAGCAGAAAGTGGCCTGAAGTAAGAACACACATGGTTCTGTTTGCTCAGCTTTCAAAGTCTATTGACAGTTTAAATACTTTTTGGGTGAGCAGCTCGGTCTTACCCAAGTGATTGACTCCGATGTGCATCTCGAAGCCATCGATTGTTTTTGTGTAGGGGCACATCATCACGCCGGCGTTGTTGATGAGGATGTGAAGTTGGTTGACATCTGCAGGAGAGAACATCATGGCAGCTGTGACTCCAACACAACAAAGAGCAGGGCTCTGACTCAGATCCTCCTGGTGCTCACCTCTCAGGAACTGCTGTGCGAAGGCTCGTATGGAGCAGGTGTCTGCCAGGTCGAGCTCTCGGACCTCCACTTGTGCTTTAGAATACGCGGCTCGTATACTGGCTGCAGCCTCTTCTCCTTTCTCCACATCTCGGCACGCCATGATCACCCGAGCGCCTATGAACCAAACAGAAACTTACATAAATTCATTTACTGAAGGTGATGCTCAGTGTTAGAGGACAGAATGTGATATTATGTCACTCCTAAAGCAAAGGTTAAGATCATGAACTTTAATATTTGGATTGTTTGGGATGTTCTTCTGACATTTAGGATGAACTTTAATGTGTGCAGGGGTTTTATAATTTTAAGATTTTTTTGGGCCTTTTTCGAGATTTATTGTATAGAGACAGCTGAATACTGAGTGAGGGGAGAGATGGGGAATGACACAGCAAAGGGCCGCAGGTCGGCTTCGAACTCTGGGCTGCTGCAGCAAGCACCGAACGGTCTTTATATTTTATATCTTAGCAGGTTGTCTGAACCAAATTAAAAAGCTCTTTCTGTGTGGAGTTTGCATGTTCTCCCCATGTCTGCTCCGGCTTCCTCCCACAGTCCAAAGACATGAACCTGAACGGGTTGGTGCCTCTAAATTGTCTCTAGGTGTCCATGTTAAGTCAAAGTCAGCTGGGACAGGTCACCGATGACATAACCAAGTTTAATTCAGGATTTTTTATGATTATATTAATGCTGATTTATTACGACATATCTTAATATATATTCATATATCACTGATTGTGTTGTCTTGCTGTCAGAGCCACATTAAGAGACGCTCTGCTGTGTGAGGTCACCTCGCTTTGCCATGTCCAGAGCCGTCTCCTTCCCGATCCCTGTGTTGGCTCCAGTGATGAGGACTGTCTTCCCATCCAGCACTGCTGAGGACTGACACACTCCTCCTGCTGCATATTTCCTGTGAACACACACACACACACACACACACACACACACACACACACACACACACACACACACACAGTGACCGTTGGATTGTCACTGACCTACAGCGGACAGCTCTGTTTGAATAGCAGCTCCTCTCATTATAGGGTTGGACATATGGACAGCCTGGTTTAATAATTCACAGAGGAACTTGGAGAATGAATAGTACTGAGTCGTACGACCCACGCCACTGAGCAGGCCTGCCTCAGAACCAATAGCTCTGCTGGAGTAAAGCACACACACATATATAACTCCTCCCACGCTCAGCTGCTGATAGGCCCGAGCTGATCTCCTGAAGACCCGGTTCATCTCTGTGCAAACACTCCCACAGATCTATCAACCTGTCCCATTGATTCTCTGCACCGGGATCATTGTGAAACAAGAGATCCTAAAAAAATAAATATTTAAAACGACGATCAGCTGATTCACAGTGCGCGTGCAGGCACAGTGTTTTCATATATGACTATGATAGCTGCATCAGTGCAATGTAACGTCCTGTCAACCAAGCACCAACCCAGCCGTGATGTGTCCACACACACACACACACACTGCATTTCTATGTGTGTGTGTGTGTGTGTGTGTGTGTGTGTGATCGGCGCTGCTTACCTGATGTGTGGTGCAAATAAAATCACCAGTAACGTCACCACTCCGAGGCCCGCGACTATAACGACCAGCACCATCATCCACGGATCCGCGCCTCTCTGCGTCCTCCAGCTGCGGGATGCTCAGCTCTGCTCTGCGGGCTGAACAGCTGATGGCCACGCAGAAAGGGGCTCGGAGCGCAGTGGGATGAAAGACACACCGCGAACGGAATCATGGGATTGTAGTTTTTTATGTTGGAGCCAGTGGTTTACCTGACATCTGTACTAGTTTACATTAAGGTGACCGTGTCTGTTCAATCTGAATGTATTTAAATTACAGTGTTAAGACAAATCCTGATATTTAGAATTTTAGTGGATCGTAATGATTCAATACAAATACATGTTCATTTAATATATTTTTATATAGTAACTATTTTATTACTATCAAGACCAACACATATATACTGTTATTATTATTGTTGTTGTTGTTGTTATTATTATTATTATATATATTGTTATTATTATACTTAAATATATATATTATTATATATACTATTATTATTATTATTGTTGTTGTTGTTATTATTATATATATATTGTTATTATTATACTTAATTATATATTATTATATATACTATTATTATTATTATTGTTGTTGTTGTTGTTGTTGTTGTTATTATTATTATTATAATATATATATTGTTATTATTATACTTAATTATATATTATTATATATATATTGTTATTATTATACTTAATTATATATTATTATATATACTATTATTATTGTTGTTGTTGTTGTTGTTGTTGTTGTTATTATTATTATATATATATATTGTTATTATTATACTTAATTATATTTTATTATATATACTATTATTATTATTATTGTTGTTGTTGTTGTTGTTGTTGTTATATACTGTTATTATTATATATATATATATTGTTATTATTATACTTAATTATATTATTATATATATATTGTTATTATTATACTTAATTATATATTATTATATATACTATTATTATTGTTGTTGTTGTTGTTGTTGTTGTTGTTAATATTATTATATATATATTGTTATTATTATACTTAATTATATATTATTATATATACTATTATTATTATTGTTGTTGTTGTTGTTGTTATATACTGTTATTATTATTATATATATTGTTATTATTATACTTAATTATATATTATTATATATACTATTATTATTATTGTTGTTGTTGTTGTTATATACTGTTATTATTATTATATATATTGTTATTATTATACTTAATTATATATTATTATATATACTATTATTATTATTGTTGTTGTTGTTGTTGTAGTTATATACTGTTATTATATAATGTGTCTTTAGCTTACATGAAAAACTAAAGCTGGTTGTTGTGGCGTGTTAAATGTTTATTAAATATCAGCTGTTGTAGTGTTTGCGTTTAAAACTACATTTCCCAGAAAGCACCGCGAAGGCTGTCTGCGTTGTGCCTGACTAAAAATAATATCTGAGTAGTTTTTTTTTAAATGTATTTTTCACGATTTACATGATTTGTATGTGTGTGTGTACTGTTACATGTAGCTCGTCTATATTTTTAGTAATATTATAAAATAATAAACTTTGTTTGTGCTTTTTGCTCTGGAGTTTCAGTCTCTGCATCACGAGGACCATCATGCGGATGTCATCAGCATCGAAACTAAACTGATGAACTCACAGCTGAGACTCTGATGAGTTTTTAATTAACACAGCGGCAGACAGCTCGGTCAGTGAAGACACAGCTGACACAGACACAGCAACATGTCGTCGGAGGAGTTCGAGAAGCTGCACGACATCTACAGATCTCTGTACGACGAGCTGAGGCTGATGCCGGACCGAGCCCTGCGCAGCCACGGAGGTAAACACACAGGTTCATGTGCTAACAGCTGATTTTAACGACAGCTGAGCGGGTAAACAAACGGTCATGTTGTTGTTTTAACAGCTGATGTTCACGTCAGGTGATCAGGTTGTTGTTGTTTACAGAGGAGAGGAAGAGGCTGGTGAGGAACTTCGATGAGAGGCAGGGGGAGGCGGAGGAAGTGGTGAGCTGTGTGTGTGTGTGTGTGTGTGTGTGTGTGTGTGTGTGTGTGTGTGTCTGTCATATTTAGGCAGAAATATATTATATTAAGTATATCAGTATATTATATTAGGTATATTTGGCCTTCAAACTACGTCAGACCCATGTTGTGTTGTAATGGTCCTTTTAAAATAATTTCAAGCTGTCCTGTGAGCTCAGATCTTTATTTTATGAAGCTCGTGAATGAGATCAAGTCATATTCAGGCAGAAATCACCTCTCAGTAACTAAACTACGGCTTCAATCAGTTTTTGACAGGTGAAAACTGCAAAACATCCAAACATGGGAAGCAAATGCTATGTAGAGCCCAGGACAGATCAAAAACAATGCAGAGTCACGAGGATCATTGCAAAAGTTATTCATCTTTATTGAAAACACACCAATAAATCATTATAGTCTAATTTTCAAAGACAGGGCTAAACAAAGTCATCAAGCACATAGAGACATGTCTATCACGTGTGACTTCTTTTGGCCACAGATGTAATAATTACATAACAACAAATGTTAAACTTCCGAGGACACCTGCCTTCGCTATAATTACATTATAATACAGTTGTGTGTATCTGCATATTATGACCATTTAAACCAGAGA
This sequence comes from Collichthys lucidus, assembly GCA_004119915.2. Taxonomy (NCBI): domain Eukaryota; kingdom Metazoa; phylum Chordata; class Actinopteri; family Sciaenidae; genus Collichthys; species Collichthys lucidus. Next base: position 29,430,800 of record CM014095.1, read on the forward strand.
AAAGCAGACAGACCTACTACTACTGCTCAAGGCCAGAAATCTGATTCTGGCAGACCATCACTTTCTGGCACGACACAAAATCTTTTCAATTCCCATCCCTAGTTAACACCGGACAAATCAAAGTGTACTCTTACATCAGCATGGATCATGGGTTTGCCTTTGTAACTAAGCGATTAAAAAAGATGCAGTTTCAATGTAACATTATCTGTTTCAGTTCTGTCAGTGTGTCACCATTAATGTCTCCACGAGCACTTTACAGACGGAGATCCTACCTGTCTCCTTCATTTTATTCCAAATGTCCCCAGTTACAAGGTATGGAAGAGGAGCTGCGCTCCGCCCCTTCCTCTCACCGGAACGCCATGAGTACAAAGCTGCGCATGTACCGAAGAGATCTGGGCAAGTTGGAGAGGGAGATGAAGAACTCTGCTCCCGGCTCTGGTTCCTCCTCTTCCCATCCAGTGGAAGGAAGTCATCATGGCATCTATTCATCACAAAACCAACACAGTGTGAGTGTGGCGTGGTGAACTTTGGTATGTTATAAATGCTGTTTGAGCTGGTTTCAGCTCTCCAAGTGTCGACACACTAAGAAGGAAATAACCCCTGTAATGTCTTTAACGAGACAATGTAATATGCGAGGGACTATCTGAGGATGAATTCCTCTTTATAAATGTTTATTTTCATCTTCTTCTGCATTATTAGTGTCATTTATTTTTGGATCTGTTATTTTTGTCCACCTGTACAGACACACCTGCAGTCTCAGAGAGCCCTGCTGCTCCAGGGCACAGAGTCTCTGAACAACGCCAGCCAGAGCATCGAGCGAAGCCAGCGCATCGCCAACGAGACGGAGCAGATCGGCACGGACATCATCGAGGAGCTGGGAGAGCAGAGGGAACAGCTGGATCGCACCAGAAACAGAGTGAGCTGTGATTTATTATTATTATTATTATTATTATTATTATGTTACTGTACAGCATGAGCTGTGACGCTTCATTAAACTTGATACTGTGTGTTAGATATTCAGTTACGCTTAGGTTGGACCAAAATGATTTAGATTTCTTCAATTTTAGGAGAAGTAAAAAGTCTGTTTGTCTTTGTCGTGCCATGATTTCGTTAAATCGATTCTGCCTTTTGTTTATTTTGCAGTTGGTGAACACCGGAGAGAACCTCAGTCGAAGTAGAAAAATCCTTCGTGCTATGGCGCGCCGGTAAGTGTTAAAAATGAACTGAATGTGAAGTACTGCTGTCTCTACGGCCTGTATGATGGTACAAAACAAAGATCAGAGCCCCTCCTCATCGTGGACTGTCTTCTCTTTCTGGTCTTGTAGGGTGGTGACGAACAAGTTGCTGTTGGGTGTCATCATTTTAATGGAGCTGGCCATTCTAGGCGCTGTGGTTTATCTGAAGTTCTTCCGACGATAGCATCCGAGGAACCAGTCTGCGCTCTGGATCCAGAGCAAACTCTCTACATCTGTCTCCACTGACATGTCGTAGCAATAAGATTCTTCTGCTGTATTCACCCAACTGTTTCCATGAGTGCAAATAAGAACACTAAGACGTCTTAGTGTTAAAGTGAACCTTTACCGAGAGGGGATTCCGTCCGTGGGCAGGTGTGAAAATGTTGAACCTGGACCAGACCTACAGAAACTCCGCGGACAAACTGTGAACTGAGATTTGCACTGTTTTCATTATCAGACTGTTGTTGCCACTGATGCAGGATGATTATCTGGGCTTGTGCTCGCTGCTGCTGCTGCTGCAGAGCACACAGGTGATTCTCTGTAAGGATTTATCCGAGCATGAGCACCATTGACTTCCCACTCGTGTAGATTCCCTGTTAAAACGAATGTTACTGGTCATTGGTGCAGCAGTGCTCAAAGTGGGATACTTTATAATAAGTATGATATGAAAATATGAAATGGCACCAGTGTTCAAAAACCAAATGGTTGTATTGAGCTAATTATTCCAGACTTGAGGCCAACTTCTGTCAGTCAGATGTGTGATTGTGATGAATGTGTGGAAACTCTTAATAAATGCAATGTTCTTAACAGTCTAATCACAGTATGACACAGACTCTGTTAGAAATAGTCTTCATGATTAAAGCTAATCTATCCCCTCAGCTTGGATTGTATCCGGTATTTTCTGGGACGGCAGCCAAACCGACGAGAGCGAAGCTGACGTCACTGAAATATGTTACTGGCTGAAGACAGGCCGGACGCCAGGCCAGGCCAGTGCTGTGTAAACAGCATCTGTTACTATGGAGTTAATTCTCAAATAATAGGCGATAAGGTTATTCTTAGTGATTTGTGTTTTTCAGGTGTGCAAAGTGCAAAAACACGTTTGGTGACCTGCTTTTGGAAAAATAAGGTCGGGCTGCAGTGGAAGAAATAAGACGCTTGTACAAATGAACAAAAAATGTAATCACATTTATGGAAGACCAAAATATAAACTCTGTTACATCAAATCAAACACGATCAAGCATCAGATCAGTTCATGCTTAAACGACTTTGTGCCAGCATTTGAATCAAAGCTAGATATTAGTTTTCAAGCTAATTAATACTAAGTCATGTCCAGACTTTGTCAGCAGATCTGTCTACTCATACATGCTAATTCTAGTACAAGTAGTATGTTCTCTGTGAAAATACAAAAGTAAACTCTAAAAGAAAATACAGTAACCACAGCTGGTCCAAAGGTGCAAACACATCTTTACTAATTTCTTTTTTTAGTAACTGGCACAGCCACATCCACGTCGCGACCGTGGACTTCAAACTAAGTCAAACTTGGTTTATCATACCTCTGAGGCAGGTCCATTCTCTTATAAACCAAAAACACACAATAAATATGTGGCAGCTGTGACGTCTAACACTTAACTTATGACTTAACGGGGGCGAAATAAGTTAGTATTGCTGTTTAAATTAACAGTATTCCCATCAATCCCATCCAAGTGTAGTGGGGTTTGAATTATGTCAGCGGCTTTAGTCTCAGCGCTATGAATATGAATTATTATTTATGTGTTCTCCTCAAAGCCCTTTCAAAATGTTTCATCGTACATTCAGTCTTTGTGGAATGCTCAGGGATGACGTTGATAAAGTCCAAAGCTTTGCTTCATGCTCTCACAGGCGGAGTTGCTCTGTGTCCTCCTTCACTGGAGGAATCTCGTCAATAGACACGTGAGCGCCTTCCCTCGTCTGTCCCAGAGACGATGCGATGACGTCGACCGCTAGCGAGGCGGTGGCCTCTACGGCTTCGCGGTTGGCCCCCAGCACAGGGTTTACTTCCACCAGGTCCATGGCTGACAGCAGACCTGCACGTCAACGCAAAGACACAGGATAAGTTAAATCAGCATGGAGCTGCCTGTATGTGATGCTGTGATCACGTGTAGTCATCGGTACCTGTGTTATGGATTTCCTCTGTGATGTAGATTCCCTCCCTGTAGGTCAAACCTCCGTTAACTGGCGTTCCGGTGGCTGGAGCCAGAGACGGGTCGAATGCATCGATGTCAAAGCTCAGGTGGATCGGTCGCTGCTTTCTGTTGGAAAAAAAAATAAAGGTGAGGAAGTTAAGATGCGAATGTAACTAAGAGATGGTCAGTCATTTAGACAGTTTAACAGTAAGTTCACCTCGCCAAGAGATGGTCGAAGGTGACCTCCATGACCCTCTGGATGCCTAGTCTGTCGATGTCCCTCATGGTGAAGTACTGGATGCCCAGGTTCTTCAGGATGTGGCTGTGATAGACAAAATCAAAAACATCAGAAACTATGTTCACGGTGCTTACGTGTTGGAAATGAAGTTCACACAACAAGCCACACATGATTAAAGTTAAAAGTGAAATCATGGACTTACTGCTCTCCGGGGTCAACATCCCGCAGTCCGATGTACACCAGGTCTCTTGATGAGAGGACCGGCTTCGTCCAGGAGAACCCTGGGATATCTGGCATCTGTGCTGGACAGATGAAGATAATGTAACATGGAACAAGTATGCACAGACAGAAACAAAACTAACCTTGGTTCCTTCAAGATACAGGACAGTGCTGCAAGTAACCTTGACTTTAAGGCGACTAAAACGTGTTTTTGAGTTGATCTGTTGTTCCATTGCCAAATATTTTCTGTAGATCCTGCACAAAGTATCTTAATACTGAGTATTGTTTTTGAGCTAACAGCACCTATATTTGGTCTTTTAGTTTGGATATCTTGCTCGTACTGTTCCAACTTCTGCTTTGATGTTTGTGTCTGCATTTTGTTTTCGTGAAACCTAATCTTTCTCCTCACCTTGTCCTGCAGCTCTTTGAGCATGAACGCCACAGGCTGGCCGTGGAGGTTCCCTGATGGAGAAGTCTCCGGCGTGTTTACGTCTGCGTGAGCGTCGACCCAAATGAGACACAGGTCAGGACACTGCTCGGCATGGCCACTCACTGATCCAATAGCAAGGCTGTAAAAGGAAAGGGGCACATTTATAATTATATCTGGTGTTTACATCAATCAAATTCAGGGAGCTGAGTGTATCCTCACACATAATTACCTGTGATCACCTCCCAGCATGACAAGGGTGTGTCCAGCACCGACAGCTCTGCTCACTGCGCCAGACAGCATCTTATTTGCTGCACCCACGGTGCGAGGGAACTTTACATCCATGTAGGGCTCATCTTTCTCAAGGCGGTGGAAGCTGAGGTCGCCAAAGTCATGGACGGTGCAGTCTGAGGAAGAAGAAGAAGAAGAAGAAGAAGCTGCTGTCAGTTCAAGCTCTTAATGTTTTAAAGACATTTAGCCAGTTAGAGTCAGTGTTCTTGGTTGAGAAAGGGAGTTTGACACGTGGACACAGACACGCGTTGGCTGTCGCACTGAAGGAATCTGCAATTTGTTGTTTCTGGACAATCTCTCTGACTGTTTGGACGCTTGAAGAAGAATCCTGCCAGTTCCTGCTGAAAGCCTACATCTCTAACTTCGACATCATGACACCCATCTGTCTACCTTTGCAGTCTGAGGAGGCTGAGTCATTCAATGCCAGTGGAACATTAGTGACAGGGCACTTTCCACTTGTCAGCTCTGGTTACAGTCACTGCAGTTCGCACTGTGCTGGGTGGCCATGGAAGCGAAGACCAAAGAAATTCCACTTAGTTTTTAGGACACGGCCCTCGAAGTAAACAAGTGATGTGATCCACCATATTGGGGGTTCATCTGGGAACGTGAGCTTTGATGGCAGTGTAGTGTTACTCTGCTGATCTAAGGGGGAACCAATGTGGTTCATTGCCATTCGTAGACAGGACAGGAATAGACCTTGTCTTTGTGCATCTACTATCGGACAATTCGAAAGGTCTGTTATCGCAGCAAAAGCTCCGCGAGTTCAGCTTGTGCGTACGTTGAAATGATGGCTCCTGCATGTTGTTTACTCTGCGTACATTCCAGAGATAATTGCTCTGATTATATGTATGACAGAAGATGATGGAGATGACATGGTATTTAGTTCACTTAGGGTTTGGTTTCATGTGGCAAGCTCAGCTAATGACATGGCAGCTGGAACTTTATTCACTGCTGCCAAATAGACGTCAGGCCACCGGGTCAAGTCAGGCCCGGCTCCAGCTCCAGCAGGCTGAGGACGTTTTCTCAGAACTCAGAAGGTTTTCTTGAACTTCAAAAAAACATTTGATATGAAACCCTGTAATTGCAGAGTATGGTAATGTTAGAAAATGTTACTATTGTAGAGCAGGCTAACCTCGTCACGTCAGGAAACGAGCAAAAACAGCACATGGGAAAATGATCATAACTCTAGGCTGCACATACTTAATAATATATTACAAGAGTTTGTCTGAACAGTTTCACCAGGATTGACACAAAATGCATCTTTCCTTAATGAATGACACATGGATTGTGAACCCCGCTATCCTCTTTTCTATGAACTGCACGCATTATTAATTCTGTGGCTTCTGCAGGAAGAATAAAAAAAAACATCAGCTGCTGGAAATGATGAAATAATGTCTCAACTGTAGCAACACGACATGTGAGGATGTGGAGGGCTTCCCGATGTTGCCCAACATCTGATGTTTACAGCTGCCACTCCCTTTGACACAACAGAACACCTATAGCACCGACCTGATAACACACATCCGATCATCCATTGTGTGCCAAAGCTGAAGTTTTTAATTTTTTACCACATAATAACATGTTGTCTGCGCTATGGGCAGAGTCCATTCAGATCAGCAGATTAGATTATTTTAGTATATTAGGTAACAAGGCCATATGATCGAATCTGAATAATTTATCATAACAAGAACATTTTTTAACACAGCGATAACTGAACGAGAACTGCAGCTGAGGGAGAACCCTGCCTTTGATACCTGAAATCTGAGTTTATAATGACCTTGTATTCCTGTCAACTGTCGGGTCGTGATAGTGGATTTATACTCCGTCTGTAGTGTGTGTATTTATAGCAGCCCTGTGGTACATGTGGTATTCCACTTTACATTTTTAACGGGCGCTCCTGGTCAAAGTGACCTCCACATAGGTTATGATATTTGTTTTGACATCTCTAACATTTGTAGAAAACAGATGCATAAATAAACAATCATACAAATAACCAGGTAAAGCTCTTATGCCCATATTAATCTTCAGTGTCCTTGTTCAACAGACTTATCTACTCGTCTCGCCCACATGCAGATCTGATCTGCCTGGCTTCAGGGTAACCTTCATGCTCCTGCTGTAAATTCCTGTAAACTTTCATCATCTCTGTTTGCCCAAAAACTCCCCTTTGTCCCGCAGGGCTGGGCTGCGTGATTTCAATGACAATGCCCCTCACAGTGAGTCCAAACGTAATAAAGGCTGGATTCTTGCAGCCTGAGGTGTCCGTTTACACTGCCTCTCCCTCTCACAGACAGACACAGTGTTTGTTACAGTGGGTGAGTCTGTCTGCAGTGACGACACAGTGGAAACGAATGAGACGCCGCTTCCTGCGCGTTTCCGAGCATGTGCTGAGACAGAATGACTAAACCAGATATGAATATATATATATATATATAAAAAATCACAGACTGATGTAATGTGCTCACATGTGTCTGTTATTACTGCGGTTTATTACTTCTCCTCCTGTTTGTATGCAGGGCATCGCTTTGGTGTCTGTCCCCGCGCAGCTCCATCACGAGTGCGCCATTATTTCCATTCATACATTAAAGATCACAGCGAGGCTGACCACACACATACACTGTTATATATATATATATATTTATAATAAAAAGTTTGTTGATGTACAATATTATAGCGATCTGTTGTGATAATCTGTGAAGAGCGCTTTAAGGATCTACAGCTGAGATCACGTTGTTCTCTGCAGCATGTGCTGGAATAACCCGGAGACATGTCGGATGTTTATCTTTACTGTGATGTAACAGACGCTGAAGGACAGACAGAGACAGACAGAGAGAGAGAGAGACATAGAGAGACAGACAGACAGAGGACCGGGGAGATAAATCTGTCTAACCGAGCCTGATACAGCCAATTCCCTGTTACATAACACAGCGGCGCCGGCTACTCCATTATTCTCCACCACCACCACCACCACCACCGTCCCTCCTCACCCACCTAAACCGGAGAGCCTTTCGATGAGCCCGGCATCTCTGATGAATTTAGGCCCGTGCTCCACTCCTCTTCTTTTCTGTCACAGAATAAACAGAAAAAATAAGTTTGATCATGTTGATCTAGTTCAACATCTTAACACACACACACACACACACACACACACACACGCACACATACACAATATATAATAATATATAAAATAATAATATATAAAAGAATATAATATTTCCTTACCTGTCCTCTTGAAAAAGGAGCTCCCAGCACAGCCACAGACTGAGCTCTGCTTTGTTGGCGTGTGTGGTTGAGTTGAGCCCTGAGAAGACGGAACACTGGTCCCCTCAAAGCCATCTTTAATTCTCTTTAGAATAAACTCAAGGATCGAGACCCGGTCTGAAGTCAGCAGCCTCCTTCTTCCGCCCAGAAAGTCTGATGAAAGCTCTGAGAGTTGTTGCTGGATGATGCTGCTGTGTGTGTGTGTGAGCGCGATGGTGCAAGGGGCCGGCTTATGTTTCCCAAAATCTACTTAATATTCATGAGCTTCTAAAAAAAGGAGGACTAAAAACAAAGTTTAGAGGTGATCACACCCTAATTTATTAATAAAAACAAGAAGCTGCCGCTATCTCTGATTATTTAACCCGCCTGATAAACTTTTATCTATTTTACCAGCGGTATTTCTATTTAATCTCTGACGTCAGGGGGGCTGACACACCTTCGGGGTCAGCCAATAGGAAGTGTGGAAACCGGAGGGGTTCGCTCTGTGGGCGTGGCCTGTGAGCCGCTATAGGCTCGGTTCTTTTTTGTTGTGGGCCGGCACTGAAGCTTCTCCATGGTGGAAATTTCCACAGACGCAGCCAAGCGGGGCTGATAGGCTTGTTTACATTTGGACATTTGGCCTGGATGTTTGTCCCGCACGCACGCACGTGTCCCGCAACACGTCCGGCCATACCGTGTCAGATATCAGGTCAAGATGAAAACACATAACTTCCATAATATGTTATCTGCTGCATCCACATGCATCAGTGGTGGAAGCATATTTATTTAAGTTCTCCACTCTGCAGAGACACCCTAAAGAAAACGTGCCCCATGTTTATACACCGGGTTATTATCAGTGATGTGTTCAGGAATAAGTAGGAAGAGTTTAATCTGGGTCAGCTGGACTTGTTGTGAAGACGTGCCATGTCTCATCCCAAGAGACACGCCTCACTGTTGATCTGAGGCAGCCACAGCTCTGTTAAACTGTTGGCCTGTTTATAACAGGATGAACAGGATGTCTTCATGTTTTTTTTTCATAATGCTTGATTTTGTTCTGTGAAAATAAACTTATAAGTATAACTTACTTATAAGTATGTTTTATATGTAGGTTAATCTAAATCTGAAGCAAGTGTTCTTTATGTCACCACTGCCAGGTGTCTGTTGTAATTATCATAACATTATTATTATTATGTGTTATGTAAGTCTCACTCACACTTTAGATAATATAAAAACACGGTGTACAGAACAAGGGGAAACACATGAATTAGTCATGTGTGTCAAAGAATAAATTACCAAAATAAAAGCACAGGAAAACGTTGTGAATCTAATCTGAGCACAGTGACAGAACAAACCTATGTGTCTCACGACATGACAGTCAACAGCCACACAACACACGCATGAAGTGTGAAAGCTGCAGAGTGCTCACTGCAAACTGAAGGAAAGCACATGTCGCCACCGTGTGTTTCAAAACTGAGACTACAGAGAAGGACTGAGATATTCTGATTACAGCCAAACCTTCCACCCAGATTTAGACAAATTTAATTTAAAAATACTAAACATAGTAATAAAAACATAGTAAACCCATAGAAAAGTATGGGGAATATATTTATTTATATACAGACGGATCAAAAGAACCAACAACATGAGTAACAGGTGCAGCGGTGGTGGTTCCCAGTCATAATAAAATAAGTATTAAAAAGAACTTCAGATCATTTAAGTGTATATGCAGTGGAGCTATGTGCAATAGTATTGGCAATAGAATGGGTGGAGGACAGGACAGATAGGAAGATAATCATATGTAGAGATTCAATCTCATCACTCTTGAGCATTAAAACAGACCAACAAAATCACATCAGGAAATATTAAATGAAATACTGTTGAGGACATCCAGATTATCACAGCAGGGGAGGGAAATAACATTCATGTGGGTACCAGCTCACCTAGAGATACAGGGGAATGAAAAATAAGATCAAATGGCAAAGGAGGCAGCAAAGAAAGAAGAGGTGGAAAGGAAAGTAAAATTATCAAAAGCAGAAGGGAAAAGTTTAATATGGAAATAAATAATTAATCAATGGAAACAATATTGAAAAAATCCAGGAAAAGGGGAGACAGTTATATAAATTACGAGAGGAAGTAGGAGAGGTGTGGTGCTGTGGAGGCAACAGGTGACAATGAGCAGAATAAGAACAGGGCACGGTAGATTAAATAGCACAATATCTGGTTTTAACTGGGTTAATAAAAATAATTAAAAAAAAGGGGAATAGGAAAGTAAAGAAGGAAAGTCCAGAAGATGGCGGTAAATGCAACTACAAGGATGCCGACTGCCGTTAAACACCAAAGAAGAAGAAGAAGGTTTCCCATGATTCCTTTCGGGAAGACTCGGTCCAGTTGTCGGTACCGGTGACACTTTGAACGCGGATCATTGTCGCTCCGTTTGTCCGTTCACGGTGTTTAATGGGCTTCAACCCGGATCCCACAGAGTTTCACTGAAGGCTGTTTCTGTTCTACGACCGACCGAGCGCGGTGAGTGAGCCCGGGACAATGACCGCTGCAGAGAGTTAGCTTAGCGCGGAGCTAATGTGGCTAGTTAACGTTAACCGACTCACACACACACACGCACACACACGCACACACTGCGCCGTTAACAGTCAGTTACGGTAACCACGGTACAGTTTAATAACACTGAGTTTTCACAGAGCCCGCGAAACCTGAAGAACGTCAAAACAGTGAAACAGTGTCCTCCTGGTTTAATGTCCTCCTCCTCCCTCCCCTCTTCTCTCCTCCTCTCTCATCTCCTTCTCTCCCTCTCTCTTCTCTCCTCCTCCATCCTCTCCTCCTCTTCTCTCTCCTCCTCTCTTTTCCTTCCCTCCTCTCTTCTCCTTCCCTCCTGTCCTCCCTCCTCTCCTCTCTCCTGTCCTCTCCTCATCTCCTTCTCTCTTCTCCTCTCTCCTCCTCCTCATCCCTCCTCTCCTCTCCTCCTCCTCTCTCCTCCTCTGCAGGTTCCTCTTGTGTATCAGGATGTCTTACCCTCCTCCTATGAACCGTCAGCAGATCGGCATCCCTCAGTTACCTCCCAGGATCCCGCCGCCACAGTACGGAGGGTTTGGGCCGACTGTTCCGCCAGGTAACGTTACACCTGTGTGTGTGTGTGTGTGTGTGTGTGTGTGTGTGTGTGTGTGTGTGTGTGTGTGTGTGTGTGTGTGTAAACACTGCAGGACCTGACAGCAGATTCACATTTTTTAAGGTGCCCAGAATCTGTGTCAGAAACTCAGGTGAGCTCTGTGAACTGGGCGGCAGCAGCTCAGTCCCAGTTCAAGTCCCAAACATATGCAGGGTGCAGCTGGTAGCTGGAGAACCCACAAACTAACTGCTCCAGGTCCTGTGTGTGTGTCCATCATCTCCACACATCTATGAGCTGTGTGTGTGTGTGTGTGTGTTTGTGTGTGTGTGTGTGTGTGTGTGTGTGTGTGTGTGTGTGTGTGTTTGTAAACAAATAATTTCCCTCATTAAAGTATCTGAATAAAAAAAAAGGATGCACTAAATCACTGCTCCTCTTAATATTCTGTATATTTAAATGTTTTCAAAGTTGATATTTTTACACCGGTTCAAGTCCAGTATGGACCAAAGTATGGAAGCCTGGAGGGTGCCAGGTCACTGCTTCTGAGCAAGGCGCTGCTCTGGGTGTCTGCCCATCACTCCACCATCTCTGTCTCCACATTCACATTAATAAACGTATCTCTAATCTAATCTGAGTCGGGTGATCCCGTCTCTGTAGCACCTGGCCTCACATTCTGATGTAATGTCAGGAACACACGTTAAAGGTCAGTGATCTGTAAGAACATTAAAACAAGTAACACAGAGTTCAAATGTCACAGATCATACTTATCACATAAATAAATATCAGTGCAGTTGTTTGGTGAGCCACACACACACACCGTCCTCCTATCATGGTCTGTAGTTGTGTATAGTTGCCTAACATGGTTTGATTGTTTCCATCCTCAGGTACTCCCATGATTCCGGTTCATATGGGTGTTGTGACGCCCACTCCCACAGTGAGTCAGAGTTCCTACTGCATGACCTGCTCTTAAACACATCGTCATCTACTTTAACTAACTCTTATTATTATTCGATTATTGTAATACATTGATTTCCCCTTGTTCCGCTTGAATATCTAAGATGTCATTTGATGTCGCAGGTTCTTGTCCCGACCACAATCGCCGTCGCACAGAAGCCAATGGCTCCAAAGAAGGAGACCATGAGAGCCAAGGACGCAGAGGACAGCGGCGGCCCCACCACCACCGTGTTTGTAGGGAACATCTCTGAAAAGGCCTCCGACATGTTGGTCAGGCAGCTTCTAGCGGTGAGTTGACCGAGGGCGTCGGCCAGAGTCACGGGTGACACCGCTGAGAACTGAAACCCATCGTATGATTTAAAACATCTGAAACAGTATAAATAACACACTTCATTATCAGTCTTTTATTGATCATTTAAACATTAACACCTGTAATAATTCATTTTACTTCTGCTCTCTTTGACGTAGAAATGCGGGATTGTTCTGAGCTGGAAAAGGGTCCAAGGTGCTTCTGGGAAACTTCAAGGTAAAAACAAAACGTCACATAATTAAACGTTCTCTTGGTGTGCGTGCATGGTACTGTATGACAGGACGTTAGAGAGCCACTGTGATTCTTACTCATACTCTTTTCAAATTCTTGGCATTTATTTACAGAACGAGCCTCTTTATCGGAAATTAGATTCCATATGTCAAGTTATCAGGTATCTGTGACACTAACTTTCTTTCTGCTTTTAAATCCTGGCAGCTTTTGGGTTCTGTGAGTATAAAGAGCCCGAGTCGACGCTGCGAGCCCTCAGACTTCTGCACGAGTTGCTCTTAGGGGATAAGAAGCTGTTGGTCAAAGTCGATGCCAAGACCAAGGCCCAGCTCGACGAGTGGAAGGCCAAGAAGAGGAGTGCCAACGGGGTACGCGGAGGAAAAGATAAATACATGATTTCTGTCCCGCTGATAGATGTGTGAAATGGTTTCATCCACTTTTTCTGCCCTTTGACATAAAGGGAGCCAGCGGTGTGTCAAAGAACGGGGATGAAGACGACGAGGAGGTCCTCGACGAAGAAACCCTACGTCGGGACCAGGTCGTGAAGGGGGCGATAGACGTCCTGATCCGAGAGTACGCAAGTGAACTCAACGCTCCCTCGCAAGACCCCGACAGTCAACCTCGCAACAAGAAGCGGAAAGAGAAGAAAGAGGAGGTATGTTTGCATCGAGCAGACGTTCTGCCATCATTCACAGTGACTGCTGAGTACTTAGTGTGTGCTCTCCCTGTGTCTCTCTCCTTTGTGTAAGGAGGATATCAATGCCATGGAGATGGAGGATGACAAGAGAGACTTGATTTCCAGAGAGATCAGTAAATTCCGCGACACACACAAGGTAATGTATCAAACTGCTGTTGTTACTCTGTAATTTAGGTTTTGGAGAAGAAATCCTCCACATTTGTAATTACAAGTTCCTCAAGAGCAAGTGGAGCTGCAGTTTATAGAAACCCTGGAGGTATTTCCTCCATAAGCCTGTTCTGTAACTGTCAACTGTAGCATGGAGGTCGTCTGTTAAGTTGTAGATTTTTTTAGTATCTATCGAAGCCTTAAAGTTTTCACACATCAACCTCTCATGGACGGCTTCATAGTATCTGTCAGTGTTCCCAAATTGGGCAAGAGTTGTTCTTATTATTCACGATACTGATTTGAGACTAAATCTTTTTCGCTCTGCACAAGCTAAAGTCATCACACAGAGTGCATGGACACAATGTTAAATTCCGTCTAAAGCTAATCTATTGATTAAACCCCACCAATGTGGTAGAGTTCATTTGGGTGACTAGAGCAAGATGAATCTCAGAATCTCAGCTTTGGAAAAAGTTGCGAGGATAGAATGTAAGTATGATCTTTCATTTCTTCTTTACTCATGTGGGGCGCTCCCTCCTGGAGGGTCTGCAGAGGGGCAGCTGGCTCTCACATCACATTTATTCACACGTAAACAACATGCCGCCGCCGCTGTTGTACAGATTGTAACTCAGCTTTTATGACGCCGGGCAGCTCAGCGAACCTCTGCAGGTCCTCAGATAATAAATGCTGTGTTTGAAGAACACACACACAGACTGAGTGAGCCTAACCACTGCAGTAGTTTGAACTGCAGCCTGTAGTTTAAAGCAGGGAGCGCCCGTCCACAGCACTCTGTGGTCTGAAGACACAACAGGTGAGTCTGCTCTTCTTCTTTTTGTTTGTTTTTCTTTGACTCCGCCCCTCCCTCCACCCTCCAGTGACAGGAGATTTCTGACGTATCCCAGTGTGTTTGTGAATCACAGTGACGTTATGTGAGCGAGCGGCAGGGACAAAATAATGTGAACACCTCATGGAAATGGACGTCACTTCATCACATTTCAGACGCTGCTGCAGAGGCGGGTCATGTCAGGATGAACACTGAGGTCCAGACATCAGCACTTTGCTGGTGCCAACATGTGGAGATGATCCGTTACTCTGATCCCACCTCTGTGACAGCGTTTGGAAATGTGATTGAGTTGTTTTACAGAAGACACAGACAGAGTTTTAGATGATGAGGTAAGTTTCAGGATGGTAAGAAGTTCAGGTGCGAGTCGCCCTCCAGCTTACTCAGTGTTAGAACAGGTAGATCAGACCTCTCCATCTTTCCTCTGTTGTTTTTGTTCGTCACTCCTCAGCTGTCAGACTCATGCTTCACTGTAAACCAGATCACTTCTTGTTAAATCTTTCTCTCTTTGAATCGTGGGTCTGACTCGGTTAGTTTTTTTTTTTTAATTTAATAATTTATTGGGTCGGCGAGGCCACAGAGACGCCAGAAGACGACCTGCTGGTAAGACCGCTTCACTAATTTCCTTGTGGTAAAATGGAATACAGCATCTGAACAAGTTGTTATTGATGTCATTGATGAAGTGTTGTTAGATAAACTGCTTCACAGGTGTCGTTTGGACCTTTTTTTTTTTTTCCCCTTTTACACTTGACCTGCTTTTCCTCCCACACGTAGCCTGTAGGCCGTGTAGGGGCAGAGAGGCGCTGAAACCGTAGTCCATCACCTGTAAGTGTCACGCCAATAGCTCCAAAACTCGTCTGTAGAAAATGCAATAATATGTGTGTCAACTACCACGACAGGAAGCAGAGAAGTAGTCAACATTTAGTGTTAATTTAGATATTTAGAGCACATGCCAGATACACTGAGAGGGCTAAAAGTCTCTGTCAGTTCACCACAGACGATCTAAATCTAAAGTTGCTAAACTTCTGTGCCGTGTGCTCCTGGCTCCCGGGTTTGTCACTCCACAGAACTCCCACTGCGCTGCACTTGTGTTACAGTCTGGCGCCGCTCCCCTGCGTCTCAGATGACATGGGAGCCGCTGATTATGTAATTCACTAAGTTAAGGCTGTTTGCCGCGTTAAGCTTGGGCTTGTTTTAATCTGCTTGGCATGCATAGGTAAGACCAGGCCAGGCTGTTATAGAGTGTGTAGTTAGAAGTTAGTGAACTTGTTGACCTGAATCTTGCAGTAAACGCAAATTAAAACCTTTAAACTCAAGAAATATATCACGTCACGGTGGCGCTGTGGTGTAACTAAACTCAAACATTACATTACAGGTCAGATCTTTGACTTCTGACCGTTTGCCTGAGTGGACATTGATCAGGAAAGTGGGCGGAAGTTTTTTTGCCTGCAGCAGAACGGCCTCTTATTACATCAGAGCATAATCTGAGATCAGCACAGAGGACAAACCGACCTGTTACGTATGTCAAAGAATCAGTCGATATCAGTGTCCGCCATGAGGGGAGGGCTGAAAACTGGAGCCAGGACAGGAAGTGATCCACGCACGACTTTCATGTAACATAATGCAACAATGGAAAAGTTCTGTTAACGTTCCCAAACACACTCCAAAGTTTTCCTAGTTAGATGGATAACTTCCACTCCTCCTTCCTTAAACACACATCTCCTTAAATCTGCAAGATTGATTTCCAGTTTACGGTTGTAAGTCAGTGTGTCCTGAATTGAGCAGTGTCCGGTTAAACCTGCTCAAGCAGCGGACCACTCTTCAGGAGGAAGCATCAGGGATAAGAGGACTCGCAGCAGCCAGCCTCTCCAAGGCAATGAGTCATGGCAGTATGTGAGCATGTCTGGCCCAAGGAGTCAAAATCACTTTCAGTGCTGATAACCTGTGTATTAATGTAATGATCCTTTCTGGTGTTGACAGTCTAATAACATGCCCCCCCCCCTTTTCTTCCTGTTGGGCTCCTGCAGAAACTGGAGGAGGAAAAAGGAAAGAAGGAAAAGGAGCGACTGGAGATCGAGAGGGAAAGGAGAGAGAGGGACAAAGAGCGGGAGCGCGAGAGGGAACGCCGCGACCGGGAGAAAGAGAAGGAAAGGGAGAGGGAGAGGGACAAGGAGCGGGAAAGAGACAGAGATCGCGAACGGGAGAGGGATCGTGAACGGGAGAGGACGAAGGAGCGCGAGAGGGAGCGCGAGAGGGAGAGGAGTCGAGACGTCAGCGAAGATCGCAGCAGATCGAGGTCGGTGGGAGGACGGTGGTGTCGTCGTTTATGCTCAGCTGCCCTTTGAATGACATTGACAGGCCTCAGCAGGGCACGATGAAAATCACAGACACATTCTCATCTGTCTGAAAGGTCAAAGCTCTGGAACGGAGCTAATAAATGTCTGAAGCAGTTTATTAGATTCACCAGCTGAAACCTGTTTATGAAACAACCCCACAGATGGAAACTGACATGACGTTAGGGCAAAGTTTCAGTCCATGTAAACAATTGAACAGATCCATACAGCCACATGTCAATCGACTGATCCATGACCTCGAATTCTAGGAAACCTTACAGGAATTATTGGAACACACACACTCACTAATGTAAATGTGACATAAACAAAACCAGCACGAGACTATTCTCATTTATTAATAATTAAAGTAGACTTGCAGCAATAAACTGTTGTCTTCTGCAGAGAGAGGACCAGAGACGATAAAAAACGAGACCGCGAGGAAGATGAAGAGGACGTGTACGAACGGAGGAGACTAGAGAGGAGACTCCGAGACAAGGAGGCGGCTTACCAAGAAGTACGCACACAGTGAAATGAATTTAACGACTGCTGTTTGTGTCTGACTGTGGAAACTAACTTAAATATATATTTTTTTGGTCTTCTTACAGCGGCTGAAAAACTGGGAGATCAGGGAAAGGAAGAAGGCTCGAGACTACAGCAAAGAAACAGAGAGGGAGGACGAGCGGCGTCGTGAGATGGTAAAACATCTGACTGCAGATCAGAGTTATTATTGGTTTCAGACTACGGTGCTGGATTTCTACATTAATGTGAGTTTGTTTTTAAATTCAGATGAAAGAAGCAAAAAGACTGAAAGAATTCCTTGAAGATTACGACGACGACAGAGACGACCCAAAATACTACAGGTGATTATCTTCATCACGTTTGGTTAAATGTGTGAGCTTCTTCGTTTGCATCTGTCATGACCTGACTCGTGGCTCTGATGTTCAGGGGCAGCGCTCTGCAGAAGAGACTTCGCGACAGAGAAAAGGAGACAGAACTGGACGAGCGAGACCGGAAGAGGGAGAAGGAGGAGCTGGAGGAGATCAGACAGAGGCTTCTGGCTGAAGGTCACCCTGACCCCGATGCCGAGCTGCAGAGGGTGAGCCAGTCATCACTAACTCGGTTACACTTGTTCTCCAGGTTGATTACTGATTTACTTCATGTATACGTGGCTTTGCAGTAACCTGGTTACTATAGT
This sequence comes from Collichthys lucidus, assembly GCA_004119915.2. Classification (NCBI taxonomy): domain Eukaryota; kingdom Metazoa; phylum Chordata; class Actinopteri; family Sciaenidae; genus Collichthys; species Collichthys lucidus. The sequence continues at coordinate 29,448,429 of CM014095.1, forward strand.
ACATGTTGTGTAACCTTGAACTGGTGCAGGAGGATCTTTTATCCGCCCTGCAGAGATTGTTTCCTTTCTACTGTCCTTCCTCAGTCATCAAATATTGATTCCTGACACATATTAATGAACCAGAACACAAGCTCATTAATCAGCTGTGTGTTTGTGTAGATGGAGGAGGAGGCAGAGCGCAGACGACAGCCTCCTCTGAAACTCGAACCCGAGGAGGACGTGAGCCAGGAGAAGTCCCACAAAGATCGCGATCGGGAGAAGAGAGGGTCAGGGAGGCCCGCGGAGCCGATCCCTCGAGGCCCGCCGCCCCCACATTCGGACGATGACGATGTAGAACCGGTGGAGGATGACTACCACGACGAAGAGGACTCCCAGGAGGCCAAGCCACAGCCCAAACCCATCATGCGACCAATCACTACAGCTCCCTCAGTGTCGTCCGCCAGTGGGAACGCGACTCCAAACACACCAGGCAACGAATCTCCCTGCGGCATCATCATCCCAGGCGAGAACACTCCTGAGGTCCAACCTCCAGAGGAGCACCGACCCAAGATTGGGCTCAGTCTCAAACTGGGTGAGTACAGTAAGGAGACGGTCTGTTTCTTTAACATCGCCGCTCTGTGTGTGTGGATAAATATCCTCGTGTTTCTCCTCCAGGTGCCACCAACAGTCCCAGCCAGCTGAACGTCGGAAAGAGAAAGAAGCTGGCGACCGTGGAAAGTGTTTTTAACAAGTTTGACGACGAGGAGGCTGACGAGCAACCTCGCAAAAGGAAACTGGTTCCACTGGACTATGGCGACGACGACAAGAGCCTCGGGCTGGACGGGGCAGAGATTTCAGGAGCCAAAGGAAGCATCAACACCGAGGAGAAACGCAAGCACATAAAGAGCCTGATCGAGAAGATCCCCACAGCCCGGCCCGAGCTCTTCTCCTACCCTCTGGACTGGACCATGGTCGACTCGGTACAGAGAGATTTTATTCCTTCATATCTCAAAGATCGCAGTGGTTTCATCTTTGTTCGCAGTAACGCTGAGTCCCTTTGTTCTCTCTGCAGACTCTGATGGATCGCCGCATCAGACCATGGATCAACAAGAAGATCATCGAGTACATCGGCGAGGAGGAACCCACGCTGGTCGACTTTGTCTGTTCAAAGGTTCGTGACCAAGTAAAAGATGAAAGTTTGAATATTTTGACATTGATTTTTATTTATTTAAAGAGTGTCTCTGTTAGTTGTGTTGCTCTGCTGCTCATTTGAACTGAATGTTTCTTTTCCTCTCCAGGTGATGGCACACAGCACTCCTCAGGGTATTCTTGATGATGTTGCTATGGTGAGTTGAAACTACCGGATCCCGAAACAAGTTTGATTAACTGTTGATTGATGATTTAAGGCGGTGACCAGTTACCTGCTTCTACTTCTGGATGGATTACCGGGACATTTTGTCATTAGTCATGACATTCAAGAAGTAACGAGTCATCGATCTGTGTTGATCTAAAAGTTTCTGTCTGTGTTCAGGTTCTCGATGAAGAAGCAGAGGTCTTCATAGTCAAAATGTGGAGGCTGTTGATATATGAAACAGAAGCAAAGAAGATCGGCCTGGTGAAGTAAAGCCCTCGCTCCCCGTCGGACCTCCTTCAGCTCGCAGTCCTGCTCCTTCAGTTTTCTGGTCCAGCAGACTGTCAACATGTCTCTATACATCCCTCCATTCCGTCAGCGAGGAGCTGCTGCCTTGTATGTGTGTTTGTTTGGGAGGGGAGTCCGAGCTGTGAACAGAAAGTTTGCACAAACATACTGCATGATAAAACTTTGGTTGTATTTTTTCCCCTTTGTTGAAGCTGTTGAGGCAAAAGACAGCCACATTTCACCATCTGTTCTCCAATACGTCGGACACGTTCTGCTTTGATTTACTGTCGTCACGTTGAGGCACTGCTCCATTGTGTGAACTAATAAATATGCTTTTTTTAGAAACGGGTTTGTCTTCAATGTGTCACTGTGGCTGCTTAGAAATGCATCAGAAAGGTTTGTTATATTCCTTCTTTGTGTGTCACTTCTGAACTGTGACAGTCTTTTGAATTATACAAATGTTAGGGGGAAAAGTCAGATCTTTAAGAAAAAAAGAATTTTAAGAAGTAAAAAGGAATTCTGAGGACAAAAAAACAATTTTAGTGGAAAAACAATAAGTCAATTTTGAAAAAAAAAAGTCAGAATTTTAGGGAAAAGGTATGACGGAGTATTAGGGCCACATTTAAATATATATATTTTTAGGAATTAATTATGAGAATAAAGTTGTTATCAAATATGGCGAGAATTAATTACTCAATATTTATCGATGACTTTAATCTTGTAATTAATTTCCAATTTTTATGAGAGTGAAAGTTTTATGAGAATGAAAAGTGAAGAATGAGATTTTACTACTTTAACAACAGTCAGAGTAGCAGCTCTCATATTTTTGAATCTTCATCTCATAATTATGACTTAGCATTTTTTATTTTACTTTAGCTTCCGTACAAAAGTCTAAGTTGAGCAAAATAAAGTATTATGGTGGGGAAGCCAAAATCTAATGTCCTCATGAGGATACATTAGTGTTTATAGTTAGCTGATAGCAGATACAAATGTTTATAGATTTGATTAATTATATATTAGAGATATAATTTGACTGTTTGGGCGAAAATACATGAAAAAAAAAACATTTTCCAAATAATGAATCATGAAGACAAACTCTGGGACTTATAATATAAATGTAAAATAATATAAATAATATAAATGTAAACAATAATATAAACGTAAACAATAATATAAATAATATAATGTAAACAATAATAATATAAACAATATAAACGTAAACAATAATATAAATAATATAATGTAAACAATAATATAAATAATATAAATGTAATAGAACAATAACTTAATTTAAATGATTATAAACTCTTATAATGGGGGCGGGATTAAACCCGTGGCAGCAGCTTTGAACCAATCACAGCGGGCCTGAGCTCATCACCTGTCTCCGTACTTCCTCCTGCGTGTCTCGTGCAGCGGTTCTCTGACGTGGCAGGTTCGCGTGGACAGGTGACCCGGAAGTCCTTCTCCTCGGCTCCAAACAAGAGAGGATGTTCTGTTAGCTTAGCTCGGTTAGCCTGGGTGACCGAGTCGGGAAGTTGCGGTACCGTTTGTTGACAGCCGAACCAGCCGAACCAGCCGGAAACGATGCGGAGTTTCCGACGTGTGCACGTGACCGTGAACGCATCAGGAGCGATCAGCTGTTAGTTTGAACCGATGCTAGTTAGCTTAGCCGCGCTGACGCTACCGAGGCCAGCTGCCGTTACCGTCTCCGTTCAACCCAACACACTCGACGGTTTTTACCCCGGCACACTGCAGCCGGTCCGGGGCATGTGACTGAACCCGACCAGCACCAGAGAAAGCCCGCGTGTGTCCGTGAGTTCGGTTCGGATTAGCCTGCAGAGAGGAGCCATGGACGACTTCAGCTCCATCAGCCTGCTGTCCCTGGCCATGCTGGTGGGATGTTATGTGGCAGGAACCATTCCTCTAGCCGTCAACTTCTCTGAGGTCAGTCTGCAACACACAGGTCACATGTTCACCTGTGTACACCTGTTCACCTGTGTACACCTGTTCACCTGTGTGACTCACAGCTCAGCACCTCTGCTTCTGTTTCAGGAGAAGCTGAAGCTGATCACGGTGCTGGGAGCCGGGCTGCTGTGTGGGACAGCACTGGCTGTGATCATCCCTGAAGGAGTCCACGCACTGTACGAGGAAATCCTGGAAGGTAGACACACACACACACCACACACACAGAGACACACACACACATACAGACACACATACACACAGAGACACACACACACATACAGACACACACACACACACAGACACACACACATACACACCACACACAGACACAAACACACCACACACACAGAGACACAGAGATAGACACACCACACACAGACACAAACACACACACACACAGACACACACATACACACAGACACACCACACAGACACAGACACCCACACACAGACACACACATACACACAGACACACCACACACAGACACAAACACACACACACAGACACAAACACACACACACACAGCAAAAGTCAGTTTAAAAGACGAGAGACACAAACATAAAAAGTAACTGTAGTGTAAACATGTTTAAAATGTTCAGATATATGGACGTGAGGATCTACAGATGTTAGAATGAGTCTGACCCACAGTCCAAAATCCAAACACATGATGCAGACTGAGTTAGGATAATAAGAGGTTGTCAGTCTCAGGTCGGGTGTGTTGGAGGCCTCAGGGTTAAAAGACAAATTCTTTCATGTCAGACTCCTTCAGCAGGACAGAGACATACAGAGACATACAGAGACAGTGCAGAGGCATATAGAGACATATAGAGACAGTGCAGAGACATACAGAGACATATAGAGACTGTGCAGAGACATATAGAGACTGTGCAGAGACATACAGAGACATATAGAGACAGTGCAGAGACATATAGAGACATATAGAGACAGTGCAGAGACATACAGAGACATGCAGAGACATACAGAGACATATAGAGACAGTGCAGAGACATACAGAGACATATAGAGACAGTGCAGAGACATATAGAGACAGTGCAGAGACATATAGAGACAGTGCAGAGACATACAGAGACATATAGAGACAGTGCAGAGACATACAGAGACATATAGAGACAGTGCAGAGACATACAGAGACATGCAGAGACATATAGAGACAGTGCAGAGACAGTGCAGAGACATACAGAGACATACAGAGACATATAGAGACAGTGCAGAGACATACAGAGACATATAGAGACAGTGCAGAGACATACAGAGACATATAGAGACAGTGCAGAGACATATAGAGACATACAGAGACATACAGAGACATATAGAGACATAGAGACAGTGCAGAGACATACAGAGACATACAGAGACATATAGAGATATATAGAGACATACAGAGACATACAGAGACATATAGAGACAGTGCAGAGACATACAGAGACATACAGAGACATACAGAGACATACAGAGACAGTGCAGAGACGTACAGAGACGTACAGAGACGTATAGAGACCTACAGAGACATATAGAGACAGTGCAGAGACGTGCAGAGACATACAGAGACGTACAGAGACATATAGAGACATACAGAGACATACAGAGACAGTACAGAGACGTGCAGAGACATACAGAGACGTACAGAGACATATAGAGACGTACAGAGACATATAGAGACGTACAGAGACATACAGAGACATACAGAGACGTACAGAGACAGTACAGAGACATACAGAGACATACAGAGACAGTACAGAGACATACAGAGACATACAGAGACATACAGAGACAATACAGAGACGTACAGAGACGTACAGAGACGTACAGAGACGTATAGAGACGTATAGAGACATACAGAGACCTACAGAGACATATAGAGACATATAGAGACAGTGCAGAGACGTACAGAGACGTACAGAGACGTACAGAGACGTACAGAGACGTACAGAGACATATAGAGACATACAGAGACAGTACAGAGACAATACAGAGACAATACAGAGACATACAGAGACATACAGAGACATACAGAGACGTATAGAGACATATAGAGACATATAGAGACAGTGCAGAGACGTGCAGAGACATACAGAGACATACAGAGACAGTGCAGAGACGTACAGAGACGTACAGAGACGTATAGAGACATATAGAGACAGTGCAGAGACGTGCAGAGACATACAGAGACGTACAGAGACATATAGAGACATACAGAGACATACAGAGACAGTACAGAGACGTGCAGAGACATACAGAGACGTACAGAGACATATAGAGACGTACAGAGACATATAGAGACGTACAGAGACATACAGAGACATACAGAGACATACAGAGACAGTACAGAGACATACAGAGACATACAGAGACATACAGAGACAGTACAGAGACATACAGAGACATACAGAGACATACAGAGACAATACAGAGACGTACAGAGACGTACAGAGACGTATAGAGACGTATAGAGACATACAGAGACCTACAGAGACATATAGAGACATATAGAGACAGTGCAGAGACGTACAGAGACGTACAGAGACGTACAGAGACATATAGAGACATACAGAGACAGTACAGAGACAATACAGAGACAATACAGAGACATACAGAGACATACAGAGACATACAGAGACGTACAGAGACGTATAGAGACATACAGAGACATACAGATCATATAGAGCCGCGTATGTTAGAGACTCTTCAAACAGAACAAAGTTCAGCGTGGGGTACGCTGCAAGTTGCGTAACGAATTGAGTCGAACAGAAGTTTGACGAGCGTGTCTCTGCTGATCTCTGCAGTGTCCACCTCTCCGTCTCTCTGTCTGTCTTCCTGCAGGCGGACACCACAGCCACGGCCAGGCCGGCGTCGTGGAAGTGTCCGAGTCGAAGGGTGAAGCAGAATCGGTTCTGAGCGCCGGCGGGAAACACGAGCACAGTCACGAGCAGCTTCACGCCTGCATCGGCGTGTCTCTGGTGCTGGGCTTCGTCTTCATGCTGCTGGTGGATCAGATAGGCAGTTCTCATGTGCACAGCACTGAAGGTGAGTAGCACAGGAGACAGAGTTAAGGACACAGGTCCGGACCCGTTAGCCTCATCAAGCTCTAATCCACTATGGAGAGAAAATGATTGAGTTAAATTAGACTTCAGATCCTCCAGATGACTCAGCTGCAAACTCCGATCACAGAGCATTTTATCCGAGCAGCTAAAGCACCACAGACGCTGTCCTCACTCAGTGCGGAGGCTCAGTTCAACTTTCATGTGTCATATTATTTATGTTATTGTTTTTTCTGGTTCAGATCCAGAGTCGGCACGAGTCGCCTCCTCTAAAATCACCACCACCCTGGGCCTCGTCGTCCACGCTGCAGGTCGGTTTGTTTCTGGAAGTTCTCTCAGAATTCTCACGGTGATTTGACTTTTAAAAGTGATAGAGAAAGATGTTTGACATCGAAAAGGTTTTTCTCTGTGACTTTAAGTTAAAAAGCAAAGGTGATGATTGAATCAGAGCTTCGTTAACGTCGTACTGATTATCGGATCTTAAAGGTTTCTGTGTCTTCTGCCTCCAGCTGACGGCGTGGCTCTGGGAGCTGCTGCCTCCACGTCTCAGACCAGCGTTCAGCTCATCGTGTTTGTAGCCATAATGTTGCATAAGGTAACGATGGCTCACATCTCGTTTGAATTGTGATGAATCAGTCTGTACGTTATGATGTGAACTCTTCTGCTCCGTGCTCTGCAGGCTCCGGCGGCGTTCGGCCTGGTATCGTTCCTGATGCACGCCGGGCTCGAGAGGAACCGCATCCGCAAACATCTCCTCGTCTTTGCCCTGGCAGCGCCCGTCCTCGCCATGCTCACCTTTTTAGGCCTCAGTCAGGTAGATGTTCATGTCTGTGTGTCATCAGCAGCGAGTGTACGTCTCGTCTCACTCTGCCTCACTCTGTTCTTGTGTGTTCCTCTTTCAGAGCAGCAAGGAGGCCCTGTCAGACATCAACGCCACTGGCGTTGCCATGCTCTTCTCTGCCGGGACCTTCCTGTACGTGGCCACCGTCCACGTCCTCCCTGAGGTGGGAGGCGGCGGCCACAGCCACGCTCCCTCCGGAGGCAACGGAGGCAAAGGACTGAGCAAGGTGGAGGTGGTGGCTCTGGTGCTGGGCTGCCTCATTCCTCTGGTGCTGTCCGTCGGTCACCACCATTAGACCCCGGAGCTCAGGACGGATTTCAGACGGGTGTACAGAGGGGAAACAGAACTTAACGTTGCGGATCTAAATGTCTTATTGTTCGTCGTCTGCTGATGGACCTCGTGGACCAGGATGGCGCTCGCTGCGGGGACGTCTTGTGACTCAAAACTGACCCTGAAACAAATGAATGTCAGGGAAGTCGGAGTCTGCAGAGACGACGGAGGCCCGCAGCGATCTTTATTTTTTTTTTTTTCTACAGACACTAACGACGAAACTTCTCACAGCTACTGTTCGTGTTCATTTGTTCCATCTTTGAAGAGCCACAGGTGGAACTCACCGATCCAGAAGTCAAAGAACCGACCCTGATTTCATTCGTCATGTTTTACTAGACGGCTGTGAGATTTAGATGGTCTTGATTTCAGCCTGTGGTATCAAGAAAGAAAACTATATATATATTGTACAGTGTAAATGCAACAATCCAGATTGATTCGAACTGAAGTGCCATATTAGCAACATGAAGAGACGAAGAGCTCCAACACGTTTTTTAACCAGGTCTCTGTCGATAACGCGAGATGAGAGACGAGCTTGAATTAACCAGCCGGAGGCTCGTAACAGTTTATTTGTCTTTGTCTTGAAAATCAGCTTTGACGAGCGGCTTCACGGCTCCGCGACCTGTCCTACGACGACTTCTCATGGCGTGTCTGTCCTGTATGAAACCGCACGCACAGGTTCACAGACCAGCCTCATGTGTCACTTTTATTTGATCTGTTTCGCTTCTGGATGTTTATTTCTGTTTCACATGGAGAGTAATTCTGAATAGAGATGGGGGGGGGTGTACAGAAGTGTCTTAAGTGATTGTTTAGTTTGTTATTAAGCTTCGTCAGAGGTGGAGGGTCTTTACAGCAGCTCCAGCATTAACTGTACCACATGTTTAGGGACCATCGGGTGATAATCGCAGATCCTGTAAGATTTCAAACAAACCTGCTTTTAGTCTTTTAGTTGGTTCGTCCCTCGTTAATGAGCAATAATCACAGGAGAAATGAAGAGTCTGAGACGGGCACGGAGGATTCAGCTTCAGCTTCAGCTTCACGTATCGAAGTCTGTCACCTCCCGTCCCAACATGCCTCGCGTCTGTCACAGGTCGACGTGTTACGGCCTCTCCTCCGTCAGGATACGTGGATACTGTGACTGTGCCTGCTCACAGCAGAGCTCATCTGTGTGTGTGTGTGTGTGTGCTGTACAGAGGAACTCCTTCCTACCACAGTCATCATGATCTCTGTGTGAGTCGGACTGCGCACTCACACTCTTGTTTTATTTGATTTGAGGTTTTGGACTCTACAGACTGTTTTATGTATAAATTGAACAGTTTTACACACGAAACTCGTCGATTCATTCAGAGTTTAAATGACGAGGAGAAACGCACCGATGCTTTTTCAGGCGTCCTTGTGTGAAGTGGACAGTTCGCATGCAGACCAGCAGCTGCATGGACACTTTATTTTCTGTGTGTGTGCAAAAAGGGAAAAAGCTGCAGCCCCATGATGATGTGCCATTCATCCTTCTAAACATTGAATCAACGTGTTCAAGGCCACAACTGAATATTTTCATTATCCCAGGATTCAAGGTGACGTCTTCAAATGTTTGGCTTTGTCCAAAACTCCAAACTTTCATTTCACTGTCATAGAAGAACCTAGAAAAACTTTTTTTTTTTTGTTGCAGCTCTTTGTGTTTTGTTCATGATTTATCAAACCGCCTCAGAAAACACTGTTTAAAATACGATTAATGTCTCTAAGATGAAATATTCACGTCAAAATCAAAAGTTTAAGTTGCTTTAGCTTCGTCAGGACTCTGTGGGTGTGTTTGAGCAGATCTAACCAACCGTGTTAAAATAAGAAAACACATGATTGGTTTATGGAGGTAACATGACGGCTGCCCACATCAAACCAGAGAGAAGAAAACAAACATGAGAATAATTCAAAGTTTCAAACTTTGGCAGAAAATCACGAGTTCATGTAGAAGCATCGATCACTGCAAAGATCTGAGTGTGAGAATCACAATGAATCATAATCAAAATGTTTGTTTTTGTCCACGGTGAAAACCAAACATCTCCAAACACGGTGACTTTGAATTCTTCAGATAAGTTGAAGGATTGAAAGTTGTTTTGTTGTTGTTGTCGTCAGACATATCTGTGAAGATCTGCAGGATCATGTGATCAGGTTTAAATGAGAACAGATCAAGTCGGATCATCCAGAGTTTTTTATATTTGAAACTTTCAAACTCTGGAAGATTCTCACTTGATTTGTTGAACTCAGAAGTTTCATTTTCGCTTCGTCTGTCTCCGTCTGTTACGTTGACGTTAGGACGGGACGTCTGCAGTTTGGACAGGAGGAATAATTCCAGGGAGACGCTTCAGCTGCAGGAACAGCTGACTGTTTTTGGAGATTTGTGGTTTTCACAGGAGAGACAGAAACGATGTGACGATGTTAGAAGTTGGTGTTTGAACCTGTTTCCTGATGTTTACGTTGTTTTTTTGAATGAATATGAAGCTTCAGCAGTTAACATGCTGCACTCTGATTGGCTGATAACCGTTAACATTGACTCACACTGATCGATCACGCGTGGATACAGATTACAAATGAAAACACCAGAATCCCTTTAAACCGTCACATGTCTGCGGGAGAAGATGACGGCACATGCTGGGGCTGACTGGACGTTTCGGTTTGGATCCGTCTGGATCGGTTCTGGGTTCTGGGGTCGGGGTCATATTTGTAGTTTCAGTGGGGTTAGGTGTCTTTTTTTCTATTTCTATTGTTTCCTGTCATTCCAGAATGAGTCTGCCTTATTTCCAAACTTTCTGATTGTGAACATTGGTTGTAAAGCGACGTGTTTTATGACGACTAAATTAAAGTTTTTTTAACTGGTGAAAATGTTTGTTTGATGATTCATGTGGCAGCTCAGTAACTTTGTAACTTGAATTGTTGTTTTAATGTTTTTTTAATGTTCGTCTTCATCGAGGAAAGAATTTCCCTCAGATCAAATCTTTAAAATCGATGACTGGACGTTTCAGGCTGATGCATTTCTCTGTTGAAGCTGAGCTATCGATATCTTCGTAATCCGCCCTCACACATGTCTGTGAATTATTCTGACGCTCACGACGATGCCGAGCTGCATGTTGCTCGTCTGCCACGCCTCTGCTGCCACCGATGTTCTAAGTATCGGGTGGAGGGATGGATGGAGAGTCCGTACCTGCCAAGAGCTGCAGACTGCTGCGGGCACAGTAATCTGAATATCAGCTTCTACTGGCTGGAATGTATCGACCGGCTTCAGATTTAACCACTCACTCCTAAAGCTTCCCTCCCCCACCGCCTCCCAGTCTCCCTCCTCTTCCTCCCTCCCTGCCTCTTCCTCCCTGTCAGCCCTGTTTCCTCTCCGCTGTGCCGCCGTGCAGTCAGTCTGCCTCCAGCTGATGAGCGTATTGGCAGCTGCATCATTCCACCCTGCTGAGTTATTGGGATTTGTTTCACTTTTCCTGTTTGTATTGAAGCTGCTGCTGCTGTGTGTGTGTGTGTGTGTGTGTGTGTGTGTGTGTGTGTGTGTGTGTGTGTGTGTGTGTGTGTGTGTGTGTGTGTGTGTGTGTGTGTGTGTGTGTGTGTGTGTGTTATTGGGGTAATTGTTATTGATCCACTGAGTTGTGCTTCCATTTTTATTCTATTGACAGTTGATTGTTTTTTCGTTGGCTCCACCTCTCAGGGAATCCACAGAGAATGTTCTCGTCCTCGTCCAGGAGCTCTCCGTACTCGCCCTGGTCGTCCATGGAGCACTCGGACTCTGAGTTGTTGGACTTCAGCACCAAAGTGCAGCTGCACGGCGTGCTGTGGAAGAGGCCCATCGGACGGCCGTCTGCCAAGTGGTCCCGCAGGTGAGGAGGACAGAGGTGACTCGCCTGTTTTTGGTCTGTTTGTAAAATTCAGCCTCATCGAAACTGAACTTTGAAAACTCGAGGTCACAGGAAATCTGCCTGTTTTTTCCTTTAGTCTTTAAAAAAATTTGATATCTTGAGAGAGAAACAGTGAAAAGTTCAATATTGCTGTAATATGAGTTTAAAACTTTAATTCACAGGAGTAAAATTATAATTATTCCTCTGTTCTGTTTGATTCATCTGAAGTGACAAATTACAGAAAGTTTTCTGTCTCTGCTGTGATGATGAACATGGATTGTTGGACATGTTGTGTTATTAGTGGACTGCTTTATATAACAACAGGAGACTTCATTCACAGTCTTCACATCACAGTGTCACAGTGCCCTAAAAAAACCTGAGTGTATATTTGGATGTTAAAACGTCTGGACCGGAACCTCATGACACGATAATGCTCTTAGTTTATGTAACAGTTAAAACGACAACACAGATCCAGACGCGCTCTGTAACATTTGTCTGTGTCACAAAGGTCGAGATAATTCGGTCGGATCTGGATCTCAGACATTTAATGTTTCATTTGTCAGATTAAAAAACAAACAAAACAAATCTGATGAAAGTTTAGACTTTAAATGATTCAGTCAGAATGTGGCAGATTTAAATTAAAGAGGCACTCAGCCTGTGGAAACAGCTGCACGATGTTTTTGGACTCGATGCTGCTACTGAGTTGCATTATGGGAAAAAGTCAGGATACCTGTTAGTTCAGTTAATCTACATAACTTCAGAGTAAAACAGAACATGCAGCAGCATGATGATGCACTGTTAAAGTGAAGGAAACTCTTATTAGCTCAGATAAGTCTCTTTCAAATAAATATTCTAGTTTATGTAGTTACTATGGTTTATATTTAATAATTAATATCTTAAATTAATGTTTAAGATTTTAATTCAAATCAGACTGGCGTTAATGAATCAGAGTGATTATTCGGGTTAGAAAACGTTTTCTCATTGAATTCTGTTCACAGAGGCAGAATTATTAAGCAGGAATATTTTGTGTATGTATCGGTCACAAACTTGCTTGAGAACATCGGCAGACGTTGGTTCCTTTCAGCCCCACAGGATTGACTCACTGCTGCTTTCATTGTCTTCCTCGGTACAAAGATTCTTCATCATCAAAGACAGCTTCTTGCTCTACTATGCAGAGAGCGAGAAGAGAAACTTTGAGACCAACAGGTACTTCAACATCCACCCCAAGGTGAGCCGCTGCACCTGTCTGAACAAGAAAATGAAGAAGGTGGTCCAAGATAAATGAGAAATGAACACGTCACTTTATTTATCCAGAAACTTTCTAAAGAAGTGTGTGCTGTGTTTCTCCCTCAGGGCGTCATTCCTCTGGGAGGGTGTGTGGTGTCAGCTAGTGAAAACGTCGGCATGCCCTTTGCCATCGTGGTCAACCTGGAGGATTTTAGTGTAAGATCCTGTTACGTATTTAATGCAGTCCCAGAGGTTTGAAGTCTGTTTTTAAGACATGCCATGGTATAAATGTGCAAATGTCCCGTAGACTTGTCCTGTTAGTCACAGATCACTGTGGCAGCTTGCAGAGCAAAGCTGAAATAGCTCTTTCTAAATTTTCCTTTTATCGCTGTAGCAGCGTGAAGAATCTAATCCTGCAACACATGGGACACATAATGGACTGACTTTAACCGTGTTACATCAGTTTTTATTATCTCTGCAGCCCAACGATGGAAATCCGCTGTCTGTTTTACAGCCCGAGCTCATTACTGACAAACTAATGTAAAATATTTTGTGGCTCTGTCCTCCAGGGCACCATCGTGCTGGCTGCAGAGTCTGAGGACGAGCAGGTCCAGTGGATGGAGATGCTCCAGGACTCGGGGAAAGTGTGAGTGTTCAGCTGCAGACGGGAAAAGTGTTTGGCGGAAAATATTTGGTCACCCAAAGTATAAAGAGATTTGATCTGACTTAGCTGGAAGAAAAAGTCAGAAAATTAAAGTTTTATTATACTTCCTCTTCTGGGGAGCATGAATTTATGTATGAAATCCCACAAGAATTCATCCAGTGGTCAAGATGTTTTAATAAAAAAACTAAATTTATCAGTGGAAAAAGGAAATGATTAAGATTTATCCTCTGGGAACCACGAATCCATGAGCCGAATCTGCCAATCCAAGTTGAGAAAGTTCAAAGTTCTAAAAACTTTGACCTGCGTCAGAGCTGGATGTTTTTAATTCATTAGAACACATCCTGTTGGGACCATGAATGTCTGCAGCAAATTCCAAAAGCTGTCGAGATATTTCCTTCTAAACCACAAACGTCAGCCTCAGAGGAGCAGATTCATCCTCTCATCGTTATCCCCAGAGGACGCTGCTACAGAAAGCATCTATTTCAGTACTCACTGTATTTTACTTGATGAATAAATTAATGTGTTTCTCTGACAGCACATGGAGGAACGCTCAGCTGGGGGAGGCCATGATCGAGAGTCTGGAGGCTCAGGGGCTGCAGCTGGCCAAGGAGAAGCAGGAGTACCTGGGTGAACACGGAGAACGTCAGCTGTATAAATGAGCTCTGAGCTCAGAGGCAGCAAACGTGAACATGGTTTTCTTTTTCTTTTCTCTCCAGATAAACTGATGGAGGAGACCGAGGAGCTCAGCCACCAGAGAGCAGAGAGGGAGGTAGGCTGTGTTTCCTGCTCTGGTGTCTTCACAGCAAGTGAGAGTTTTTATCTTCTGAGTTTCTGACGACAGATTAGATGTTTTATTTTTAAGTAAAAATATTTAATTTCACAACAAAGATCTGCTGTGTTTCACACAACTCACCTTTGTGACCCCCCGGTAGTTTCTCCTTCACACTGGCAACTGGAGGGCGAGCGGAGGGGGTTGCAACCAGCAACTACACCACTAGATGTCACTAAATCTTTTACACTGATCCTTCAAAATAAATAAAATGTTCCTGCATAAGTACAACTGTGTGTGTGTGTGTGTGCGCGTGCAGGAGCTGGAGCGTCTGAATCAGGTCCTGGAGGAGGAGAAGATGAAGTTTGAGGAGGTGGTGCTGGAGCTGAAGGCAGAGCAGGAGCATATCAAACTGTAAGAAGTGTTTCCTGTTTCTGTGAAGCTGAGCCGTACGAGCCTGTGAACCAATGAATATACGAACGTGTCGTCGTGTTTCCTGTTGTGTGTTCACGGCAGAGACCTGGACGGCACAGCTCAGTCCCTGAAAGGTGTCGAGACAGAAAAAGAAGAGCTGAGCAGTTTGACTGTCATGCTGCAGAAATCCATCGAGGTACGACAAGAAAAGAAAGTTCATGATGACGATGATGTGTCATGTCACAGCTGATCATGTCATCCTGCTAAAGTTATGAATTATGATGTTATAAAAAAGACCAAAAGTGAAGATTGAGATCACTCATGTCTGTCTGTGGGTAAACAGAAATGTCTGTTGTATGATATAATATCAAAATGAAT
The DNA here is from genome assembly GCA_004119915.2 of Collichthys lucidus. NCBI lineage: Eukaryota > Metazoa > Chordata > Actinopteri > Sciaenidae > Collichthys > Collichthys lucidus. The sequence goes on from CM014095.1 coordinate 29,463,576, forward strand.
CACAAAAAATATGTGTCAATATAACTATAATATATAGTTTGGACTAGAACATGATCACTCATGATCAACATAAACAAAAAGAAACTCTAAAGTCTGGACCTGGACCCTGAGTGTTGAGGACGGGGATCTGAGTGTGCTGCTTGGTCCATCAGGAGCTCTCTCAGGAGAAACGCAGAACCCTGGAGCTGCTGGGTGTGAAGGAGGAGGAGAAGGAGTCGAAGAGCTCAGCCCACAGGAAGTGTGAGGACGACGGGGATCCGGGAGACGTGGACCTGCTGAGGGACCTGCGACACATCGAGGACCAAATGAAGGTCCTGCTGAGGGAGAAGGGGCAGGCTGACGACATGTGAGTGACAAACAGAACCCACCATCGGACTGAGACAAAATGTTTCAACTCACGAATCAGAACCTGAAAGTTAAGAAAGAGGTGGAGCCTCCGCAGAGTAAAAACTCTTTCCAGGGAACCTGGATGCTAATGGCACAGAGGATGTAACTGTTAGTGGAAATGTGTATTGATCCCTAAACAACCAGCCCATTGATCAGCACCAGTAAATGGGATAATTACAGGCAGCTGCTATTGACTGTGCAGCACTAATGTTCTGTTATGAACACTGAAGTATAACGTTATGTTTCCATGAGCGCTCTGCCTTCACTCACCTCCTCCTCACACACGGATAATCTAAAATAAACATTCACACATAAACTTACAACTGATCCACACTGCTGCAGCAAACACAGGAATCAACTCAGCAACATATCAAGAATAAAAAGTAATAGAACATAAATATATTTAATATGAAATGTTCCTTATTTTTCTTAAAGTTTTTTCATTTCATTTTTATATCATCAAGGAACGCAGCAGAAACACCTGAAAATAATAAAATATCCATTGATACGACACCAGAACAGAATGTTACACAAAGTATAATTTAGTTTGTTTTATTGTTTTTTTATTATTTAACTTTGAGATCTTAATACATCATGAAATTTAAAATTGTAATAGTTTTTTTAATCTGATTTTTGTCTTTTTTTTTCAACCATGTTGTGATAAAATAACAAAAACAATTTCACAATAACAAAGTTCACATTAGATCTTAAAGCTTAAATTTGTAGAAAAAATAATCCAAAATTAGATTTTTCTGTATTTTTTCTCCCCAAATATCAAACTATTCCTTTAAGTGTCTCACAGATAAAACTGATGTCTTCGAAGTTTCTGTTTCATCCTTGAAATGTTTGAAAATCTGCATCTTTTTTTTCGACAAAACATCTTCATCATCTTCATCTTTAAGGTTTTAAATAATGCCAAAATCCTTAAAATTGCCAAATTTAAGATATAAACAAGTTATGCATGGTGCGTGTGCATGCGTGCGTGTGTTTTCCCTGACGTGTTGGTGTTTGTGTCGCTCAGGCTCAAGGAGAACGAGCAGCGGTCTAAAGTCCTGCAGCAGGAGAGGGAGTACTACTCGTCTCAGGCCCGGACGCTGCAGCAGTCGCTCTCCCAGCTCTCTGCAGACAAGCAGCAGACTGAGGCCGAGCTGAAGGTAACACAGCATGACTCAGCGGATTTACACAGCAACAAAAACACAAAGTCAGTTTAAAGGCCGGTGTGTTCTGACTTTCAAAGACAGAATCAGAAGAGAGGAGAGAGAACTGGCTGAGTTTAAATCTGTTTTTTCTTTGCGGTCTGCAGCCCTGAGACATGAATGACACCTTTATTATAATTACTGGCACAAGAAGTCCTGTCAGCTCTTACACAATGCTCAGTGCAGCTCTGCAGGTGGAGCGCAAGTGGAACTAATAACAATAATGTTGGTTTATGAAGTGAATCATCGTGCGCTCCACCAGGCTAAATCACATTCATCATTCCTTGTGTGAAGGCAGATATGAGCTAAATTATAGTCTTGACCTGACGCTGGTGATTAAGCGGCTCTGAATCATACTGAGGTCACTGAGTTTAAGAGTCCACAGCATCATGGACCAGACGCATTGAAGAAGGTTTTTCCAACGCACATAAACTTTTTCAGATGCTACAAAAAATCTGAGAAAGAATCTGCTGGATATTTAAATGAGGAAGTAAAACGACGAGATTTTAAATGTTGTACTGTTGCTTCCACATGTGTTGGATATGCAGTCAGAGTCTTTTGTTGTCGGGTATGTGAAATCTTCGAGGTTGTTCAGCAGCAGATCAGCTCCTCATCTTTCATACCAGTCTGACGTGTTGAGTCTCTCTGGCGTGAGCAGCTGATCTCATGTTACATTTACTGGAACAAAAGGTGCTCGTCTCTGTCTTCGTCTCTGTCTTCCTGCACTATTTAAAACAGACAAACAGTTTAAGAATTTAACACAAATTCCTGTGAAACCTAAACTGACTGGTTATACCAGTGACCTGGGACGTCTCCAGAACAACTTGGAAAGTGTGAAAGCTTTCTTAGTGCCTCATGTGACACAAAGTGTCGAGACAAACGAGGCAGTTTGACTGTGACCTCTTCAGCTGAGCCACGGCCCAACATTCATACAGATACAGTACAGACATTTAACCCTCTGCGTGTTTTCTTGTGTGTCTCAGGTGGAGATTGAGTCTCGGGTGGAGCTGGAGAAGAGGCTGAAGCAGGCTGAAGAGGCTCTGCAGGACCTGGAGAAAGGCCTGAACTCGCTGGAGCGGACCAAGGAGAGCGACGAGAAGATGAAGGGGGACGTGACCCATCTGAAGAGTGAGAGAAACTCTCATATCTGATGTTAAATATGAACTTATTAGTGATTATTAGTATTTGTAATATTAGTATTTGTGTAATCTGAGGAAGAGACTGCATCAAGTTCACTAAGAGGTGTGAAGGAGTTTGGTGTGATGATCCATGATAGATGTCAGAAAGATATCGTTAGTGTCTTCCAGGTAAATAATTATTGATTTAAACAGAGTTACTTACACAATCCTCTGTCTCAGGTATGCATACAGATGGTGTGAGGTACATCATCATCACATGTGTAGAAAAATTCAGCAGATATCAAAGATGATGAAACATGTTTTATGCCCATATCCATCAGAGTTCCAGGATTTAATTATCAGGGCTGCAACCAGTGATAATTTTCATTACAAAATGAAACCGCCTGTATTGCAGGATAAGATCGACTGAGTGACTGTGGTTGATGCTGTAATAACATGAGTATCCTGTGCGATGTGATCTGTGTGTGTGTGTGTCGTACCCAGAATTCTTCGAGGAGTGTATCTGTGCCGCAGAGATCGAGGCGAAGCTTCCGTCGATAATGAAGAACGCCGTGTATCTGCACAAAGCTGCTGCACGCAGGATCAAGAGCTGCCGGGTCCAGAGGAAAGCCTCCAGACGCCACTGGTGTGAGTCTGAGCTTTGAACACTAATGACTGCACGGCGTGCTTATTTCATGGATCCATCCACGTTCCACAGAAAAACACTCAGATGTAAATTCTAGAAGATGATCTGTAATCTTTTCTTTAATTTCATGTATTAACTCGTTTTATTGTAAATGTTCAGATTATTTTCTTTTATCTGAAACGCTCTGTTACATTTTTATGCTTGAACTGTGCCACAGAAAAAAGTTTATTATTAGTTACAAGCATGATTCATACTGGCAGCGATGCCGAGTATCAGCAGTCGTCGTAGTAACAACAGTGCAGTTGTAGATGTAATAGTAGTACTCGTACTACTACGAGCTGCAGTTGCAAATGGATGTGAAGTGAGGCAGCATGTTATGGCTGCAACTGAAGATCATTATCATTATTAATTAACTGTTCAGTTTATTAGCTCCAGTTTGCATCTGCAAATCTGCTGATTCTGTCTGACCGAAGATATTCAGTTTACAAAAACTGTGGAAAACAACAAACAGCCAGATTTGAAAAGCTGAAATTTTATGCAAATGTTCATCTAGAATTTTGTCGATACTGTACTTTGTTATTCCACGAATCGCCTGTTAAAGTCACACCGCAGTAACTGTTCTGTGCTTTTCTCTTGGTCACAGTAAAACACTCCAAGTCTTTTGCTGTGGCCAACGCCGACGACGGCAGCAGGGAGGAGCTGCGAGAGGCGGCTCGACGACTCACCTCCGACAGCAGCTTCAGAGAGAGCGTGTACAAGATCATCACCAGCAAAGACGCCACGAACAAACCAGAGGACTGAGAGGAGAAAGAAACGGTCCTTAGCTTTTCCTCTGTCCACACAGTGAGTGATGTAGAGATCCTGATCCCAAACCAACGTTCAAACACTGTAGATGATTGTAACTGGTTTTTAGTCCCCTCGTGGTTTAACTGGTTCCTTAAAGCACAAGAACTAAACTCAGGGACGTGAAACCTGTTTGTGTTTGTGGACGTCTGTATTTAGTGTCACTGAGACTGAAACCTCCAGAACGATGAGTTTGTTGAAGCAGCGACGGTCGAACATCAGACGTTCTTGGTTTAGTTCCTGAGTTTAGTTCCTGGAACTGAAGATTTCTTATCACACTTTTCTACCAAAGAGTGAAGAGTATGACTGTTAGGTGAAAGCTTCATGTATGTTACGAACAGCTGTCGTCTCTGTGAGGTCTTTAGACTCCATCTCATAAGATGCTGTAATGTTACTTCACATCAGGAAACGTGAAGGAGCAGTGTGTAACATTTAGTGGCTCGTCTCACCTCACCCTCTCCTTCTGTAAAAGGTGTCGCTGCATCTGTAGATATAAAGTCTCATAAAAACAGAAACCATTTCAGATGATGATCATAAACCAATAAAAACATAAGTTATGTAAATCGAGTCCACTTAATCTGACACCCTGAACCTTTAACGTGTTACAGATCGTCATATATCAATGAGTCAGCAGTGTGTGACTGTAGCCTTGTACCTAGTTTCTTTTGTTTTCACCTAATAGATTCACAGACGATGAATCCATCTTGTAAAACGTTTGTTTTTATTATTCTGGATTGTATGCACAGGTCGTGTTCTTTACTTTAACAGGTTTTCTGAAAACAATTAACGGTTTCTTACTGCTACATCGGAGAATCTGTTCTGGATGAAGCAACTCAATTCACTCACATGATAATGTACAAATGATAATTTCACAGCAGAAATGATAAGAGACGAGTCAGGGTAAGGGAAGACGTCAGGGTAAGAGACACATCACGGACTGAACACCACGCCTCGATGCTAATAAAGCTGTGTTTGAACCTTCATTTCATTGGTTCTTATCTGGCTCAGCTGTCTCAGTTTCATGTCCCCAGCAGCGCAACCGACGGCACTGTTACTACATTAAAACGAATAAAAACTGCTGATATGACGTGTTGTCATCAGAGGACAGACGTGTTGTGTGTTACACCTTGATAAAGTTCAGAGTGGGACGGTTGGAGGTGTCAGCGGCTCCCGTTCATCACCAGGACCTGCAGCAAAGAAAAAAAAAGAGTCAGATCATTTAATACGACACATTACAAACACTTCATTCTGACCATGTGTTACTGTGAAATGCAACGGGCAAACAAGGGTTTACAACAAAGAAGATAAAAATTCAAAGTAAAAAATAATCCATAAAAAAAACTAGAGTGTACGTATGGTATCATATGTTAAACATCAGCACAGATGATCATGAATTAAATCCATCTTCTGTGACCTCACAGGCGGGTACCCCGCCTCTCGCCCTCAGTCAGCGGTGATAGGCTCCATGAGGAGGAGAAGAGCTTACAGATGATGGATGGATGATTTATTTCAGCAGTCATAATAAAATATATTTTCCAAGGCACTGTTTCCCAACATGCACTCTGTGACCTGACAAAAACACAACATCGACAGCTCTGTGTGAAATATTAAAAAAGATGATTTAGTATGACGTGTGTCCAAATATTGAACTTCCTTCCAGATCAGATAATCAGTGTTAGTCAAAGGTAACGTCAAAGCAATGGATGAGCTGGACAGTGAAGTGCAGCCTCTTGTGGTTTATTATAAAATCAAACATAGCCAGCGAGTGGAGATAAGAAGGTAATCCTTCCTGGATCGTTCATACTTTTACTTTAAAGAAATCTATTTACCGCAGTTTAAGAGAAAAACTCCACAGATAGAGGAATATACATATTTACACATCGCACACAGTTGAGCTTCACTAATTTAAAGTGCTGCATCACTTCCCTCGACTCACCTTTAAGTTATTGAGCTGTGACACAGATAATAATCGCCATTCTCATGTGACACTGAATTTTTCTAATCTTTCACTTCTCTGAATAAATGTTGAGTTGCACCTAAAACGCTTTACTAAGAGTTACCTCCTGCAGATTTCGTCCTTATAACCTTTCCTACATTTCATCTCCTCGGGCACCGTCATGGCCACGTACAAATGTGCTGTCTCATCGCTCTAACCTTACATCACCTCCCCATGATTATCTGTTGGGAACAGCCTCTGCTGCATCCTCTGAAGCTGCATTTCATGTTTTCATTCTGGCTTTTCTCTCAGTAGTTAGGGACATTAGCAGGTATTAGTGTCCCTGAGAAGCTTTGCAGAGATGGGACAGTGACTCAGTGAAGATGAGGAGCGCTGCAGCACACAGATACCGTGAATATAACAACAGTGATGGTGTGTTTTTCTAAGAACGTCCTGTGTCTCCTCCTCATATTCCCACGCACTACATCTCGTTCACCTTTTGCTGCACCATCACGACTTCTGTTGCTACGGCAACGGCTACATCTGAGGCCGACGTCCCATGTGTATCTCCCTTTTTACTTTTTTTTTTTTTAATCTGAGAGATTGTAGGATTAGTACAGAGAGGCCTTTAAAGCCTGCTGTTGGCTCACATATCAGCTCATGAGTAAATGCTTTTCTCTCCCCCCTCTCTGCTCTGCCGAGGTCGAGGTCACTGTGTGATCGAGTGTGTGCTTTAATTGCAAGTGCTGAAAGGCTGCTGCAGCTAACAAAACAGGAGGCATGCGAAAGCATTTTAGAGTCGTACCTGTTGACCTTGACTCGGTCACCGGGCGGCTGTGCTCGGAGCTGGTTGACTGCGTGGGAGTTGATAGGCGTCTGTGTCTCAGAGCTGTTTACTGTAATCTGACATGAACTGACGAGTCCTTTGAAGGGAATACGTGGGCGAGAGAAGAGTCAGCGTCCTCTAATGCTTCATCAGCACAGGGCTCGTGCACACAGCTGCACTGTCAGCGGTTAGGTGAAGACAAGTGTCCAGCCCGGGGCTTCATTTCCATGCTATATCTAACTCTGTACAAAAAGATCCCTCGTTTGCTTTGGGGGTCTAGAACCATTTGTGTTTGATTCTCCCTTACAGGAGTGTTCCTATAAGAGCCTCTGCAGTTGTCATGGAGTTGTGCTTCCTGGTAAACAATGACTCTTTTCATTGCCGCACAGCTTTCAGTCCAGCAGCTGAGACAGACAGAGCAGAGAGCAAAAGAGGAGGCGAGAAGAGGGGCAACTCTCTACACTCTGATCTAACATGAGGTCTACAGTGCGTCCCGTACAGGCTTCACTGTTTCTGATATAGATTGTAGTCTCATTACATCCATGACACGAAATGATTTGGTTCTGTTTGATAGGAACAAGAACAAAAACTGATCAAACTAGCTGCTGGGTGAAGATATGTGTGGAAAAAATAACACTGTGGGTCTTCATGAGAAAAAGGGTAAAGCTGTTGAGTGATGAGGGCCGAACACATGACCAGAAGTAAGGAGTCCACGACAAAGTTCTGGGTTTATTTCTCATCCAGGCTGGCTTTGAGTTGAGCTTCCAGGGCCATTTTATCAAAAGTACGCATGTTGGTCTCCTCCCGGACTTTGTCCCGCACGTGAAAGGATGCTCGGGCCACCGAGCGAGCGCTCTCCAGCACCGCTCTCTTCTCCTTGAAGATCTGCTCGCTCTTCTCCAGCTTCCTCTCGATGGACTGCAGCAGCTCCAGGCGCCTCTGCTTCTCCTCCTCCTCCACTCGCTGCCTGTTGAGCCTCTGCAGTCTTTCCTTCTCCTGCCTGCTCTGGACGGCCCGCTGAGCTTTCTCTTTGGCCTTCTCCTCGGCCACCAGCGCTGCCTGCTGGGCTCGTTTCTCTGCCTCCTTCACGCGAGCTTCCAGAAGCTGCTGCTGTTGTTTCTCACGCTTCTCCGCCGCCTTGCGTGCTTTCTGGATCTGCTTCTCCTCACGCTTGGCCTTTTCTTTCAGCTCCTGCCCTCGACGCTCGACTATCTGTTCGTAGTTCTCCAGGGAGCGGCTGAGCTTCTCCTCTGCCGCCCTCCTGGCGTCTTCCCTCTCCTCCTGCTCTCTGCGAGCGATCTCCTGTATCAGGGCAGCGTGACGTCTCTTCTCAGCTTTGTTCAGACCTCGTCTGTCCTCCTGGGCCTGGTGCTCCTTCTCTTGCCTCTTGAGCTCGGCCATGGTGAGCTTCTCTTTAAGCAGCAGCCTCTCCTGCTCCAGCATGGCCGCCCTCTCCTCCTCCAGGGCCTTCAGGTTCTGCTCCTGCAGAGCTTTCTTATGCTTCTCCTCTCGTGCCGCCTGCTGTAACCTCAGCAGACGATTACGTTCCTGCTGCTCGGCGAGCTCCCTCCATCGCTCCTCGTTCTCCTCAGCCTGTCGCATTTTGGCAGCTGCTGATTGTCGCTCCTGTTGGCTGAGTCTTCGCTGGCGTATCGACACCTGGGTCTGCCACACCCGCTGGCACTGAAGCACTGCACGCTGCTTCTCTCTGTCCTCCTGCTCCCGCCGGAGCTCCTCCATCCTGCGCTCGCTGTCCCACTGAAGGTGAGCCACGTAGCGGGTCTGACTCATTATGTCTTCTTCCTGGTATCTGGCGAGCATCAGAGCTGCAATCTTGCGATCGCGCTCGGACACGGCCTTCAGGCCTCGACGCTTCACCTCCTTCACTATGCGCTCCACCTTCTGTGTCGTCTGAGGAGAGTGACTCAGGTCCCCGAGGCTGAGGCTGCGGCCCATCAGGGAGTTGAAAGTTGCCATAGTGCGAGCGCGAGGACTGGAGACTTTAGCCCAGTGATCTCGGACACCATCCCAGCTGTAAGAAGAGGAGGCACCTGACTCTGATGAGGTGCACGTAGTAGTAGTCGTGGTGGTGGAGGTGGAAGAGCAGACAGGATCCATCCTCCTCTGTAAGGACTCCAACGAATGGCTTTTTCCTCGCACCTTGGAAGGAATTCCAAGATGTCCATTGTGCTGAGCGAACGGTCCACCTGTCACACCGTTCAGAGGCTTCCCGGGACTCTGAACTGCAGGCTTCGACACTGATGACGTTAGCGTAGTGTTGGCTCTGGGGAAGGCCGGAGGTTTGGGTGTTGATCTGGGAAAAGTGTTTGAAGATTTACCTCCTGAGGACTTCCTGACTACTGGTGGGGGGCCGGACGAGAGTGGACGGCTGGTTTTTACTTGTTCAGAGGAGGAGGACAAAGGATGCTTGGCAGATCCTTGGAAACCAGCCTTGGACGGTGGCGTAGAAGGTGTAGAAACAGTTTTTGAGGACTGAGTCGATCCAGCATGGACAAATTTAGGGGAGCTACTAAGACTGGTGGTGGAGGCTTTAGATGAAACAGCTGTACCTGTTTTCGAGGACGGACCTGATGCTTTGGCTCTAGAGGATGCAGTAAAATCAGGGGTTGAGCTGGAGGTCACTGGCACAGATTTAGGAGGCTGAGTGGGGCCAGTGGAGGCTTTGTGCTGCTGTTCCACAGTCGAGGATGATGCGCTGCTGCTGCTGTTGACTGCTGCCTGCAGAATCCTTCTTTTCTCCTCTCTAATAATCCGCTCCCTCTCCTCTCTGCATTGCCTCAGTTTGGCATGCCTGTCCCTCTCGTAGACTTCAAACAAGCCCGCTGCAACACGCATGGAACGTCCGGGAGCCTCCCGGGCGAAGTCGGCCAGCGGGCGTGGCAGGAGCTCCACAGGTTTGACCCCACATCGAGCGCACGCCTCCAGAGAGTGAGGACTTGTCAACACGTAGCGGCTGCCCTCTGCGGCAGGAGAGTCAAAGTTGTACAGGTCCAGGTGCAGTTTGGGTGAGGGTTCCCTTTCAGTTTGAGTTTGTGGTTGCTCAGGTGGGGTCGCCTGAGAGGTGGCGTCCGGCCCGGGTGGGGATGCAGTGTGGCAGGGGCTCGGCTCAGAACTACCGGTGGGCGGCGTCTCAAAACCGGCATCCCCATCCTCTTCTGTTGACGTACCATTGGCCGGATCTGGCAGTCGAGAGTCTTCAGTGGCCACGGCTGGTGCGTTGAGCTGTGGGCCTTTACACTTGTTCTGCTCCTCAGCCTCCGAGGGGTCGACCATCGTTGGCTAATACTGCAGATGGAGAAGAAGGAGGGTGGTGGGGATAGATGGAGGGAGGGAGGGGGTGGGTGTATGATACATGAGGGGAAGTGAACAAAAAAGAGTTTTCAATTAAAGGATTACAGCGTTCAGTTCAGAGCTTCAGAGAGATGCAGTCTGTGGGGGAGGGTCATAACACACGCATGCATGAACACATATTCATGCATGATTTTTACTCCAGATGAGACATTTTCCCTTCAGGGAGGTGACACAACATGAGAGAAAACACCACAGTCCTTTAACAGAGAGTCTATTTCTGGCAGAGTTACTGGCCTGAGAGAATTTGATTACTCATAGCAGCATTTCTCACTCCACATCACTCAATTGACCTACAAATACATCTGATAACAAGTCCTGCAACATATATGCATGACCAGTTGATAGTAAAATCTTGATTTGAGGCCTCTGGACGTGGTAAACAAGCAGTGGACTGATCTGTTAAACCTGCTCACCATCACCTTACAACCTGGCAAGGCCCAGACTGTGTGAGCAGACAATACCTGCACTTTGACGTGAACAAAAGACTGAAGGCTCAGATTTTATACAGATCTCATCAGAGATGTGGCTGCACTTTGCTACTCTGTCACAAAGACAACATTGACTCTGTTTACAGCCCTTTCCTGCCGTGCATTGGTCGTTTTTCATGCGGTGTCGCACCACACAAACATCCACTGACCTGCCAGTTTGCAAAACGTTTTCTAAACCGGAGCTGTGTTCCCCTTGAATCCGTCCAGTGCGGCTTGTTCCCTGCATAATATCAGGCTTCAGGCCGTCGATCCAGCGATGGAGCATCACATCGTCGCAGCCTCCAGCGACACGACAGACACAGACGGAGCCTTTCGCAGCCTGTCGGTGAGCAGCAGAGCTCGGATCGGTTCCCCGGGATTAAAAACACACAGAACCGAACCCGAAGTCAAATGTACGTGCATTAAAAAAAACACTTCCTCCCAGCTTCCTCTCATCCACCTTGAACAAAGTGCATCCCGTAAACATGAGCGGTCTCCACCTGCTTTCTGCTCAGCAGCATCCCTCCATCTCAGCCTCCTTAGCTCCGCCCGCTTCTGGCAAATATGCTAAAAATACTGTCTGCATGCTGCAATTAACCAAGCGCACCCACAGTCATCGTGCATGCTTTAAACCTGCAGCAAAACCATGATCTGATGAGCAAAGGTCACACAGAATAATGCTTAATAATTATTTAACATTTTTACAAGTTGTAAAAAAGGAAATACAAATATCTGAAGAAAGAAAGAAAGAAAGAAAGAAAGAAAGAAAGAAAGAAAGAAATCAAACATGCTGTGTGTCTCTATAAATAGATAATTCTTTAATCTGTGCATGCTGCTCCATTAAAAAATAAATCTCGGCATGTATCAGCTGCCATCTGTCTGTCTGAATAATCACACTGTGATTGCTCAAACAGCCACTAGATGGCGCTGTCACATAATACATTGATCAGCGACGTCACTCCTGCCATGTTCACTGTTCACCTGATTATTTTTAATAAACACATTCAACATAATAAACTAAATAATGTTTCACTCACATGTCTGCTGCTGTCAGAGGAGAGCACAGCTTCAGTGTGCTGGTTACGCTGCAGGACAAACACAGGTGACCTTAGTGACAGTCACTACGCTCAGGTGCATTAAGTTTGGCAGTGACAGTGAAGCAGCACACACAATAGGAGGACCTGCCCTCATTATCACAGCTGTGACTTTCCTGATATCACATGTCAAAATATCTAGAACTATATAAACTGTTATTATAAATGCAGTACAAACTAACTAAAGCACTACAGCAGTTACACCTACACAGTACTACACATGTACACAGTTCATTTGAGTAGTTTGGGTGAGCACTGCTTCTTTTCTGTATGGTTAGTCCTACTGTTCTACTTGTACCACACCTACTACTACTACTACTACTACTACTACTACTACTACTACTACTACTACTACTACAACTACTACTGCTGACCACAAGCATTTTCCTGCATTATAGACGTTCTCATATCACTACATATTGGATAACATATACACTGATTTTCTGTGATTGGACAATATGGACTGATAACATTGGCTGAGCGGTGTATCATTAAGACAGTCTGGTCTGGTTTGGTCCAGTCCAAGCGGTTGATTCAGGATCAGATAACTGTGAGTGAAAATCACAGTAATGATGACCCACTAAACTCCTGACCCGGTGTGGGGAACAGTGCGACTTTAATTGGCCCCACCCGTGAGCCGTATCAGGAGGACAGCGTGTAACAAGTGACAACAGGGAACGTGCTGGCTGGCTTGTTAACCGGGGGCATGGGGTCTGCGAGGGGGGCCAAAGGGGAGCGGGGAATGGTGTGGTTGCTGCACAGTTCACTGGTGCAGGGGTATGCTCCACAGAATTTTTGTGTTTTTGTTTTTGGTACTGTAGGGCATGCTCCCCACCACCAAAGCTGGACTGGGGGGTTCATCGAGAGGTGAGCCGCTCTGTGCAGTCATGGAGACCACTGCAATGTCCGGCTGGTGGTGAGGGCCCGGAGCTTTCCCTCATGTACACTGGCTTTATGATGAGAACCGGTCTGGAGGTGTTTGAAGCAGAATATGAGAAAATAAATCAGATTAATATTAAATACATGTACACAGGAATTTGTTCTGTGCTACGCAGGACTCTGACTACATTTAAAAACACAAAACTAAGAAAATTTCTCTTTTCATTATTTTATAAATCAATCCAAGTTGAGAGACGTATTAACACCCTGAAATATATTTGAAGTTAAATAACTCAAGCAAGATCAAGCAAGATATTAGAGTGAAAACTGTTATTAAACTATCAGATAACATTTATCTATTTCAAATTAATGATTGATATTTTCTGTAAAACATAAACCCACTGTGGTAATTAGTGATTAAATCTGTCAGTCAGTAAATAATTTAGAGATCAGTGTAACAAACAAACTTCATGTTTGGAGTGTGTATGGTTTTACTAATTGTCTGGCACCATAATAAATATATTCATCAGAGCAATAAGTCAACTAATTGAGCGCGACAGCATGAACTGAATATATAAATATTAAAAAGAAGAATTAACGACCAGAGACAATGAAGTAGACAAAGCGTAATAGAGTCCAGTGCTTAGATAAAAAGTCTGTCTGCTAATGCGGGCGAACATTGTGCTTCTGGTCGGCGTGGAAAGTCTTAAGAGTACTGGGAGATCTCAGAAAATGATTGATTAAGACGTCTTAAGTTAGAATAACAAAGTAAAGGCGGTATCAGTGCAGTTAAGAGGATCTATGTGCCTATTTTTACACAGAGGCAACAAACGAATCCGGCCAAGAGATTACAGACAGAGAGAAACTCAGGGAACTCAGACAATAACCACTTTTGGCTACATGACTCAGCAGCCTCAGCTGAGATGAATTCACCCATTTCATTTCCCTTCAAGAGGCAGATCTGATTTTCAGCTCTACATGTGTGCTGGACTTTGACAAGTACGGATAAAGACATGGCAAACTCTTTTACAGACCTGGAAATAAAGAGGATACAGTTGGTCTGAGTGCAATTCCACCGCTCCAGAGGGCTACTGATTTTCCACATTATTATATTTTACTACGATTGTAGTGGATTGTGCCAAGAGGACACTGTAGGGGTGTTCGCTCAGAGCGGAACATTTTTAGTGAGTGTATAATGCTATTCAGACAAGTTCAGTGAACCAAATGTGATGATAGACCCAGAAAGACTTCTTCAGCGTTATTCATGACTAGTTCTGCCATCCAAAGACAGAAGACAGCGATAATAAAAGATAAATTACAGGCTGAGATGACTGATATTCACTTTGAAGATCAGTCACCTCCAATATGTGAAGATTTATGTTGGTTTCTTCCAGAGCTCAGCTCAAGAAGCTGATCTTACAATTTCACATGTTTAGCTGGACGACTGAGATCTGAGAGACTCAGACTGACAGTAACTGATATTAATGAATTGAAAGTGCATCAATTCAACTCTCTCTTCTCGCTATATCTACCAGTGAATTGCATAATACTTCCCAGGTGGTATAATAACACAATAACACATCTTAATAATTCATATCTGTGCTGCAGAAGATAAATAAATAAATAAATAAATAAAAGAAAGACTGACAGACTAGCAGATTGTGAGAAAGTTACCACATGAGCACTCAGATGTGAGTGAGGTACTGTTGTACTGTTGTAGGCTGATGTTGTGTTTGCTCCCAACAATCCCGTCTTTTCACTCTCTGTCCTGCTGGACCTCGCCGGTCCTGTGAAGACTGAGACCTTTCGTTGCCCCCAGTTCACATTTCCAGCCTGGGTTTGCCAACAGAAAGGGACACGTTTTCTGGACAGTTTCAACAACTCCCTCTTCTGACCCTTTGCTTTCTCCAGCCACCAAAACCCCCCTCTCCTCTCCTCCCTCTCCCGCTGCCCTGTCTTCTGTGGGACGGTACAGGGGTCCCATGCGGGTGTGGAATAGTCCCCCTCCTCTGTGGAAGGGGAAAAGGTCCCAGAGACAGAGCTGTTAATTCAATCAGGAGAGCGGTATGCTCAATTAGGCATCCATAAGGGCCCTGGATGGGTCCGGGGGCCCTGCAGAGGGCAGGCAGCCCAGTCTCCATGAGGTATTAATTGTGGATGACAGTGTGTAAACAGTGGGGTGAATAGACAGCGCAGGTGCGGGACACCCCAGTCCAGACTCAATAGCCCTTTTCACACCCGCGGCTCTCTGTTGCCACTTTCTCTTTCATTCTCTCGCTACGTAAAAATCCCTCTGATCTCTGATTAATGTCACGGGTAATTTGACTTTGTGCTTATTTATTTGTTGCTGTGCATCTACATCAGTAGGCATGTGTCTGTATGTGTGTGTGTGTTTGAAGCGGGTAATAACAGGCCAGGTTGCTGCTGTCCAGAACCGTTGGCCAGCCAAGGGCCGTACACAGATCCTCGTTTTCAGGAGCTAGTGAAAATTGCGGCCAGTACATGTAAAATATGTGGAATTTATGAAATGAAATCCAGATGACACTTTAAAAGGAGTGGGCTTTTCTATCTGACCTCCGATTTTTCCGTTCAGTACACCACCC
Organism: Collichthys lucidus; assembly: GCA_004119915.2. Lineage (NCBI taxonomy): Eukaryota > Metazoa > Chordata > Actinopteri > Sciaenidae > Collichthys > Collichthys lucidus. Next base: position 29,478,943 of record CM014095.1, read on the forward strand.
AGCCCCCGCGCCCCCGTCTGTCTTTCATTCAGGGCTGTAATTGTGTTTGCCCGTGTTTGACAATACTAACTTTTCAAGAGCTATCAAGCACACAGAGCGTCAGAGAACTGCAGTGCAAGAAGAAGTACTCAGTAACAATACCACGGCGTGAAAATACTTTCATCAGGTATCATCAGCAAGTTGTACCAGAAGTATATACTGCTGAGTAATGTAATAAAAAACTGATCATATGTTTTACATAGAAAAAATGTAATATTTCATTCTGAAATAGTGTGGAGAAGTAGAGAGTGTAAATACTCGTAACTTGTGGTAGAAGAAGTACTCGGTCACACGCACAGTTTAAGATACATGGCTTTTATTTCTAAGAAGTATTCAGTACAAGTATTCATTATGATCCCCCTTTCAGAGTCATTAATCATTTAACTTGTCAGCTGCATTTTACATTCTATCACAAACTACTGAACAAATACTACCATAAATACTTATACTAGGGTATTAATAGAGAAATATACGCGAATGGCTCCTTCCAGAACATTATATTGTTATATTTCATTAGATTATTTATTAATGACATTAGCTGCATATTTATGTTGTAGCTCAAAGTGGAGCCCCTTTTTCAATTTTCTTTATTAATTAATCATATTTTATAAGATACTCATTGCTTTTGAATGTATAGTAATTATTGATTAATTATTATTATCTTAAATATAACGACAGCTGTGATTCTTTCTAAAATGTAGTGGAGTAGAAGTAACTAAGAAATGTACTTTAGTCTACTTAAGTAAATGCTCTTGGTACCACAGCGTTAGTGAAGTAACCATTAACAACAGACTGTCTGAGTAAAACATTAGTTTGAAGCAGAGAGTTGCACAAAATGGAAACACTAAAAGTACAAATACCTCATATTTATTCTAAGTATAGTACTTCTACCTCAGCAGAACATTTTCTTGTTTATAAACTGCAGCAAACTTTATATTAAAATGATCTTGTGGTTTCACAGACCTGATAAATTGAGCTTTTATTTTGAAAAGAATTTAGTATTATTCTGTGAAAATGGGACAACAGACTAATTTGCGGCACTTTATAATTTCTTTGTACCCCCGACATTCAGCATACCACATCTGAACTCTGTGTGTGTGTCTAAATTGTACTTTTCGTACATGTGACATCATGGCTGAACATCTGCGCTGAACCCGCCCCCCCCTCCGGCCGTCAGATCTCTGGGTGGCCTCTGTGCTGCTCCGTCTGTTTCTGTGTCTACAGACACCTGCTAATTTTCGGCCGTATGTAGTTGGTGTAAGCTGGTGGGGGGACAGCGGCTGGGGCGTCTTTGGAAGGGCCGCTGCAGTAATTGGGAAATACATTTCCTTTCAGCATGCCCATTCATTCCCTTTTTGTTTTTGTTGTCAGAGGTTTTCTTTCATGCTCGGCCAAATGACAACAGAATTAAAGTGTCGAGCCATGCTTTCCCTACAACAGCTTTACAGCCGAGAAAACTTTGTCTTCTTTGTTAGGGGTGGAAGGTTGGAGCGAAAGAGAGAGGGAAGAGCAGATATGAACTGATCTCGTTAACATTCCAAGAGACACTCCTGTTTCCCCTCTCTGCTCCTCATCCTCACCTCCCACAAGCATTTCTCCACTCACGGCAGGACATAAGTGAACGGGCTGGCACAGAGCAGAGAGGAGGGGGGAGATGATGCCCCAGCACCAGAGTGAGGCGCATCCCACCTCTCACGGCTCTGATAATGACACTACCTAAATGCTTTACTGAGTCTCTATGGTGGCCCAATAAACAGGAGTCCAGATAATTCACAGTCTCCAGTTCATTCAGGCCTCAGTTTCTCTCCTTTTATGTCCTTTCTCCTCTCTCGCATTTGGCCTGACCCTCTTCATGAATTCTCTCCATCCTTTCTGAGAAAATAGCCCTTTACTGAAACCGCCTGGTGCACACAGAAATCATTAATGCTGACCCTAATTGTGCCAATTCCAGCAGCTCAATAGCTCTAATTACAAGGCACTTCACTGAGGCACTCAAAAAGCCGCTGAACTGTCATAGCCAACAATTAAAAAATATCTATAGGGACAAAGACTGAGAGAAGGGGACCTGGGAGGGGGTTACCCATTCCAGAAAAGAGTGACCGGATGGCCCTTTTCAGCTCCTAAAAGCCCACTTCTCTGTGGATTGAGAGGTTGCTGAACTGAAGCTGGACACCTGCACTCAACACTCGGCTTCCCTCGCTCACCCTCTTTGGTCTCTCCACCTTCTTTTTTAACTCACTCTCAATGGCCCACACAATTTATCTGAAAGGGGAAAAGATGGAGAAAGAGAGAGAGCACAGAGAGAAAGAGGACGTGGGAGCCAGAAGTTGAGAGTTTGTGGGCCGACAAGAGTGTGGGAGCAGTTTTATGAGTCCATCTAGTCTGTTTTTTTGTCAGGCTGGAACATAATGCAATAAGATCAGTGGAGGAGTATTCAGATCCCTCGCCTTTGTCTTTAGTGTTATTTGAAAAATGTACTTGAAGTATCAAAAGTAGCCAGGAAGCAGATATTTTATATTACAGTGAACTATTAATGTGTATTTACCAGTTTACTGTTACAATTACTATTTGATATATAGATTTTATTTTATTATTTTAGAAACTTTATTAATCACATTTAACACACATGCACATGTTCACACACATAGTGGCAGATGCCTAATACACACAGACTGGAGCGGTGGGCAGATGTTGGGGGGTACGGTGCCTTGCTCAAGGGCAGCTGTCAGTTCACATTTCCAATCCGATTAATCATTTAATAAAAATGTGTCATATTTAATAAGATCATATGTTTACTGTGTAAAACCAGGTAACAAAAGCTGTTAAATTAATGCAGGTGAGTGAATAGTATTTCTCCCTGAAATGAGGTGGAGTAGATGTATGAAATGGAGTTCAAGTATGGCGAGTACTTGAATAAATGTACTCGATTACTTTCCAACATTGAAAATGATCATAAACTGACTTTAAGTGGATTTTATTGATGATGTTAAAATCTGTTGATTTCCTGCTAATTACAAACAGAATTTATAACCATGTGTTGTTTTGTAAGTTTTGTCTGATACGATGCATAAACAGTTTGTTGTATTCAACATTTGACTGTCTTATATGTCATTTTGCACATGTCTGCTTTATTGCGATATACGTGTAATGAGATAATTCAATATTTACTTACTTATACTAACTTACTTAAGCAGACGTGCATCGCTTGACTTTAAATTAAGTTTAAACACATGTATACATGAATTTATAACATTAATATGAATTATTACTGACTCTCGAGACATACTGATGGATGTGTGTGTTGTAGTACATTTTAAATGCATGATATGCTTGAAAATAAATAAATTATCTATCTGTCTCGGACCTTTGAAGCTTTACACGTTATGTTGAACAAATGTCTTCATGCTCCTTTCTTTATAGTGATCAGCTGCCATGATGAGGTTTAATCTTAAAAATCAGTTAAATTAGAACAATAATTTGGGATTAGCACACACAAACACACACACAAACACACACACACACACACACACACACACACACACACACACACACACACACACACACACACACACACACACACACACACACACACACACACAGCCTCCCCCCTGCAGTGCTTGTGACAGCTATTGACTTTCCTCAATAGATGTTTTCTATTGTAACCCAAGTACACAGGCTAAATGTCACGGCAGCAGGATACTGGGCTATTATCGAGCTTTATGTGTCTCTGAATGGGGATGAGAACCTAAAATTTGACTTCACAATTGCTCTGCCATTGTCCCTGCTTTCAAAGACTGATGATAATACACCGAGCGTCCCCGCAGCTGCTAACTCTAACTGACCACAGCAGCTTTTTCTCATCTGCGCAGAGTTAATCTTGGACCAGTTAAAGGTGGGCGTGGACTTTAACGCCATCCCTTGCTGCTCATTGGTCAGTCTGAGTGTCACTCTGCGCCGCTTCTCCCTCCTCTGCTTTTAAATGAAGTATGCGATGGATACAGGCTTGACTCAACCTGTGGAAGCCGCGATGAACAGCTGATCCTCCCGCAGTGGATAAAACCGATCACCATGATTTCTCATCCCACGCATGGCACTACGTGAATAGTTATTGAATAGACAAAGGAAAAGAACTGAAAGGAAAGTAGAGAGAAGGAGTGTTTCTGGAGCGTGTGATTTGTTCCCGGTTTGGACCTGTTGATCATCAGTGTGACACCCGGACACACAGAGTCTACCTGCCGCTCCCTGCTCCGCGCTCACCGACCATCAATTATGTTATTGTCAGGTTTTCTTTTTTTCACCTTGTCTCACTTTTTGGCGCCTCTGCTTCTCTGTTACCTGCCTCAAGTCTCCGCACAGAAGTCTAGCTCCCGGGTGAGTATTACCTGTGTGTGTGCTGGCTCAGTCTGTTTGATTTCAGACATAAGAGAACACTTTGGTTCACCGCGAGAACCGCGTAAAGAAGAGTGTGCCAAATAATATGGAGTGAATATCGCGCGTAATTTACGCAGAGATATTTAACCTAAAACTCTACTCACTCTGAGATAAACCTGTAGAAGTATAGAAGCACGTGGATATGATATAAATATGAGTGGAAATAAAGTGATGAGATTTGACTTGGTTTTTTTTTGTACACTCTAAGGTACAATCGACTTTAATCAGTGAGTTTGAATCCTGTGGAAAAAAATCAATGTCAACAATCAGGGTTAAAATTGAAAGTCTTTTAGTTTTATGGAGTAAAACCTAAATAAAATCGTCCTTCATACAATGAGATATCTAATTTATTTCTAAATATCTTGTCAAATAAAGTGCAGCAATAAGTAATGAAAGATCATGAATTTATTTTTAAGCACTTTCAAGGACTTTTCAAGGCCCACATTGTATTTATTTAGAATAAATGTCTCTATGCTGGAGCACTGTGGGTGTGTAGCTGCCTTCCAGACATTGTTGATGGCTGCAGTTTTTAAAACCTTTTCCTGAAAACCTCCAGCAGCTTTATTATTGAAGGTTTTGTGTTAATAATGTTTAAAGCCATTAAAATATAATTTGCTGTATTTCCATGTGTTGTGAAAAAAAGGGACTGTTTTAAAGGACACAGTGAGTCTAACCTTCACCGCAGCATCCTTTGCTCTGATCCCTTCTACTTTCCTCGGACAGATCTTTGTCACAGATTATGTTGCTTTATTTGTTCCGCCCTCTTGTTGAAGCTTTTTCACAAATACCTACGGCACTGAGGGAAGTAAGTGATGGGGAACAGCATTGTTTCACAGATGCAGTGTAATACTTGTGGTTAGAGGAGGGGGTGAAGGGGTGGCTGTGATTCGAGGGGGTGTATGGGAGAATATGTAATACTCACATACTGGAGCTATTTCACAACATCTTTGAATCCTTCCTCCGCTCTTCCTACACAGGACACTGTGGTCAAGATGGCTTTGCGGAAAGAGTCGCGGTGATTTGATACTTTGCGTAATCGCTTCTTTGGTTCTTCCTTTATAATTGTTTTCATGAAAGTGGAGTGTGTGGCTTACTGTCCTACAAGTGAGTTTGCCATTTGTTGTATTTATGTTGTGGCAGATCTGTGGTTAACCATGCAGGATAATGCAACAAGTGCTTGGAAGTTTAGGGAAAGAGAGGAAAGGTAATTTTTTTGGACCTCTCTGTGACTGACGACCTATCGGAGCTGTCTGGCTGTGGTGAATTTTTCCAAACTGCTGTTCTAGCTTTAGTTAAAGGATTTCATGCTCCTCTGCAGGCTGAGAAACTCTATCACCCTGAGCCTTAGGAAGCCCTTTCAAAACCACACTGGATAAACTCCAAAATACAGGGTGATGTCGATTTGAAAAAGAAGACGGTTTCTTAGTCCTTAAACAGTTGTCACTTTAGAGACAAAAGCTTTTCAGCAGAGGAGGAGTAAAATACTGACAACTTGCACGAGATCTGGCGAACAATCGTAGCATCCCTGTCTTAACTTAATCCGTATAATTAAAGACTCTTCATTCTCCTGCTGGTTTAGATTGGGCACTGAAGAGGAACAGTCACACTCCGGCCTCTGCACACCCCCACTCGCACCACAGTAGATACTTTTAACATTGCTCACAGCTGCCGTAATACCAGAATTCACACCCCCACTTTCCACGTTGATATCAGGGATGAAGGTCTGAGCTGACTTCTCTGCACAGCACTGCCCCTTTCTCAAGTCTAACAGTTCTCACAAACTCAGTAACCACAAACAAAAAAAAACCTCAATTTAAACTTTTTGCCCTGTGATTGTTGCTTATCTCACTCACTCCCTTTTGGAGAGTGTAACTTTGATGTCTCCTTTATTGGTAAGTGATTTGTAGAGGGAGGGCAGCACCACTCAGATAAGGTTTTCCCATGATGGTGCAAAACAGTCTCTGTATAAATATCGAAATGATTCCGTTTTATACAAGGGCAGTCACAGTGCAGGGAAGAAACAACAAAACTTGAAATCCACCGTTATGATCTCAAAGAAAAACTTTTCTCAGCGTCTTTATATGAAAAAAAAAATGCTTTTTTACAGTCTAAGAGGATTAAAGTTCAGTTCTTAATGACTGCAACAAGGTTTTCTGGTCTAACGAGGCAGGTGGTGGCCAGGCACTAAGAAATCTCAGGGAGGGGGGGATGTATTCCAAAAAATTAGGGCCAACAAATGAGGACTCCATCTATCCTTAATCCCCTTCATCAAATCAACCTATTAGTGCCAGGGATGGGATGCGACGAGCAGTCGACCTGCATACTTTGGAGACAGCATCAGTGAAGACTCATAAACTAAACTCATTGAAAAACAAATATAAACACCCTGGCAGCCAAGACTGCATGCCTTTAGCTTGGGAAAGTAGAAGTAAGGTTCAAAAGCAGGAAAGTGGTTTTATTGGTGTGAGGTAGATCACAGCCACAGTGCAGGTGTGAGTGGTCTGCATGTGTTGGTGCATGCATGGGTGCAGGTGCCTGTGTGTGATTGTAGTATGGTCAGCTAATGACTTAATTATGCTTACAGTGCACAAAAGAATGGAGGTCAGAGACTGGGATAGTTTCTGAGTGAGAGAAGACTAATATGAAAACAGATATTGCAAATCACGTTTCTTTACGGCAGAGAAAGTTTGCCATGCTTTTGGTGCCTAAACTTAAAAACAAGTAAGACTTTGTGGCAGAAATCCCTGAAGGCAAACTTCTCTCATGTGGTTCTTTATAGGCTCATCATTTTCACTCATGCAGAGAAATCATAGGAGGGAAAAGCACTGCAGTAGATGTAGAGGTGCCATTTTCTCCACTGGAAAAACACATCACTTATGGTTTCCGTGCAAAAGCAACAAGTTCACCTCTGTTATGTCAAAGGGCATTTGGGGAAATGAAAGAAATCAGGAACTGAAGATGAAGCCGATGAGAGAAAGTGGCTACAACACCAAAGTAAATAGCAAAGCAATGGATAGAATAACATTTGAACTTCAGATAAAATGAAAAAGTATCCAAAGTTCTGTTTTTGTAAGACAGCTAAGCTGGCAGGATGACACATAAATCAATTTTGCCAGGCTTTAAGATAAGGACTTGTGTCCATTGTGATTAATCAGCATCCTGTGTGGAATTACTGAAAGCTACGACATGAGCTGGGGGTGTGGTTTAATGAACTGACTGCTCGAAAACAATGGTGGCTGCCACTGAAGACTCTGAATGGAAAATATATTTTTACTCTTCCTCCCATCTGACTTTGGTAAGAGTTTGACTATGCTAAATGGTTTGTACGTCTAATTTGGTTAAAGTCTGCCCATGAGACAGTGATGGACAGATGGTTCATAGAATCACATGCCAAGCATTTATGCGAAGTGCCTGCCCCTTTCCAAATACTTTCCAATGACGGCTTACCTGATCGTTCTGTATAACAAACCATCTGGTGCAGGTTAACTGGACACTGGATATAACAGAGCGGAGACTGAGTTGATGCTTTAATCAGTGGCATCTTGTCAGCTCAGAAGCGACATTCTGCTCGCCAACAGGCTGGACAGCAGCAAAATAATGAATAAAGAATAATAACGAATGGAGTGGATTTTTGAGGAATCCTAACCATTCCTGCAATGTGCTGGGAATGTGTTTGTGGCACAGCTGTTCAAACGAGAGCTCAAAGTTAGTAGATACTGAGCAGCATCAGAATAATCAACGTGAAAGCAGGAAGAAAACTGTCCGTGAAATAGGTTGGAAGCTAAAAAAAAATAAAACTTTATAAAAGGTGTTCTTGTGATTTTATCATGAAGGAGTGAAAGCAGATATAAAAGCACATATAAACCAACAGATAGATATAAAATGTTACATTGTGTTCTGAGCTTAACTGTGTGCAATTAGGTGAAAGGATACCTATTCATAGTATAGTAGACAATGAGATGGAGTGAAGGAAGTGAGGACAGTGTGAGAAGTTTGTCCTTTAACCATCAAACCACTGGGATGCATAGAAGAGGAGCTGTTGACCATAATCATGCAGATGTGCAGTGCACGTTTCTCCATTTAGTCTTTATGTGGAAAAACATTCTTGTCAAAGTGATAAGGTCATAGTTTGGCAGCCGTCTCCTGTGAAGAGAAGTCTGAAATACAACCCTTTCAGATTAACGTCTGTGTTCAGCAGAAGTTTCTAATTAGACACTCAAAGGAAAATCCCTAAGAACAGTTATTGGTGACGAAGCTTGTGGTCCTTTTGTTGTATTGTGGTGTGAGCTTGAATACTGATACAACAACGTACATATGCATGATTCTGCTGTCCTTGAATCATTGATGAAAACGGCAAACCCAGCACACTGGGGATCATGGATGTTGATCCACCAGCCCACTGCAGCACACAATGCTGTATACTGTATGTATGAGGAAATTAAAGGCACAGTGGAGGCCATAGTAATCCAAACTCTTACTTTTCATCCTCTGAGAATATCGAGATCAAATTTCATGGCGATTTAGTTGTAACATTTCGAGGTTGGCGTTAGCGTGGCAGACAGTTTAAACGTGGTGTTAGAGGAAATTTCATGCAATTATGTGTCTGTGCCTGATTTTGTTATTTCTTGTGTAGAAGCTAAAATTGCACTCTAGGAAAAGCAAAGCAAAATTTAAATGGTTTATCCTCTGGGGAATCGGTGTTTGCACATATTTCTTGTATACAAGTGCAAATTTAAGCCCACTCATGGTGGTAAAGGAAAGGTTTGCGGTTCATTGGAGCACCAGGGTTTGTCCTCTGGGGACCATGAACATTCACAGTCACTCACTTGTAAACTGTTGGATTATACGACTACATTTGGTCCTGTCACTAAATTTGCACAGTCAGTCTACCACTACTACTTACTACTATCTGATTTAAATATCTCAATGGACTGCCTTTAAATTTTTCACAGCCATTCATGGTCCCCAGAGGATGAAATCTGCTGACTTTGGTGATTCCCTAACTTTTCCAGCAGAGTAAAGACTTCACTAATCCAGCGATATATCTCTACATGCACAACATAAAATGGGCACAGATATCAGTACAGACATTAACGGTGCCCAGAGGATGAATGCCGAGACATTTGTGGCTCAGAGTAAAACGTCTTGACAGCTGGTGAATGGAATTTGTGCAGTTTGGTGCAGAAATTGGTCTTTTTGACCGTTTTTGGTTTTGTTTCTTTACACTGAGCATTACAGCCTCACAGAGCCACCAGCTTGGCAACAGATTTTTAGTCTCCTTAGTCTCACATTTTGCCCTCAGTCATACAGGGAGAAATATTTTAGTTTTTAAGAAGCTATGAAATCAGTCTTAACAAATTTCAATAAATGTCAACAAATTGATTTCCTTTTACTGAGAACTTGAGGAAAGCTTCATGTTTACAATCATGGCCTGACATGACTAGACTAGACACCTTGGCTCCACTTACAGTTCACGGACAGACGGCTTTAAGGGGGACTCCACTAGCGACCAATCAAATTGCTTACATATGTCGATTCCCTCTGATAACTGTGTAATCAGCAAACGCATTTCATGCTCAATTTCGGGGCTTTCTAATCAGTGTAATGAAACGCAGTCAAAGTCCAGGTCTGTGATTTCAGGCCAGTAAGCTCCACGCATGGATCATCGCTACCTCAGTCAGCCTCGTTTTCTCTGCAGATCACCCCGATAGTTGTGGTTTACGGGGCGCGTTTTTTTATTTATGTAATTTTCTTGTCTGCTATGGGAACTTGTTCTATGTAAATTCAATGCGTTAGTGACATGCACGGCTCTTGTTTGAGAGGAACACTGCCTGTTGAAAGAATTATGGCTCTCTGTAATCCTTCAGATTATCAGGATGGCAGAAACACTTCCTCTTCCCTATCACACTAGCTCAGCAGATTAGCCTCTGCTCTGCCACATATTTAATAATTTCCTTTGATATGAGCGAGTGTGTGGTCCCATCTTAAGTATGCAATGGTGGTATAACGTATGATGGACATACACATGCACACACAGAGACACACACTTCCACTCTTCCTGGGAACAGCAGAGACAGCTGACTGTTCTGTAGCCAGGATGTAGCATTAGTGACAAACAAGGAATGTTGTTAATCAGATTTAGAGCCATTTCCGAAAAGGAAGAACGCCTCCCTCTCCCCCTTACTCACACTTTTATTTTGATTCCTTTACGCCACTTCAAAAGAAACATAAGGAAGTCATCCTTTTCATTAATCTCTTATTTAATCTCCTGACCATCAGCTAAAGAGGAAATCTGATTTAAGCATTGTGTGAAATTGCTTTTCATCGACTCATTATCTCATGTATGAAATCTGCTTTGGTTTATAACCATTATAAAACATGATAATACATTACAGCTGCTAAAATTAACGTTCATACTAACGATAAATTAAATGTCTTTGTGTAATGTGAACGGGGTCGCATGTCATGATAAAGAAAGCCACAGAGAATTATCATCCGACTTGCCTCACAACTTTCAACGTTCAGTCTCACTGCTCTCATCGACATTGTTACCGGGCACGGTGGATAGACGGTGCCAGATATTTCCTCGGCAATTGGTAGAGACCAAAAATAGAGCTAAAAAAGAGAATAAATATTAGACATTAGAAATATTAGATTACATCTGCTAGGTGGCACATTTGTGTCTCCTGCTACTACGTACATGGCAGATTTGTACGGGATCAGGCTTCTTAAATTATCACAAGTTATTAGAGGTCCTCAGGAAATAGTTTTTACATGTATAAAGATACAACTATACTGCATTTGGATAATGTTAGAATCTGTGTTTCAGTCAACAACAGACTGCTCGATACTTCAGACGAGTTTCAAACAGACAGGAACTTTTTTTTTTTTAAAGGTGAGGCTCAGTTCTTTGTGGTTCTGTATTTCTTTGTAGAACAGCCCAGTGAGAGAGATGAAAGAAAATCAAAGCTTATTACTTTGAACGTTAGTTAGCGTTCAAATCTCTGTCCTTCTTGACTTTATTGCTCTGTCAACTTTAAAAACTTCTTTGCCAAAACTTTACCTCCTCAAACATGACAGGTCAAATTAAAAGAAATGGTGGAGTAGGGGGACTACGCTTTAATGTTTTTAAGCCCGATCTCCGGCCTCCTGCTGTGAGCGGCACACACACTTTGCACTACCTCTGTGAAAGTTGCCCAGCTCCTTTAGTGCCCACCAGTTCACAACATATTAAGACCGGGTTTTAAAGGGTTACTTTGAAATGTTAAATTACAGGTTTCTTTTTTAAGACAAAACCCTATTAGAAATTTAAAAGGAATGAGAGGGAGGGGAAGACGGGCACCGCTCTTCACACATTCCTTTTTATTTTCTCCACTTTTTGTTTTTATAACACGTTAAGTAAATGTTGTGTTAATTGAAACGGCATGAGGGATGGCATTCGCTTTATAGATTTCCTGAAAACTAAATGGTAATTATCGGACAAAGTGATTACCTCGGGCCGTTAAAGGCACACAACAGTACAAAATTATACCTGACTTTGGTGGACAACTTTCATTGGCTTGTTACTCTGTGGTTGGCTCACTTTTATTCTCCTCTTCCTCCATTCGACTAATCCACTTGTTGGTTAGTGAGGAAATGCCAAAAATGCCTGGAGATTAATGAGTCAAGGATGCGTGAAATGGCTGTATATATATGTTTTTAAGTATGTGTTGGTGCATTGTTTGGAGATAATGAGGCCATCACACGTTAGCGTGGAGCTGGCTCGCTCACACACAGCCTTTTCTTTAGAAGCAGTGATGTCATTCATGTCAAGGTGCGTGCTCCGTTAGTTAAATAGAAAAGACTTTTTTATTTTACACCACAGAGGATCTGATTTAACGTCCTGTGATATCATGTCAGAGTGCGAGCTTCAGTCGGTTCTTGTGAGAACTAAGTGGAGTCACTGCAGCGAGTTTCTCCAACCAAAGATTTTTGATTAAATGGAGTTTCAATCCTGAGAAAAAATCAGCTTTATAATAACAAACATATCTCAGGCTGTATTCGCATTGTTCCACCAGTGGTTTGTTCCAGTTTGACAAAGACCACACAATTAAAATTACCCGCAGTCTTTTCTTCAGCACATGAACATTGACACTTTGGAAGTGTTTCATTAGTCTGCAGTCATCACAGTTAACGGCTTGAGACTGTTTTAACAGCCACATAAGAGCCGTATCACCTCTGTGAGCAGACGGATGACGCTCCAAAAATATGTCCCCGAAAAATCACCTCCATTTAAAAAGGAAAGTTTTACTATGAAGCACAGATTAAATCTGATCCCAAAACGATGCAGACATTTCTTTTTAAATGTATGCACCACAAATGTCCTCGTGATATTAAGTGATTAAGATGTTTCCGCTACAGTTATTTGGAAATGAAAACTCAAACTCTGGCAGTACATTTTTAAAACTAACCAGAAGTATTAAGTAACTCTCATGGCTCTGGTGTACTATAATTTAGAGTTTGAACAGTGACAGCGATACAGCTGGTGATTTCCAAACGCACAGTACAACATCTCGCTTGTTGCAGATTTGAAACCTCATCCCTCTTTACAGCTCGTAAACAGTAATATACAATAACAGTCCAAAGACACAGCTGACTTTTTATCTTCCACAAAGAAAGAGACAAACACACCATGATTCATTGTTAGTTTGACAAGCATTAACTGCCACCTCCGCTACACTAACGAACATCAATAATCGCTGAATCAAACGGCGACACCAGAGGGTTTCAACTAGAAATGATGTAGACTTGTTGAACATTTTCAAAAGCAGGTCAAATGTATTTTTTCTATCGTACCAAACACCCAGATCATTTCATTTATATGAACCTTGTTTAGGTTGGGTAACGCATCATAGTAACTTGTTAACTCTAACTATTTGCAGACTCTTACTTATTTATTTACTTGTACATGCCACCTTAACATGGTGACTTGTGCCGACACAATTATGCATAAGGCTTGTGCGATATTATGTAAATACAGGCCCCTGATTGTTACACACCTTTAAACCACTGATGTACAGTCGGTACAACTGTCAAATTTGTTTAAGGTCTTTTGTGGCTCTCTACCTATCCACCTAATATCTGATAAGTTGCTTCAAGTGCTGACATGTGAGTCAGTGTTGGTTGTGGCTGAAGACTGAGAATGAAGTCCAAACTTAGAAAGAAGTGAGGTTACCTGACCTAACCCGCTCATCTCTGCCCTGAATCTTTGAGGTGCCAGCTTTGACAAGGAAGAAGAAGATGTGGAATAAAAGAGACAATCTTTCTGGATATGCTGCAAAGAATGCTCTGCTTTTTGTTCAGTGTGAGCCGGACAGTGTTACAGGAGTGTTTGAGACGTGGTTGGTTGGCAAAGAGAAGATCTATAAATCTAATTTGTCAGACTAGTATTCCCATTCTTCTCCTACCTGTCACCAGAGCTCTCGTGTATCTGGAATATAAATCAGATAGCATGTTGTTAAAGAAGAATTTAGTGCGTCTGTTCCCACTAAAGCAAAAGCTGACAAGTGAATAAAGGTGAAAATGGGATCACAGTTTATATTGTGTTAAATGTTTGTTTTTATACCATAGAATTGAACGCTGGCCTGCGCACATGAAGCCAGTTGGAAAGTTCAACTTAATTGCACTGACTGTAGGAGACGTAATGCACAGATTTGTTTATTTACTACCTTTGTTCCATTTCACATAGCCTGCTTTTTCCCCCGACAGACCTTTAGGCAAGCATATATAAAAATAATTATTTTCTAATCATATTCTTTCTTCTTGTTCCACTGCTGTGGCTCAGGCTGGAACAGATTCGCTGCCAGTGACGGTAAAAAAAGACCATTTTGTTAATGCTGTAATGGTTGCACAATGGGGGTTGCGTTTCACTTATTTTATGAGTGGTGCATTGAGAGCTCAGGGCTCTGTGTGCTCCTGGCTGAGATGTGTATGAGATTGTGTGTGTAGAGGGAATTTGGCTTGTTAAATGTGATCTCATTGTTTCCCGGTCAAGATATCTGCATCAAACTATCCTGTAACTCGCCTGGTGTTTTACCTTCAGCTCATGTTTGACTTCATCTCTCCGGTGGGCCACCAGGCAGAAGAGAATAACATGTCCTCACAACTTTAGGGGATTTATTTCTAAGCCGTCTATTTCTTCTTGTCCTCCTATTTGGAAATTAAAGAAAGGGCCTCTTAGCGGCTGTTAAACTAAGATTATTCCCCCAGTGGTGCATTCAAAACTTCATTATGTTATTTGGTGCCTTGGCCTCTGTGAATCTTTGATGTGGTGCCTGCACTACAATGTTAAAGTGTGCATAATGATCTGCAGTATGAGCGGGTTTCTCTGCACAGGTTTAGGTAATTAATGTTGTTCCTCAGCACATCCAGCAATAGCTCCTGTTACATGCTGTCTGTTTAATTTAGATGTGTTTGTTTGGTTTTGATTATGGGACGGCGGGCAGGTCCTAACCCGAGCCATTATTGGTCTAACAGTAGGGGCTGTTTTCCCTCAGGAGATAATGCCAGGTCCCGTCATCCTGGCTAATACTGAAACAGCTGATTGCTGTCAAACAGAGCTGGGTCAGGCAGTTACTGAAAATAACCCTTAGCATTTGTTTTAACCTCCAGAAGCTGCCAGGGTGGGGTTTACCACATCAGGACAATTCAGACAGTATTTGGTGAGCTGAAAACCACAGAGAAGCGTCAGGCTGTTGTCAGACGCTTTGCCGATCGCCTGCAAACTACTTCATCTGGTGCTGAAAGACAAACCTCACTCGTTCGGTTGTCCACAGTCGTTAAAGAAGTCGTTTTTTTAAGATACCATGTCATCCAGTGTCACTCACTGCTGATGTGAGTGAACTTTATTTTGGCAGTAGTCAAATGTGAACCACGTGCTGGTTTACTGCAGTGAGGACCTCCTGTAGAGCAGCGCTCCTGTAGAAACTGTTGTGAGACGTTGGCTGGGATACGGTGCAGTCAGCAGATTAGATTAGATTAGATAGGGTTTAATACACCGTCTGCTGTTTAATATTCTCTCCAGGAGGTTTGATTTCTCTGTCTCCATTCATTCTGATGTTTTTGCTACAGCTCCTGATCCTAATATGAAACAGTTCTTTGGCAAGTATGGTTAAACACGCACTTTAGGATTTAGAAAATTATGTTTAGATTTATTTCTGCGTTACACAGCTCCTCATAAGGATTTCATCAGTAACTGGCCAATTATCACGAGCAGGAATAGTTTGACATTCTAGATCAGATGATTGAGGCCATCACCTGTGAAGCTGGAGCAAGGAGCTTGTTAGCTTCGCATAAAGACTGAAAACAGATCGATAAAACAAGACTGAGCTGGTGCAGGACAGCAGAGTCTCAGTCTTTATGCTAAGCTAAGCTAACCAGCGGCTGGCTCCAACTTTATTGATTTTTTTCCTTCTCTTTTGTGAGATTATCTTGTATGTCTCTGTGTGTATTTTTTCTGTGTATTGTCAGATCCAGTAAATGGTAACTTGCTAAAACTTGTTAAATGCGTTTGTGTGATATCGGTATAAATCAGTCACATCTAGACTTTAAAAGCTGAACAAAGAGTGAAAATGTTCCTTTCAGTTATTTTCTTTCAACAACCATAAATTACGAAACTTTCTGATGTGTCGGAGTCTCTGGTTTCACCTTTACGGGAGACGAGTCTGTGGGTGGGACAGCGTGACTAAGAAATGACTACGTGTGGGAGACTTGGTTTATTTGCATTTAACGGACAATGCTGTCTCGAAATCTGTGATTTAATGTTTTATTATGACAGTGGAGGCAGAGGAGCTGCATCCATTAAGGCTGTGAGTCAGGGATGGGGAGGACTGGTCAGTCTGTGGGCAGAGGCCAGACTCTGTGGCACTTAACCTGGAGGAGTGGCCGGACAGACCTAAATCACTTGCTTTACTTTTTTAAGAATAGCTGGCTTTGGACGCTGAATCAAGGATTTAACAGTTCATCACAAAGACAAACTGCTTTCCGTCCACAGCACTTTGGCTCAGTCTGGTCCACTCAATTTAACCACCGCTGCTGTGGAAGAAACATGTAACTGCTTTCTTCTTTCCTTATACTTAAACACAACATTTAAATGGTGGTTCTCTGCACTACCTGTATATATATAATAAGAAAAGAGTCGTGTGTCTTTATCCTGCTGGAAAAAACACAGATACAATGCAGATACATGCTTTTTTCCAACGACTAAATTATTCCTGTCTTTCACCGAAGCCAGAAGGAGGACACGCAAGTTAAAAATGAAATGATGTGCTATGTTTTCCTCCCTGTCTGCACTTTCTTATAAAGAGGCACATCATGATTTAGTTTTACTCCTCTGAGCTGTCTGACAAGAGACTTTCTATCATGCTTCAATGCCAAGGCAAAAATCACATTAAACTGTCTGGCTTGTTCTTGGACGCATTGTTACGGCGAGGCCAGTTGGATTCGTGTCCTATTGCATCCTCTGAAGTATTATTCCCCTTTTGTTTAAATTTCCTTTCACCTTGTTATATGAGGGGCTTTTTGTATTAATTTAGGGGAAGTATCAACATTTCACCGGAGGAGGTTAAAGCAGCCAAAAGAGTCTCCTGTGCTCAGAACTTGGATATTTTAACGGCTACATTATTTTATATGGAGCTTGAACCTGTGACCAGTTTTGGGACACTTTCTTAAACTCTGGACCACCCTGCCTCCCGGTTACCTCACCTCCTGATTTTATCTGGCAGATACTGAAGCTCGGTATCTTTTTCTATTTCTGGAAAAGTGTAATCTCTCTTTCCTCTTTACAGATAATAGAGTATCTGTCTGCGGTGACAGCAGTGACAGCCGTGATATTTACCACGATAATTCCTTCACTGCCATGCAATCTACCTTGAGTTATAGATTTACTTTTCAGCCATCGTTAAAATATTCTGCCTAAGGGGTGAAAATAATGTCACATTTTTTCCAATGAGACTTCATCTGTTTAAATAAGAGTTTAAAAAGGCAGTTCTCTTCATAATATGACCAAAATGATCCAAACGGAGTCTTGAAAGTCGGTTAATCTGCACTGGACACATGGACACATATGGAGATATTAGCTCACCAGTTGGAAGATTTTACACTTTCTGAATTTTGGCCTCAGTTTCTGATTAAATTGCAGGGATTTAGAAATTAATGTTCATGACTGTCAGAACTGTCAGCTCTGGCAAATACTCTCCAGCATGGGTGAAGTAAAAACCCACAAACGACTGTAGATAGATTATTTTCTGACCCGCGTCTCATTTTCTTCACCACATTTTGGTTTTGTAATTCGTGCTATAACAAATTGAAAACTCCTGTGTTGTTTCCAGGTTGCCAGAGAGAGAGAGAGAGAGAGAGAACACGATTAGCCAGAATGTGACAAAGAATATAAAATTAAAGCAGTAACACCGTGCTGCCACTGTGGCTGAGCAAGCCTTCATCATTAGCCACACTAGCGGCGTTGCTCTAAGGACAGTCGGTCGTGCCACCACTTTGGTCCAGACTGAAACATCTCAACAGCGATTGGACGGACGCTCTTCAGCCCTTCATGGTTCCCAAAGGAAAAACGACTTTGGGGATTGGCTGACATTTCACGTGGTGCCACCATGAGGTTGACATTAGTGGTTTTGAATGAGATATTTTGACAGTAATTGGATGAATTGCACTAAAATTTAGTGCAGACATTCAAAATGAAATATATTATCTTTGGTGATGGTGCCATCATCAGGTCAAAATTTGAAAACCTACAGAACTAGCAGCAGTAGCTCGGTCCTTAAAGACTTGGCTGGGGAACCGGAGGGTGGTTGGGTTCAAGTCCAGGACCAAAGTATAGAGAGTTGACTGTAAGCTGGAGAAGGGCCAGTTCACCTCCTGGTCTATGTGTGGTTTTATTTCGGGTCTTTGTATGTGAAAACTTTTCTTCTAACTAATGACATTCACCCGCAGTTCTACTGAAAATGAACACGCCTTAAAAACACAAGTAGAATTATCTTCAGTTAGCGTTCACATGAGGCAGAACCCTTTGGGTAAAGAGAAGATTATAGGTGATTAGTGTAAGTGCTGCCTGATCAATTAAAGTCAAATTGTCTAGGAAAACATTGTCACTGGCAGAAATTTAAAGTATGATTTTATGAACAGTCATTATAGGTCAGATTGGATGGAGAGGGAAAGAGCTCAGACAGGATGATTGTGACGGTGTCTGGAGCAGTCTGCCTTCTTTATAGCAACAATAAAACTAATAATTATCCAGCAGGGGCACAGATGGACGCACGGCATTACTATGGATTGTAGTTCATCTGCTCGGAGCACATTTGATGAAAATTCTTGGTGATTCATTTGTATACGAGATCCAGTTGTACAGCAGTTCGTTCATGACATCAGCGGCTTGGCTTTGTTACCATCTACACTTTGTTCAGGTCGGTCTGATTGCGCTTTATACGTTCAGAGAAAATCTGTCTCCAAGCAACATTTTTGATGTTGTTCAAAATACAGCTTTTTTTTTTTTTTTTTTTTTTAGTGGGGCAGTGGAATGAGGAGGGAGAAATTGTGCTTGTGTACAAGTTCAACACATGCATTTCTAATGTGGATCATTTTGAAAACTGCCTCAGATCGTCTGATATGATTTGGCAAGTGGCGGATGGAAACTGCTTTTTTTGTTTCTGGCCGTGTCTCATTTTCCACCACCTTCTTGCCTCTGTACCTGCCCTTAACGAGATCTCCTGTGTCGGGTTCAGAGCTCCAGAGAGAATTCTGATAATTGCTCGAGAGGTCTTAGGTGAAAACTGTGGTCGAGAACATTTTAATGCAATTATTTCACTTAAGAATCGCTTCATTTTATTTTTTGTTCCTGTCCTTCATGAAACAGGTGTTTGAGCAGCCATGATTAATCATCACTTGTGAGATAAGACAGATCAAGAGCTCCTCGTGTTTCTTTTTAAATAGTTGAAACGTTTTCAACAAGAGTTGGCTCCCGTACACTGCCGAGCCACTTTTCACAGCAGAGCATTCTGGTGCTGCTCAATGCACACCTACTTTCTCTCCTCACTAACCCACAACTCCATCTTTTTGGCAACGTTTCTGCTCCCCAGAAATCCTTTAGACCTTAAATATATTTGAAGCAGCTGCAAAGCCAAGAGCCATTACTGCTGTCAGAGAGAAGGCGCTCTTCCAACAGTAGAGTAGAATTGACTCACTAATAGATCATGAGTAAAGATCCGGGGAGAGCGAGAGAAGCATTCCCCATTACTCTGAATGCGGTTTGGTTTCTTTGAACCTCAATCAAGGTTCAACCTGTCTGCAGCCAAAGATCAATTAGATAAATTAGCCTGGAGGTTGAGCTTCAGTGCAAAGCTGCTCACACCCTCGTTACAGTAGCCTAAACAAAGAAAGGCAGCGGCCGACAAGTGTTTGAGGAGCAGAGAAATGTTTTGAGCAATGCGAACAAGTGACCCATGAGTCCAATTTGTACGTTAGTTTGGCATAATCTCAGATTGAGCTGAATGCAGCCTTTGTTCAAACACAGTGAAACTATAAAGAAAGAAAAGCAGCCAAAAAGAAAGAACAACCCAGTTTTCAAGGAATGAGGAATAAAGAAACTATAAGTTCAGTAATCTTAAGGTTTATCTGTTGTGTTATGTGAAACCTGAAGCGAGCTACATGTATTACACCATTGCTATGCCAACACGTTGCTGTATTTCTGATTGCAGTGGCTGATTGGAGACAGAGACAGTCACTGTGGGGTCATCTGCTCACGGACGCAGGGGAAGCCGGTGTGCGGCTCGGACGGGCGGAGCTATGAGACCGGCTGTGAGCTGCAGAGGGCGCGCTGCCAAGATAAAACGCTGACACTGGCACACCGCGGCCGGTGTCGAGGTGAGGACTGAGCTCTGCTTACAGTGTATGTACGGCATGCTATGAAAATCTTCTTGATGATATGGTATCACAGAATCATTGTGATATTAAAC
The DNA here is from genome assembly GCA_004119915.2 of Collichthys lucidus. Classification (NCBI taxonomy): domain Eukaryota; kingdom Metazoa; phylum Chordata; class Actinopteri; family Sciaenidae; genus Collichthys; species Collichthys lucidus. Next base: position 29,499,414 of record CM014095.1, read on the forward strand.
AATCAATTGGACAAAATAACGGCAATATGTTTTATTCAGTGAATGAAATACCTGAAAGATGTAAGCACTTCATCACATCATGCATCAGTCATATAAAAGTCATAACACTGCCATTAAAGCTGATCTGCACGGTGATTTGCAACATTGTTTAAAATGGTGAAACACATCCAGGGACATTAAAAGGAGCTACATGGTATGAACAATAAGCAGAAGTCTCACATTGTTCACTGCTGCCTCCAGAGCTGCTGCAGAAAATCTGCCTAAAAATGTTAATTAAATGTAATATACAACACGATTGTCACTGCTGCCAGTTTACGTGCTGATGAAAACAACAAGTAAAGTGCTGTCCTGTTGTTAAATATACAAACAACATGAAGATAATGGCCTGAGGTATGACATGACTCCACCTTTCAGATCACAGAGCATCATGTGGCTGTTTTTGGTCTTTCAGGTAAAAACTGGGTGAAGATCGATCAGTTGCCCGTGGCTCCAGCACCGACTTCCACATCTGAAGGGAGAGACCTGGAGCTCAAAGGTAAGGACCAGAACACTGGAAACCTGCATTTCATCAACACTCCTAAAAAGAGGTGATGACTATGATCAATGGTAGATGCAAAATCAGCATCAGCGTTCCATATTTAATAATTTTGTGTAGTAACCTCGTCCCTTGGAGACGATATATTGTAAACTCAGAAAGTAAAAGAATGCACTGATTTATTTAAAGAGCCTGTTTAAGATGTTGCAGCTTGGAGCCAGCATGAAACACGGCACAGTTTGGGAGAAGTGGAACTGAATGAGAAGATGTCTTTCATTTTCCGCCTCTCTGTAGGCGTGTAAGTTTTTACAGACCAGGATCACACACTTCCTCAGTGTCTGGATGCCAGCCACTCAACAACAGCAGAGATTGATAGGTCTAAAGTCAAGGTTGGAACTTGGCATTCCCCCCCACACACACTCCTTTTTTTCAGCCCCACTGTCCATTAGGAAAACAGCAGTCCCAAGCGAATCCATTTCTGGAGTGAAACTTGTTCCCTCTGTATGGTAATACGTGGTTTTCATAATATCTGTGGTGTGCCAAGGAAAGGAAAGCCGGGCAAAGCTGAGACAGCCTTGCAGATGCAGCGTGCCTGTTTTGTTGTAATGAAACTGTGGCTTTATTTAAGCAGGCAGTTCACGAACCAATCCTTGTTTACAATGGTGAAGCCTGGCGAAGGCTTACTGAGGTGTGCGTGAGATTTAAATTAAACACAACAGATAAATTTGACTACAAGACATATAAACTGCTAACAGGTACAACAAACAAGCACAAACAACAACAAACACATAACTACGGCTTTCCGAGGGGCAGACCTGTTTATTATTATTTAGCTGTGAATAAACAACATGGGTAGAATGAAGACATGATGAAGCAGCTCACCGCTCAAAATCTCTGAAATGAAGATTCTGTGTTTTGCAGTCAATTTAATCTTCAACGTGGATTTTTCAAATGAATGGTAAACATTTGTATCTTGTTGGTTTGCTGTACAGTACAAATTAAATAAAGTTTCTTTACGTAATATAATATAAAGTTTTCACAAACCACCATTCCATGTGGATTTATTGCTGCTCTGTCAAAACTAACAAGCACAGCACAAATGTAAGACACGATGAACAAGCTGCTGATCATGACGTAGTTTAAATGAGCTGTTGGGGCCTTCAGCAGGACGTGGGACTCTTCTCTTTTGGACAACAATATTTAATGAGCCTTGTTTCTAAGGTAAGACTAAATATTCCACGTTTATAAATTCACGTAACCATGTCTGTCCCTCTCGCTGACATCATCAGTCTCTCACTCTGGAGGAGACGACATGTCTGTCCCCTCTCAGGTCCAGAGACAACTTTATTTAAACTTTTATTTATCCGAGGAGATTGTTTGCCAAAAAGTGGAGGACTGTGGTCTCACTGGGAGCTCCCTGGTGTGAACGTGTATACATGAACGGCTGAACATGGAGATCGACACCACCAAGCTGTGGGCGCAATAAAAACGACAGTTGCTGATGGGATTTTAAATCAGTGACCAGCTGGTGTGGAGCCCACTTCACTCTCTGACCTTTCAGCCACTTCCATCTCTGTCCCCTGAGAGCAGGTCTGGCTCATCAGAGCTGCAGGAACATAGGCTCAGTTTCCACTGACATTTTAAAATATCAGTGTGGAGCACATGACGCACTCAGCACTAACAATGCGGTGCTCATAGTCTACCTCTGGCACCGGTGATGGTCAGTGTCGAGGAATGTGTTGTTTTAGCATTTTTTGAATAGTAATAAAAGGTCTTTGACTCGTCTGGGCTTCATGTATCTGCAGCATGAATGGTTCTCAAAAATCACTTTGGATGGAGAGGTTTTTTTTTCAGGATCATGAATAACCATCAGTGCAGCTTGTTAAAGGCTGCTTGTCTTCAGGAAAGAAAAATACCCTAAAGGTTGGAAAAATGGCTCAAAACTCTAACTGGAAAGTACAGTGCAGAAAGGGAATTCAAAAATCTACCGATCCTAAGGATGACGTTGAGCGAGGCACGTAAATGTCAGACAGTGCAGTAGTGAGGTAGTAAGCAGTAGTAAAGTGCGGTTGTTTTAGTCAGCGCCCAGGTGTAAACAGGGTGCTGACAAAGAACATGCGCCTGCAGCAAAAAACAACAGGAGTGCTAGAGGTTTATACGCAGTGCATGAGAGCCGCCTGTCGTGTCGATCTGTTACAGATGCGGGTCAGTCAAAGTGTCGTGTTGAGAGAACCCAGGCTCTGGAACAAGCCAGAAGACCTCAGGAGTCCATGTTTATCCCAGACTGCAACGAGGATGGAACGTTTGCCCAGGTCTGTCCGTCTACCTGCACAGACCCCCTTCATGCTGTTCACTCTTTATCTTTTTCTTACTTTGAACCGCCACCAACCGACTTACTTACTTTTTGCCTTTGCAGGTCCAGTGTCATACTCTGACAGGTTACTGCTGGTGTGTCACCAGTGACGGCAAGCCAGTGAGTGGCTCCTCTGTGCAAAACAGGACCCCGGTGTGTTCAGGTACTTGGGGTGAAAACCGGCCTGCAAACCTGTTGATGAAATGTCGAGTTTTTAAAAAGAATCATAATAAAACGTTCGTCCCGCACAAGGTTTCCAATGGGCGATACTCTGCTGCCAACGCAGCTTGCATCTGTTGTGCCTTAGTACCGTGCACATTAGTGATTAGAGTTATTTGTGTTTACATCAGAGTAATGTTTAACAGGTTGTATAAAACCCCGGTGGAAGGGTAGGATGTTTCCCATCAATCTTTAGTAGGGTGGAGAAACTGTATCCAGTAAAAAGTTTTTTTTTTAAACTGATCTTGAAGCCAAGAGTGTTAGGAGGCCAAGTCACTGAGGTTTGGGCCAATTGACTTTTGAATATTTATGAATTTGATTGTTTTAAGAATCGAGAAGTCGTTTCTCCATCATCGAAAAGGTTGTGACTGGATGCACTGTATTCAAAGACATACTGGTGAATAATTCATTGATGAAGTGAATGACACTGAGAAAGGCTGACTGTGCTGATGAAGAGTGAGCACAGCCTTCAGGTTACAGTTAAAGACGCTCTCTTGCCAGACTACGGGCACATGTGTATTACACATGTCATGTGGCATATAGCAGGTGCAAGGTCAATGGGAAGGCTAATGGCCATACATCCAGGGGCCTCCTGGACCCTCCTACTCCCCCCCGCCCCCCTTCATCTAACTGCTCTCAGCAGGCCGGAGGAAAGAGAGGCTCTGCACACTGATCCTGGATGGGAACACTTTATGATAATCACCATCATTTTCCCTCAGAAGATAATACACAGGGGTCCTTGCCAGAATTGGTTTGCACAGCCACTAGAGCATATGGTGCAAATTTTGTGTGGAGAGTGTGGTGAGAGTGGTCGCATGCCCCTCTGACGCTGCTCGACAGACTGCCAGAGGCTTCCCGCTCTCTCTGCATCTTTTCTGCTCTTTATCTCTCGCCCTCATTCCTCTGTGCAATCTCTTGTCTCTGGATTTCCCACTTGTGCCACTAATCACCTGGACGGTTTCCCTTGGCACCTGCTGTGTTTCAGTCGTCTGAATAGAAACAGCAAAGCTGACAAATGGAGCATGGTTACGTATCCATTCATACCAGAAAACCACACTGTTTTCCCCGATTCAGAATGCATACTAATGCGTAGTAAAAGTTCAAAGTCAACCTCAAGTTATTTTTTATTTCTGCACCAGATAAGAAAGATTTTTTGAGGCCAACAAATTTTCAACATTGTGCAGAAAAATAATGACTCTTCTGTGCAACAGGTCTCCAGTGGGTTCAAGTATGTGGGGAGGACAGACTTTTAAAAATCTTAAAGGTTTTCTGCTGGAAGCTTCGTGTTTGGCTTGGGCAGCTAACTCGAAATAAGTTAAGACCAATTATTCACATTTGCCATCGACTCTTATCATACGACAACGCAAACTACGCCGTATCTCTTTTTGCGAGGATTAGTCAACTATTTTTAATAATTTGAATCATTTTTAGTAGTTCCAAATTAAATTTACGAATATGGAGCTTTCCTTTGTCATAGATGATAGTCAGTGAAATATCTTTGGGTTTTGTTCCATTACTTGGATAACTTAAGCATCTTAAGTTACACTACACAAGAAAAAGAAAATCCTGTCTCATGCAGAAATGAATAACTTGTTGAGATCTATGAGACCTACGGTGACTTTATGCAGTCTACCAACACAAGAAATCTGTTGAGTCGTCCAGGTTTAAATAATGAAATCCTGAAATGACGTTTATGGCACAACACAATCTCTACTTGTCTCCTTTCTGTCCTGCATAAGATCCAATATCTTCATTGTTTCTTGCAAAGGTATGTATGACACTGGAACCAGAATCTGGGCACAATAAATAGAGCTGCTATGGTCATACATTACCCAACTCACCTTCCCCCTTAGCTGACAACAAATAACCTTTACTGACGTGCTCAGATGCCCCTGTACACTATGACCCAAATCAATCATCTCACATACATTTGCAGGAAACTTCCGTGAATTTATGGGAACTCATGCTGGGGCAAGTGGATTGTCAGGTAGTAAATCTCCTTCCAGTTGCCTTCACTCAAAATATCTCCCCTTTGCCCTTCTATTGTAATTGGTTTGTCTAATTTAGCTCTTTTCCTCCATGCATCCATGCATGAAAGCGACTACCTGCATGCGCCAAACCAGAATGTTATTTGGAAACTTCAGCATAAAGCCTAATGTTTCGCTGTGTGCCTATCAAGTACTAACAGAATGTACTCGTCAAGCTCTGATAAACCTCAGTGTCTGATTCTTAGTCAAGACATCAGTTGGTTGGGTAATCTGTGGGAGTGATGTGTTTCTGTTGGCCTGTGTTGTGTGTTATGTTGGAGCAATCAAATTTAATTCCAGATCTTTTGCAGAATGATTTATTGAACTTTTTTTGTTTTCTAAAATGAATAAATAACATTTTGGGATCAAACTGTTCAAGTGTTCTGAGGAGTTGTTGCTGCTCTCTGGTTTTTGAACATGTTATGTTTCTTTTCTTTTTTTTCTTTAAAGGGTCAGTAACCGATAAACCGCCTGGGCCACCGAACTCTGGTAGAAAAGGTGAGTTGAGATCTGCTGTAGGTTGTGTGTGCATGTGTGTGAGTGTTTCTATTTGTATGAACGAGACAGCAAAAGAGTTCAAAATTTCTTTTGACCTGATTTTCTCCCTGTGATCTGTGCAAAGTCCATATTTGTGCAGAACAGAAAGGTACATGGAGTGACGTTTCACTCGTAACTTTAAGAGGGTTTAGATGAAAACGGTCTTCACAGTTAAAGAATAGATCTTAAAATTTGTTTTTCCCCCTTTGGCATGTTAGCATCATGCAGATGAGCATGTAAGTAATTACTAATGTTTTTCTTTGTGCTGTATCTCCTGAAATAAAAGTAAGGAATGACTTTGCAGAGACGGGCAGCCTCTTTGGGTTTCTCTGTTGTAGCTCTGAGTGTGTTTTATTCAGTAGAGTTGTTGTCGTGTAGGACTCGGGGGAGGAGGGTGGGGGCAGGTTATAGTTGAGGTAAGGGTTTGCTGTCGATGCTTACATTAATTGTTTTTTCCCCCCTCACAGTTTGTAGCTCACAGTCGAGACCTGGATCAAACAGTAATTGTCAAATACTGTAAGTTACAGAATTTGTTTCAACATGATCAGCATGCGTCATCAGTGTGTTCATGGGGAAGATTCAGAAAGTGTATTAAAAAAAAAGGAAGGAAAAAATTAAAGAAACCTGCAGAAGGTTGTTTGATCCATGTTCCCATTTGAGATCAACCTTGTAACCATTGTATTTTATTTACAGTTTGACCAGATAAAGTCAGATTAACCTCAAGTCCTTCAATTTGCTGACAAGCCATCAAATTGAAGGACTTCAGTGTTTTTTAGAATGACTCCAGTTCTCTGTGGTTTGCTTTTGTATTGTATCATTTCCTAAGGAGTGTTCCAGATGCTACAAAACTGCACATGGGTGAGTATTTTAGGTATATAAATTATCCAAGGTACATTGTAACTTATTATTATTATTTTGTTTTATTTTATTCAATATTACTCAAACAGGACAGAATATTTTCTTTAGCCACATGATGTTTGGGATAAATTTTATGTAGCTGTTAATACATGTGTGAGTGCCAAACACTAGAAATGTTTGTGCATCATACACTTAGTAAAAAGACACTAACTGTTTTTTTTGCAAAGTATTTTTATCCTGCTTTTGTGTGGAGATTCTCTTTATCACACAGTACTATAGCTGCAGCAGCATGTTAGGGCAATAAGAAGATCATTTCCAATGGTTTGTAACCACATCATGACATTTTTGAAAGGTTTAAACCAAATAAAACTTCATGAAAACTTGCAAACAAGTTTATGAAGACTAATTTGAAATACTTAATGGTCAAATTCTGTTGTTTTCTTTCGCCAAAGGCATACACCGTGTTTAAGAAAACTGTGGATGAACAAAAGAGACTGACAGTTTATTTACCCCGCAGCCAAGAAAACCAAACTTTTGGTTTTGGGGTTTCATAAAGTTCAGTTGCGATAAACAGTCATAAACATGGTGAACTTTTTAGTAATACTACTAGTGTGGGATTCACATATGGCCAAATCCAACCAAGAAACGGTGTATCGTGAATCAGATGCTCCTATTCATGGAGAAAAGCAAACAAAGTTTATCAGTGGTGCTACAGAAAAGGCCATTAAATCCTACATAATTTATCTAATTGAGAGAACTAATGTTTTTTTGATTTTTACTGTACAAATGGACAAACAAAATATGGATTATATGTTGGCCTGATTGTCACTAGAGAGAAGGATATTTGTTTTTTGTGAAATCCTTCTCATGGATCAAGTGGTGAGAGTCAACAGTAATTTTTGATGTAATGGTGGAGTTAGATATTTCTAATTATCTTCAGGAGGCCATCACTGCCAAATTTCAACACAGCCTGGCTGTTTGTTGAGATCATACACAGATCATGGACAGCGCTTTGGACGACCAACCAGTCTGACTGAAGCGGCATCGGCATCCTTAGCGGGACGAATCATCTTATTTTGACAATCAGGAATGAAGAAGTTCACACTCCTTCATTTGCTCAGACATCCGTTCACCTTTGTGTTTGGATTAGTTGTGGGTGGGCCTTTTTGTCCCTATCAACACCCCTATCAATACTACACCTGCGTTGCACTCATGCGGGTCCTGATGTGGGGAGGCGGGGGTCTCCCCATGTGAGTGTATGTACGTGTATATGTGTGTGTGTGTGGTATAAAGTGTGATTGTGAAGAGAGAGGAGAGTGATAAATGTGTAAAATGATGATGTTGGTGTGAGAATGTGTGAGGAGTTGATTTATTGATGTGTGTGTGAGAGCTGTAGAGCCACATGTGGGTGGTTGTCTTCTGTTGTTTTATTGTTCTTTCTGTCTATCTGTCTATCTTACTTTCTATCTGTCTGGCCGGGCCATGTGCAAATCCCAACCATTCAACAGTTCTGGAGAGTAGATTGTATTAACCTCAATAATGGTAGTCTCTTTCCGTTTCTTTCTCACCCTCAACCCAGATGATGGCTCCAAGCCCACACCCACCATGGAGACTCATGTCCCCCCTGAGGGTGATGGTAAGTCTGATGGTCACTTCATACCATGAATTCATACCAACCAACTTGGTTATAAATGCGGCTCAGAGATTTCTCTTTTAATCGCACCTTCAGATTCACTTCATCAAGTTTTTAACATCCAAACTTAAGATGTAATTTCAGAAGAATGCACCATTATAGAAAATGGAAAACTGTCAGAATTACCGGATGACAAATTTGGTATTTTTGGAAGTACTGGGATCTTGGATGCAACTTTCACTTTGGTTTTGTGGGTGATTCTTGGCTGTACACTTGTTTGAAATATGCAGCTACTGGTGGATTCGGCACAGTTCGTTAAAACAAAGTTTAGCTGCGGTAAATCTGTGAAGATCATCATCACTCTATCTTCCTGTCATTGCAGAAATAACCGCTCCAACACTTTGGATAAAACAGGTTTATAAGGGGAATAAGAACAGCTCCACTTCCAGGAAACAAGGTAAGACAAAGAAACACACCCTTAATCTAAGAACTTTACGCATGTCTTTGATAGGTGTAGCAAATTAACTCTTCAATTTCTAATGAGGGGTGGCATGGTGCTTCAGTGCTTAGCACAAGAACTGGTTTGAACTTCGTTTGGGACCTTTCTGTGTTGAGCTTCCCACCACAGTCCAAAGACATGAACCGTAACACGTTAATTGATGACTACATTAAATGTAGGTGTGAATGTGAGTGTGAATGGTTATTTGTCTCTAAGTGCCCTGGGATAAGCTCACCCCGAGATCCTAATGAGGAGCAGAAGAAAATGGATGGATGGATTTCTAATTATTCCCCTAATTGGTATGATATAGTACACTATCAACCCACAGATTGCCAACACAGAGCCCAGATTTCCTCCCAGTAGAACCTCCTACTCTAATATCACCCATGCACTGTTGTCAGGATACTATACTGAGAAGCAGCTGAAACGCTCAATAAAGCGAAATCCCTGAACGTATCGACGTATCTCCGGTGTAATCGGTTTCAAAGCCACTAGTTCAAATGTAAAACATTTCCAGTTTGCAGACAGCCCTTCAATGGTGGGATTATATTTATTGTTTTCTTTCCTTTGGTGTAATTTGTTTAGTTTTCTCTGTCTCCTTTTCAATTAAACTTTAAAATGTTCACTACCCTCCGGGCAGCTGGACGGCTTTCACGCTCCTGCAGCAAGTCAATGAATGAATGAATGAATGTGGTGGGGGTTCAGTCTGTGTGTCTGGGTATGTGTGTTAGAGTTGGATGGATATATATTGGTTAGATGATATATATGCCTGGTGCTCTATTATTAAAATAGTCTGCAAAAATGTGCATTTAATTTTTTTTGTACTTGCATGTTTTTATGTATTTATGTCAAAACTCATTTGGTTCTGCTTTTCTTTAGTAATGTCTCCTAGAGAGTTTTAATATTCTGGAGTCACGGCTAATCAATTTTGATTTTACTGATGTTGACCGAACATAGTGTTTTTTGTAAATGACCAGATTAATTTCAACTTCAAGTTTGAGTCCCGAGCATTAACAAGTTATGATCACCATGGATGATTAATTGTAGGCAGTCCAAACAATTCAGCCTTGAAACACTTGCTGGGAAAACTTTAAGTATTCCTCTGTATATACAATATAAATATTATGAACGCCTGCTTCAAATGTGTGCATGTCACATTAGGCTACACAGTTCGCTCTCTCCCACACAACAGAGCGCACAAACAGTTGATTGTAATATGTTTCTTAGTCTTTTGAGTGATGGGGATGGGGCGGGGGGAGCTGTGGTCACAGCAGCGTTGAGGATTGTATTTGAGATCAGAGATATTCGCTGTGACAGCTCTTTGAAACTTCTGTGGAAACACCAGCTTCCTGTTTCCAATTAGCATCCGGTGTCCTCAAAGTACAATCGACAAGGCCGAGTGAGGGGGAGATGTCATCACGTTTGAGACATGAGCGATGTGTGTGTCTGCGACTGCATCTGTATGTGATTGCATACAGTGTGTGTGTGTGTGTGTGTGTGTGTGTGTGTGTGTGTGTGTGTGTGTGTGTGTGTGTGTGTGTTATACTGTACTACAGTACAGTAATGATACTGGAGCGTTTTTGATTTTGGTAGAACGCTCAACTTTTTCTGCACGACATTTCATTAAACTTCTTACATTTAAACTCTTTCTCACACCTCGTACTTTGACCTCAGATACTCACATACAGTCAGTTACAGCTGAAACACTTAGCAGAGTAATACATTTTTCAATTGACTAATAATTAATTGGAAGTTTGAGTCAGTTTTTAAAAAAAGATTCTGGTTTGTTGCTTCATAATTTGTTGCTTTACTTCTGTGAAACTGAATATCTTTGAATTTCCGACTGTTGGTCAGAAGCTACTGGAAGTTTTTTTTACGAAACAATAAATCAATTAATAAGAGACTAAGAATTTACTTTTACTTAAGCAAAGGTTAAAAAGTCTGAATACTTCCATCCCCAGTGTGTGAGTTTGTGTGTCTTGTGTAATTGGGTTTGCAGTTTGCTTCATTCTCTTGATAGATGATAGAAATGTTTTAGGCCCAAATCCAGAGAGACTGCAAGCAAACAGCCGGAGAGAGCCTGCGTTCCTCACACAGAGCTTGCTCTCTTGTCTTTCTTCCTTGCCGAAACTGTTTCCAAAGTTGTATTTGTATTTGGTGCAACAAATCCTCAATATTTAAACACCTCTCTGTCTTTCTCTCCCTACGTGCTGGAAAACCTGAGTGCTAAGAAAGCAGCTCTCCTGTGCGCACATAAACTATGTTATTCATTTAATGGTTCTCTGTCTCTGGATACCCCATAATTATGATTTAGAGCGATGCGGAGATTGTGTTAGTGAAACGTGTTTGCTTAGGCAAAGCAATGCAAAGTCCATTTTTCAAAAAGATTCCTCTTTTTGCCAGACTTTGACATGCTGTTGTTCCAATGCTGTAAGGAGGGGGAAGCGCTCTGTCATGCAGCTCATTTATAAAAATGTGTGGAGGACCAGAAACCCGCTAACCGCCACTCCTCCCTTTGTGGCAAGGCAAACAAAAAAGGACAAAAATACTGAGGGGATATAATGCGATCATGTCATCGGAAAGCATGATTTGTTATAAAAATATGCATTCTCAAACTCACTATTGGTTTCTTTTAATCCTATTTGCAAGTCTAGTTTGAGGCGGCATGCACTTGTGTTGCACAATAAGCGACGACAGTAACGCGTGGTGACCAAACGCGCTAACGAATAGTGTGTTGAAAAGTAACACAATTATCGCAAATTACATATCCATTTCATGAGTGAACTCTCAATCATCGCTGGTTTTGTTGCACTCTTGGTCATAAACACACACACATGCACCTACATACCTACTCACAGAGTTTCCCTATTACTAACATTTCCGCTATTTTTAACTGCAGAGAAGGCAGAGAAGAGACAATACTGCAGTGATTACCCCACAGCTGAAAGCCATTGGAGTGAAGCGAAGAGGAGAGAGTGCTGGGCGGGGTGGGGGTCGGTTCAGAGAGGAAGGTATTTGGATAGAGAGAACGAAAAGGAAAGTGAAAGAATGAGAGACACGCACTAGAGAGGTGGGAGGAAAGGATTGAAGTGATTGAGTGATCAAACATGTATGATAAAAGAAGAGTAATTAAGAAATACGGGAAGGAGAAGACGTCTGGAGGACGAAGGCCAAAGCGAAAGGCATAAAATGGGTCAAGACTGTTTTCAAAGAATCTGCATCTTTTGTCCATTATCAGTTTGCCCTGAAGAAAGAGTCACCACAACAACGAGCAAATGGTTCCTGACATCCACTTGTGTGGGTTTCTTTCTTTTTTTTTTCCAGGACAATATTTGTTTTCTGAGGGTTTGTGTTTCTCATCATTCAGTTCCTGCCAGGGGAAGAGAAGTAAAATTGAAAAAGAAACAAAGATAAAAAATAAATAGAGCAGAAATGCAAGGCAGGCAAAGAGGTCGTAGATTGAATTTCAGCTCCACATAAAACTGAGAGGACTACATTGCAAGGGTCCAGCCTTTTTCCATTTATATGTATAAAAACAATTTTCTTTTGGGAATCCTAGCGCCTGGCGCCAGCATAACCTCTGTATAATAAACAGTGCTAAATAATTTGGATGTGAAGGAGCCTTGGCGAGGACCAGAGCCACAGCACAGTGCTAAGAACACTTGAGTGTGAGTCTTCGCAGGAGAAAAGGTTCTTTGGTGTAGGACACGTTTAGTTCTCTGTTGGCAGCCATGCTTAAGAAACATGAACACCCCCCCCCCCCCCCCCCCCACCACCACCACCACCACCACCACACTTGACCACAGATCTGCTGCTGAACCTGTCACCACCGTCATCTCCATCTTTATTGACGTTAACACAGAGGATGACAAAAGGACTATTGTGTTTAACTATTGTAGATCACGTTTTGTCACGAGTAATGTCTGAGGTAAAGACTCAAATTAACAAAGAATGGACAGCACCATGTATGTGCATCAGTTACAGCTGTTACCTGCCTCAAGGTCCGATTCATAAACTATATTGTGCTAATGATATTACAGTGCAAATACGGCCATAAAATTTTGCAGCTGAGTGCAATTTGCCCTTGTTTTGGGTCTGACTGCAATTACCCGTGTGGCAAAGTATAAATTATAGTGGCTTCATGCCAAGAATGGAGTCGGCAGGACAATGGAAGAGAGAAGAACAAAACTAGGTTGAAAACAAGTACAGTCTATGGGTGGTATAGTGCAGTGCTCTATAGTAATTGACTGGGTGCATGGAGAGCTCAGCTCTATGCTGGGCTGTTACAGTGAGTAACCATCGTTTCCTCACAGCGGTACAGTGCTTTACAGTTTCAGTCCGTCATGTTAAATATCATGCATTACACTGGACTAATCAGATGCAACTTGCTTGACCGCAAAGTTCGGGCTGCATTTCACCTTTGTGGGGTGCTTAGAGAATTACAGTTTATCTGTGTGTTATTTGTGCAGAAGCTACAATCCTTCTGTGAATTCTGTGTTTGAAAACTGGAGAAAACAAAATGATCAGATGAGCTGGAGGCTTTAGTTTGAGCTGAGAGGAAGTGCAGATTCAGGTGATATTTCTTTCTGGGTCTATCATGAAGAGTGACCACAGGTATTTGTGCCAGTTTAACTAAAAGACATGAATTCTTCCTCCTTGGGTGTTTTGGAGGAGTGGATATACACAGAATACAAGTCGTCCCACATCTAAGTTCACAAGCTCCCTGCCTGATGTTGTCTTGAATCAGGCGGTGACTGTGCCGTATTGTCTTAATTATGCTTTAGTTACTGGAACTGCGTGAGCTGAGACTACCGGCACGCTGTGGGAGTAATCAGCTCCACAACGTGAAAATACCACATCACCACCCCAAAAGAAAAGAGTCCCAACGGTTAGCATGACCCTCTTCATTGTAGATTGATGCTTCATAGCGCACTTGAATGTGAAAAGAAGAATGGGTCAAGAGTGGTAAAAGCACACTTCATTGCCATGGCAACAAGTTTATCATGCAGCTCTGTTGTACTTGGCTTGAGAGTGAGCAATGGACTAAATGGATGTGAATGTAAATACAGTGTGGTGGGACAAGGTGTTGCAGGGCGACTATCAAGGGCTGAACGGCTGTTGTTGCATATTTAACAGATATGACAGATCGTGGTTGGTAAAGACGTTCTAATACAACCAGAGGAAGAACTAGTCATAGTTTTATGAGCATGACACAGAATACAAATGATTCGATACAGTTTTGTGAGGATTGAAAACGCCCCTAACACATGAACTTTGTTTAACAATGTGGTGATGATTTCCAGATGCATCATGGGCTCATGGGATGATGTAGAATTAAAGTTATTTTGAAGCAATTGAGAACACTGACACTTTATGAACTTCAGCTACCTGCTGCATCCAAAACCGATCAGTCCTGTTCCCCGTTTCTACTCTCACAACTCAACCTAAGTAGAGTAACTCTTCAAACAGCAACAGGACAAAACAGACAATTAAGCAGACACAGAAAATTAAGAGATAAATGATAAAAAAACATAGACTTTCTACCGACCAGTAGCTGGCCAATCACAACTAGAATTAGTTGACTAGCCAGTCAAAATGTTGGGAAACTTGCCTTCAAAGAGTGACTTGCACCAAGTACAACACATGGAAGAATGCTTTGTTTAATAATTTAATTTTGGAAGCTGCTCTTATACGAGTGTTCACCATCCTATATAAATCTGGTGACAGATGATTTCTTTGTGTGTTTCTGTATTCCTGATCGTGGTCCCTCTGTATTGAGTGTGTTTCTCATGGTTTTAGAGAAAGTTCCCTCTTGTGACCAGGAGCGACAGAGCGCACTGGAGGAGGCTCGGCAGAATCCTCGTGAGGCCATTTTCATCCCCGACTGTGGGCCCGGAGGCCTTTATAAACCGGTCCAGTGCCACCAGTCCACAGGCTACTGCTGGTGTGTTCTGGTGGACACGGGACGACCCATTCCTGGAACCTCCACCAGGTAATATGATTTAGCACTTTTTATTAAGTTACTATTGCATTTATATGGCCACTGGAAAATATTATAAGCTTCCTTTCTAATTTTATTGAGTGTTTATTTCTTGTTCTGGGAATGCCTATCTGATATCCAGCTGGCGGGTGGACGGAGGCTAAATCAGTTCATTTTCTTTGGTACCTCTGATGGACAACATATTTGGATCCATAAAGAACACTGCGTACTCTTAAAGGAAGGTCTAGTTAGTTAAGGGATGATCAAAGTTATTAGATTTAAATATGATGGGAAAAATGAATTGCCAATCCATCCAAAAGAACAGGTGGCGCCAGAGCAAAAGTCAAAGTATCTCTAAAGTCTTTAAGGATTCATCCTCTGGGAACCATGAATGTCTGATCTACAGTATAAAGAACAGCAGATGGTGCAATAGTTCAGTTCAGAGCTATACTGTGTTAGAGGGTAAGAGACTTTGCTGTCTGGTCACAAACCAAAGTCCAAGGTCCAAAGTCACTTGGTTTCATCTTCTGGGCACCATGAATGTCTGTACACAGTACTAACCAACTGAATGACCAACATTTCCATCCTTAAAGCTAACGACTCAAAGTGGCTCTCGCTGCTTAGACCTTAGAACTTTTTGGGGGATTCGGGATCCGAAAAGTCCACTTGGCAAAACAATTAGCTTCAAGCACTGGTGGGAATATCATTTAGTCGGCCATAAACACTCAGTGTTTGATATGACGTTTGTTTTCAGTGCAGTTGCTGCTGTTTATATTGCTTTCAGGGAAATGGCGAGTAGTATTTGCGAGAGCTGTGTCACAAGAATCGAGATCAGTCAACAGAAAAATGATAAATGGTGTCGAGTGCTCATGTTTCGGGTTGTTTAAAAACTTTTCATGATTTGTATCTAGAAATTGAATATTTGAAACACAGCGTTAGATAAAGGGAAAGACACTGGATGTTTAAAAAACTGTAAGCATGCTCCTGTAAATAGATGAGCTGTTTCTGTTCGAGAAGGGGCGTCATCATTCTCTCTCCACGAGAGGGTTTATGTTTCACAGGATGAGGTGCAGACTTCTTTTCCCAATCAGAAAAACGTAGCGGGTGCTACTATTTGAATGCAGTACAGTATGGTATATATAAATAGTTTAAAATCAGAGAGATCAGTGGATTTAAAATTGACATCAACCAAAACCCCAAAATAAATCACATCCATGGTAGCAAAATACAGACCTAATTCTCATCTGCATTTCAGAGATATTGAATGACAACCTTGAGGCGATTATTTCTTCACATAAGAATTTAATGTATTTTGGACAAGACCTCATGTCACTCATCCCAGTTTCTTTCCTCTGGACAGCAAAGTGCAGTCATGCATTAGACATCCCATCTTGGATCAGTGGCCTTCAGACTGCGAAAAAAGAAATGACAACTTGCTTTCTTACTTTTGCAAAAAAAAAAAAAAGCAAATGAGACACACATGCTCAATTTTCCATCCTATTCAAGAACCACTGATACAATAGCCAGGAGAAAACGAGTCATGCTACGCATAATGCCGAACAGTTTGTTATGGCTCTGAAACAAAGGTTTGTGCACGTCAAATTAAATTTATTTATTATGTGTTTATAAAAAAAAGGTTAATCACTGTCATTAATTTTTTTACAGATCAACAGTGAGTATTGCAGGTTAAAGCCAAAGAGCAGGAGGCTGCAGTTTTAAGATGCCAGAACACAGAGAAGGAGAACAAATGCAAGAGATTAGAGAGAGTACATGTTTTCATAACGGAGACAAACAAAGATATTTGTTCTACACTAACAACATCTCCTGGTTTTAAGTTCCACCTCAGATTCCTCTGAGGCCTGGAAGGAGAACATCTTGTGGTTTTTGTTTTGAAAAGTCTTCAGTTACAGGCTGTTTTATTTTTGTTGTAATTCCTACGGCTCATCAAATTTGTCATCATGGACAAGCTTCTGCCTTGATGTCTCAGGTTTTTCACACATTGTTGCGACAGGTTTATTCTTCCCTTCTTCAGCTTCTTCTTCTGTTTCTGTCCCCTGTAGCCATGTTCCCACTGTCCTCCCCTCTCTCTGTCTAACAGGTACCAGACGCCAGAGTGTGACAGTGCTGCAAGATCTCGCGTCTCAGACACAGAAGATCCCTTCCAAGGCAGAGACCTGACAGGTTTTCTTCACTTTTCACTGCAGTTCAATTCATTTTTTTGGATTGCAGAAACATCCTTCATTTCAATCTTATTGTCTTGTGTTATTCTTCACAAGACGTGAAGGCGTAAATATATTTTCTAGCAGTCCAAAAAGGTTAATAATAACCCCATGCACACAACTTCAGCATGTGTACAAACCCAAAGCTTGAGCTGCTGTAGTTGCAGTTGCTGATTGGACAGGTGAGTGGTTCAGAGAACAATAATTAACAGCATTTTAGCTCTGTGACTTGGAAAGTCTATTTGCACTACTGTAAAATACATTTCCCCCTCTTCATCCCATCGGAGGGTTTTAAATTAAGAAACTAAACCAGACTTTGAGGTGTTGGATTCCCCGGCAGCAAAGATCAGAGACTCTCCTCCTAAACCAGAGGTCGTAACCTCGCCTCATACTCCTCTGCCCTTGTTACTGCTCACTTACTTTTGTTGCTCCTCTGTTTCCCCATCATTTAAGGTTGCATTGTAACTCTTATTTAATTCCCCATCTGGTGAGTTTACAGAGTCAAGCATGACTCCTGACTGTGCAGCAGATGTGTGGCATGTTTTATAGAAGGTGTGAGTGTTGCGGGGTGTGGTGGCGGCTGGGGGTGTTGGAGACCACAGGGTACTGAGTGGAGATATTTTTATGTACTGTAGAGGGATGTTCTGAACCGCCACAACAAAGCACAATATTTCATGGTCGTCACATCAAGGCGAGAGGAGAAAAGAATGTTTGAGTCTATTACCAGCATGCAGCCACAGGTTCAAGCTCACTATACACAATAACACCTCTGTCAGGAGAGGCAGATAAGAGCAGTTCAATCAGTTCATGTTTTTGACCTTAATAAAAACATTAAGGTACAGTTTAAAGAAATAATTACAGCATCCTTTATCATGTTTGTACACTTTAAGATACAATTCTCACTAAAGCTTAAATTACACTTTCTGCATTTATGAAGCAGCAAGTGTCTGAGTGCTGCTCATTTGCATATGGGCTGTATGTGCACATTTTAAATTTGACATCAGTGCAGTATGTACAGAACGACGGTGTGTGTCTGCCTTTCTTTCACTCTGCTCTTAGTTTTGGGCTGTATCAGGGATTTGAAGTTAACTAAACCAGCCGCTCTGTGATCAGTTTATAAGAAACTGAATCCAGTTTTATCTGGACACAGTTCAAAAAGTCTGAACGCATCATCAATACGTATCTAAAATGATTTTATAGACCATCCTCTCTATGACTGATAAGATGTGTTGCAGCTTTAATGTGTTTTAAACTCTTCAGATTAACCAGATCTAACTCAAGTGGCCCAGAACCTGTTTGACGCTGCCAGGGGTCCGTGCGCCACACCGTGCCCTTGACACCTTGCCACATAGGCAGCATACAAGATGACAGCTTGTGCTTCATAACACCCCAATTTAACACTTGGATTAAGGCACAGCGAGGCAGTGCTTTCTCCGAGCTTGTCGCGTCGTAGGAAATGCTAATTGGATTCACCTGGCTAGGCAGCGGACCACCTCCCACAGAACTGAGCCGGCACCAAAAAAAAAAAAAAAAAAACCCAAAAAGGAATGAAAAGACAAGAACAGAGAGGAGAACAAGGAGGCCACAAGCACTCAGAGGAAGGGGAGGAGGGGGATCGACTGAGAAAGAAAAAAGAATGAGAAGATTAGTTTACTATGCAGCTGCGTTTGAAGTTTCCCTTTAAGAGACACAATTAGGGGGGAAAAATTTGCACTGGTTTAGCATGCTATTAAAAGCATACATCTGGGCAATTAAAGAGAGCTACCCAAGGTGTTCAGAATTGTGTCATAAAAGTTAACAGGTCTGCGCTGCTCAACAAAACTCTCTCATCACCACACACTTCTGTTCCACCTCTTGCCATGTGCTCCAGCTCTGCTTTGTGAAGTATTATGTATTTCACCTCCGTTTAATACACGTTCATAAGGATTGGGCCGTGAGTGTGAAGGTAAGCCAGTTAACAGATACACCTGGTTTGTCTGTGAGCTCTGCATACTTGACATGTGTCACACTGGCTCGCCTGTGTGGAGGCTTTAGAGGCACTTCAGCTCCACTGTGCCGTGATGACTCAAATTAGTTGTGGAAGGTAATTCTGGTGTATTTTTGTCTTTGGTTTGTGCCAGGCTGCCCAGAGGGAAAGAAAGTGGAATTCATTACAAGCTTGTTAGATGCCCTCACCACTGACATGGTGCAAGCCATAAACTCACCAGCCCCCTCTGGTGGTGGGAGGTAAGTAGTGTCACGTACCACTGAAGAGTTGTACTGTACCTGAGCAGCTCACGGATGATTCCTCATGGAAAAGAAAAAGAAAAAAAAAATCTTTGTCTGGTTTTACTCAAACAATAATTCCCCTCGTGGGTTTTCTGAATTGAACGTTAATATTCTGCCTCTGGCAGTGTGCAGATCTTGGCACAGACTCCGACAGGGTTTGGTGTTCACTTTCCATCAATGATAGACGTACACTATATGTACTGATGGGACTGAAAGGTATTTGGATTGTCCTGGAAAAAAAAAAGAAAGAAAGATTCATTCTGCGAAGCAAAGCAGAACTTTAATTTATTGCAAGTTCAGCTTTGATGAAATAAGACGTCAGTCTCTGACATAAAATAAGACCGCCTGACGTATCCAGAATGTGATGACTTCATTTCAGTAGAAATCAAAACAAACCGACGTTTTTGGGCTGTAACGTGATGTGATGACATGTGAACAGGATTAAGCCTGCATTCAAAGGTTATTGTTTCTGTATTCATGTGAACTTCCTCCTCTGTATTTCCATATGTTTGCTTATTGGTGTGTAAAAACTAATGGTAAAAGGCATCTCTGCCTGTATATTAGAGTCTTTTTGCTAATCCCCTTTATGCTTTCACTCATATCTGTTCATCTAACCCTAACCAGGTTTGTTGAGCCTGATCCCAGTCACACTTTAGAGGAGAGGGTGGTACACTGGTACTTTGCCCAGCTGGATAACAACGGCAGCCATGACATCAACAAGAAGGAACTCAAGCCGTTTAAGAGGTACCTGAAGAAGAAAGCCAAACCCAAGAAATGCGCCCGCAAGTTCACCGACTACTGTGACCTGAATAAGGACAGGGCCATTTCCCTGCAGGAGCTGAAAGGCTGCCTGGGCGTCAGCAAGGAGGGTAAGAGGAAAAGGGAAAGCTGGGGGGGGGGAAACTGAACAGGATGGTTGAGAGTGGGTTGACAGGGTCATAGAGGAGGGTCATGAACCCGGGATGAACTTCAGGCCAGCTGGGAAACTCTGCAGAGATGCCCTTTGGCACGCAGAGCTCACGTCCAACAGCTACGTCAAGGAAATCTAAACAAATGAAACTCATTACAGAAATAAAAAAAATCAGGATTTATGAGACTAAGAGGCACTTTGTTGTGTTTTATGTTAACTACGGGACAAAACTATTTCTGTGCACTCCCACATTAGATTTGCATTAATATATTCATCACCAGTTTGAGAAAAAAACAACAAGTGAGTCAGTGGTTTAGAGGAAGGGATGAAGTAACTGTGGTGCATGTGACAAACAGATGTGTTGGCAGTCTAAATAAGGTGCGCTGCTCCACTTAGCATTCACTGATGAATATTTAGACAAGGCTAATATATTAGCGGATCCTAGACGCTGTCTGGACCGGAAAACTGAAACTACTCATCATGAGTGTACACACCAGTCCTAGAGATCATTAACAACTGTCAAAGCAGCTTACAGCGAGGCTGCTGCCAGCTCGAATCCCAAACGTCACACTGCCAAGACAAAAAAAACATTTTCTGAAAGTTTGAAGTAGCTCAAAGATTCCCAGCAGACGTGACACATTTAAACACATAAACAACAAAGTAAACTTTCAAAGACACATTTACAGATAACTGCATTGATGCACATTGCTGCCTATTTAAAGTATACTAAATTATATTTTAAGTTTTAGTGACTTAAGAACAAGACATCCACCCCTGCGGTTTAATCTCGTGTTTTTTCTCTTTTGCAGGCAGCTCAACGACAAGTGGCAGCCAAGGGACAAGGCAAGGGACAAAATTGTTCAGTAAGGCAAACTAATATGCTTTCACTAACTGTGGCTGCCTCTGGCTTTGAGAGCTGTAGTTTAACGTGTAACCCATTAACATGCACACTGGTGAAATGCGTCACAGCAGCGATTGATTTATGTGACGCTCCAGTTTGACGTGTGCGTATTTGTGTATATGTTTGGATGTGGGGTTATGTGTGTGTGTCCATGGCTGTGATGCAGTATCGTCATCTGCTGTGCTCGTATCGCAGAGAGCGGTTCGGTCTCCAGTGAGTAACATATCATCTCATGACCGAAATGACGTCTGTGGTTTTATTCTGATTAACAGTCCTAAAAAGAATTAGGACAAGTTACTTAAGAACGTATGATGACTTTTGCTGTATTGCACCTCAGAATCACTTTCACTTCATTGATTGATCTGCTCGTTATTTTCTCAGTTAATTGATTATTCTGTCAGAAAATAGTGAAAACGTTCATTATAATCTGCTCAAGTCAAAGCCAATGTCAAAGAAAAACATCCAATCTTAAACATTCATTTGGCATTTATGCTTCAAATGTAAAATATCAACAAAACACTGATCAGACTTCTTTGCTGACTGTCTTTCCGTTTCTTCGTCTCGCTCTCTTGATTTGTCGGGATTCCCCCCATTGAGTGATTATTTGTCCCATTGGCGCTGTTGACTCTGGCCACTGGGACAGTTCAGCGCCACATAGCGCTGAGGTCATGTGTTTAACCTGGCGCTGTCCCACCGCGCCTGGAGAACAGTGGCTCGGAGCGGGCATAACGTCAGGCCTCTTGGACCCTGGGCTCACCTGCCAGGATAAACAGCCCCGGTATTGGAAGAGCAGAGAAGGAGGCTCGGATGGTTGTTTTTTCGCTGTGGTCACCGAATCTCTCACCTTCATGCTTAAGAGCTGGAGGCAAATGGCCTGACAGCTTTATATGGCTCCTTGTGCTGCCACTCAGGCACTGGAAGCTTGTGATTATTGTGGAGAGGTATTTAAAAAGAGACAGAGCAAACCAGCATGAAAGAAGCAGGAGTCTGTGAGAACATATGGCAGCATTCTGCCTTGACTAAGATAGACGGCCATTGTGTTCAGGTATGCCTAGCTGATCCTCAATGGCCTGGATCCCTTTAAGTCAAGATGCCTTTGCCAGGCATTAAATCTTATCATGCTCTGTCACAGTTTTGGATCGTCACTGGAGTGTTGTTGGACATATTTACAGTTTACAGTACGTGCTTTTGGTTGAAGAACTGCGAGCATGTGGGGCAGAGTGCAGCACATCTGTATGCTCCTGACACGTTGGCAACAGCAAAGGAAAACATCTGAATACCTTGTGTGAGATCCGAAGTGCTGGAGAGGGTGGCATCCATCGTCTGAAGAGGCTGGAAACCTCATTATAGATGAGATATGAACCAGAAGCCCAGCGCAGTGATTTCCTCTGTAAACCCATCTCACAGTCAGGCAGCCGGTCTGGTGGCTCGGATTGCCTGAGCTTCATGTCTCCTTCACTGTAATGAACAAAAAGATGTTTCACTGTTAAACTTGTTGCGACGGGCTTTGGCAGCAGTGTTCTTCATGTTCTTTTTGAAAATCTTAAATCCATTTAAAAAGACAAACACACGCTTTAAGTACAAACACGTGCAGGTGTGCATGTATAAATGCTTGCATGCACAATAATTATATATTGATATTTGAGGATCTACTGCATGCATGTGCTACTTCATGCACAGTCAGACTGTGCAGGAATAACTCATTCATCTATACAGAGGTTGAAGCAGTGAAGCACACAGTCCTGAAAACCTTCTTCTCCAGTTTAAAGTTGGTATGAGGAACGTTTAAAGCCAACCTATCCTGTGATCGCTCGCCTCAGTCGTTCACTTTGAACTGAACTCACGCTGTTCAATATCTCGACAGCTTAGATAGCACGGCCTCATGACTGAAGCACAGGTATGCTGGTGCCTTGTAGATGTCAGTGGTGAACATCTAACCTTTTCAAATAACTCAGTGGTGAGCTGAGAAATTACAGTGGTTTAAGGGTAGTGACAGCAGCATGAACATAGGTTATATCGACACGATCATGAAGATATTTTGTGGATTGTAAAATGGTTTAAGAATTTTTAGGTCTTGAGGAGACATTTTGTAGGACAACCTTTGAATGAATTCGTTGGATTTTACTGAGGACATGGTATTTATTATAATCCTATAAACCAAGGAATATAAGGATCATTACCAGCTCGTTACTGCAGGTATTTAGAGGCTGCTTTCACCTCCTGTCAGAGACCAGTTTAAACTTCCTACAGCTGAGTCTTGTGTTGACAAAAACAGTCAGACATGACACGCATGCTTTCTGTGCCCTGTCAGCCATTTTATGTCAACTCCTCTCTTCCTTTCTCGTCTCCTTTCCTGCTCTCTCGTCTGTCCGGGCTGTGTCCGTCATTAGGCAGGAATGAAAGGAGGGCATTATGAGGCAGGCCTGGCACAGAGGCTGCAGGACCATTAGAGAGCCCAGAGCCCCGTCCTCTCAGAGCCAACAGCACTTACTCCTCACCACTTGTGTTTTAATTACTGTGACATCAGCTCGACACACTGTACTGTGTTAAAGGTAACAGAGGTCAACAGAGAGGGCTCTGACAGTAAGATGAGTGTTGTTTTGTTCACCATGACTACCTGTAACAGTTAAGACAGGTTTACTCCCAAAATTTAAACTCAGGCCTGTGTATCAGTCCTTTATCCCCAGTCGTACATGTACAGGTATACCATGATTCCCAGCTCTTGAGCCAAGTGTCTTTATTGGCTAGTCCCAGGTGAGGCGAGGTGATTCAACGCTAGAAGGGATCTGCTTTCAGCTCTTTATCAGAAGTGGGGCCAAGGTGTCCAGGGAGAGGCCAGGAAGCTTTGTGTTGTTAATGGCACAGACAGTGTCCTCAGTGACTGAGGGGAGAGGAGGGAGCGGAGCATTCGCTGCTCTGGAGCCTGGTAATTGCAAAGGTGATTCATCAGCACTACTGTAGCTCAGCTCCTTACAACAGAGACATTTATCTGAGCTAAAGGGAGGAACAACATGACTTCAGTGGAAAGAGATCAAATCAAATCAAATTTTATTTGTAGAGCCCAAAG
The DNA here is from genome assembly GCA_004119915.2 of Collichthys lucidus. NCBI lineage: Eukaryota > Metazoa > Chordata > Actinopteri > Sciaenidae > Collichthys > Collichthys lucidus. Next base: position 29,523,420 of record CM014095.1, read on the forward strand.
TCACAGAGAACATTTTCCTCTGAGGGCTTTACAATCTGTACAGGAGTGACTCCCTCTGTCCTTAGACCCTCGGTTCGAGTGAGGAAAAACTTGCCCACAAAAAAAAACTTTAACAGGGAAAAGAGATGGAAGAAACCTCAGGAAGAGCCACAGAGGAGGGATCCCTCTCCCAGGACGGACAGACGGGCAACGGATGTCACGTGTACAGAACAAATCAACACAAACATATTGTACAATTACAATGACTGACAGAATGACAATGAATTACAATGAATGATAAAATGACAATGAATCACAGTGAATGATAAAATGACAATGAATCACAGTGAATAATAAAACGATTACAGTAGCAGTGGAACCTGTGATAGAGATAGAGAGACACAGATGCTCAGGAGCAGCAAATCATCAACTAACTATAAACTGTAATGGAGATATGGTAACAATAATGAGTAGTAATAGTACTAATATAAGAGATATTAGATAATATTGTGGAACTGCATAGTTTAACAGTTAGAATTTCCTGCTAACGCTGCCAAGGTAAAAAGAAAAAATGTCAGAGCTTAAAGTGCTCATGGTAATAATAGGTGGCTGTAACGTTGTATTTCATTACATGTGAAGGAGTCACTCACACGGAGGGTGACCTGTGATTTATGGAGAGCTGGAGCGGTTGTGATGCTATAAGGTCTGAACAGAACACTTGACTCTGAAGCAAACGCATCGTCTGAGTGCGTTGTGAAATCAGCTGAACCTCTTTTTCATGGCAAACATAACCAGCACCGACAGAGCGCACCTGCACATCCACAAAACCTCCGGTCGTCTAGACAAACACACACACACAGAGAGCGTGTATGCACACCGTACAGTTTGATGGAAAGACATGAAAACATAAATATTACTCCTAGTACTACTCATAAATATTACTATTTTAAACATGCAAACACACACATACAAACAGATTCACACAGTCTGAGCTCTCGCAGGCCAGAAGAAGACCTCTACTCCCCTCTGACTGCCATCTGTAAGCAATCTAAGCTCTTTAAGCATCTCCTCTTCTCCCAGGCCTCTCCTTTCTTTCTTTCTTTCTTTCTTTCTTGACTCTCTGGCCCCCTCAACCACTCATCTGATTGATGAGCGAGCGGTCCATCCCTTGTGCAGCACACTGACTGTCCCATGCAGTTTCAGCACGAATGCAACACAACACACAACTTCAGAGACCTGTTGAGTTATAGCTCGGTTGAAACATAACGTCAGCACATGTGATGGTGCGTACGGACCGCTTAGCAGTCAGTCCTAAGTTAGCTACCACCGACTATTCTTGCTTTACTTGAAAAGGGTGAAGACAAAGGTTATAAACGTCACAGACGACATGTTACGGACAGACAGCAAAAATACAGAAGTAATGAACACATGATGGGAGAAGCCAGACAAGATTTACTAAAAGAAAAAAATGATTAAATGTATTTTTGATTCTTAGTAAAAATTTACAGTCTGGACTGGAGTTTCATCAACAACTAAGAAAAAGAATGAATGTTTTCTACATGGTCATTCAGAAATACAACATTCAGCATATCATTTAATAAATAATATTATAGATGTTACATACGTTACTTAAATTGTGTGAAAGTCTGTCCACGTGAGCTTCTGCTTGTTGAGTGATGCCATTGTCTTGGCACGCAACAGCTTTGAGTGAGCGCATCTGCATCTGCACGCTGGATACGAAAACAGATGATTGAATACATTTTCTCCCCCCTCCGCTCTTTCTTTCCCTCTCTTGTCTGTCTGTCTGTCTTTTTGTTCCCAGTAGGTCGTCTGGTGTGAGAAGAGAAGGATCCAGAAGCTGAGACGAGAGCAGAGGGCACAGAGGGAAGGCATCTGTACGCTTGCTGACAGGAAAGAGAAAGATGGAGCAGAAAAATTATGAAGTTCCTGAGTTTAAAAAAAAAAGAAAAAGAAAAGAACAGAAAAACAAGAAAAGAAAACGAAGCGGCGCCAAAATATTTGCACTTTCTCCTCCCTATGTTTGACATTTTATCTGTCTGTACGTGTTTTTTTTTTCCTCTTGAAGTGACTGAAAATGTCTAGTAAGAATGAGAATATATTTGTAAAATGATAACTCACCACTGGAAGATGTGCATGTTACCACATTTCCCCTTGTGTTAAGTCTGCTGTTGTGATTCGTTCTGTCCTCAGATAGCAGGAACAGGCACTAACACATTTTGTGGCCATTAAATTCAACACGTCCCCCGTTACATTTAGCCGCACACAGGTCAGTGGTAACTCACGAAACAGGAGCCTACAGTGAGTCACAGTAGCCCAAATGTTGTTCAGCAGAGACAAACTTAGAATGAAGACATGAGTATGCAATATTAAGTGAACAGCATGTATTAAACTGTGACCATGAATTCTAATTTATCAGGCCAGATTCGCTGTATGAATCCCTTCTACACATATTTCCATATGGGGTTAAGAATCGGATCTTTGTGAACGATGTCCGCAATGAGTTATGTCTGGTTTTGTTCAGTACAGACCAGAGCTGTAAGTAAGTCATTACTTTACCTTCTTACCACACAGTTACTAAAGATGAAGTAAAGTTTTCTCAGTTGCACATGCCTTGAAGTTTTCATTGTTGTTCTACTTGTGCTAAAACAATAATTATTTTAGTTTTTTTAGGCAAATTGAAAAAAATGTACTTTTAAAGACAAAGCATCAGTACAGTGCATACACAGTACGTTTGCATTAGTATCGACATATTAAAGCTGCATTATTAACATGTTTATCGGTTCCTTCCTGGTAGACAGAGCAACATTATCATCCCGTCAAATATTTACTCTCTGTTTAGCAGCCAGTTGCTTACTGTGTTCGTCTGGAGTTTGGTACTTGGTTTCGGGGGCATACAGTCGGTTCATCATAGATTATTTGCTGAATACAGTTTGATTAGAGTGCTGAGACCAAACTATATGTAGTTAATGTGCCATAAAAGCAATTAGTTCAAATAAAAATAGACAAGAGCTGCAGAGTTGGGTGAGGGTTTGTCTGTGTAAGAGACAAGCTAAGGGAGCTATATGTATGAATTCGTACAAATCGCGGGCAGCATATCACCAGCAAACATATTAACGTTGTCAGTGGGTAATTTGATGTCATGTTAGAACTCGATGTTGCCAAGCCCAAAAAAACAGCTATAGAGCCATTCACAGTATGTTAATGATGAATTCCATGTTGCAAAGTGTTTGGTGTTGATGAGTTCATCGGCTCCACTGGCTACCGTAACAAATTATGACCTCAACAGTCTCTGACAAAGACCCCCTGGTGGGGATTAGATTTTTCCACAACAGATTACAGTCCCGGAGCAGAGCTGAGTTTTAAACATTCTTAATAGCACCAGGAAAAAGAGGTGGCACAGATGACTAAACCCGACCAGTAAATGGAGTAAGATGTTTACATGGCAGGGTATCCCGTTAACATCAGCTCTTCTCGGCTGTCATAGTCACATTCATCCCAGTTATTGTAAACAACATGCGGCATTTACAAATGCTAGTTCCTAAAATAAATATTTGAGTCTCCTCTGTAATATCAGAGGACATTTTTGTGTATGTAAACACATTCATTGTCTGTCTTCCAACAGTTGATGTCAGTCCTGCTCTGTGAAACACTTACCACCACACATACTTGGAGCTTTGCCACCTTATATAAGACAACGCAGTAAGTCTCCTAAAACACGCCCAGGGTATCAGATTAATGGGAAAATGAGCGAGCAGGGAGGAAAAACACTAGAATGAAAATAAATAAATAAAACTTCCTCATCACATTTGGGAACAATTGAGTTTCAAAATTGAAGAATCATGCATTTGCTATTGTGGTCTGAATGCTTGCTTTTTTTTTTTTTTTTTTGAGTTGTGTATTTCTTAGCATATTCCCAAAAGTCACTGCAGTGACTCATGAACATGAGACTAAAAAAGGCTCCTTGTAAATATGTACAATAACCTTTGTTTGTTTGTTTGTTTGACTAAATTTCATTGAGGGGCATATGGGTGTTCACTTACTTCACTGTCATTCTGGCTTATTGTAAAAAAATATATCTGAATACATTTAACTGTGTTTACATGATGTCAAACATTAGGCTATAACAGTAGCTAATTCACATCATTGAGATGCTTAGACCAGACTGGATGTTATCAGCTCTGAACACTGTTTATTTTATCTGTGTTGGGGTTATTTGACTATTTCATTTGTGTTTTACAATTCCTGCAATCACTATACGAGAATGTACGCGGTATCTGGAGCTGAATCCACCACAGTCACATCAAGTCCAGTTGGGTCTAATTTGAACTGGACAGTTATGTCAGGAATGAGAAGAGAAACTTCTCTTTCTCTCCTGAGTGCCTGCTTCAGTCCAGGTTTGAACACTGGGCTTGTGTGTCTGCTGAAGTGCTTCCAGACGCTGCAGAGATCACATGAGAGATCTAAAACAACCTAACAGGCCAGTAATCACTGCTAATCACGATGGGAGATGAATAGTGAAGGGGGCTTACAGATGACTGTCAGTCTGACGGGGAGAAGCCCAGATTGTCTTGCCACTCACCAACCACTTTTCCAATGCAAAACCCCAATAAGCTTGTCAAGACCGTCTCAAAATGTTTTGATAATATTTCTTATTCATAGCTGAAGAAATTAGATCTGTTGGAAAACAAAACACCGAGACGTGTTGTCTTTGGGTGAAATTGGTCAATGTAAATGTTGTGGCTTGAGGTGTAACTGTTTGGCTAAGCAATGAAAACGAAAATGCTTCTCCACTTTCATATAGGCTTGATTTCCTGAGCAGTTTGAACCTGTGTCACGACACACACATAAAAGACTAAACAAGACAGGACCAAGAAGAAAAAGAGGCGAACATACACACTCTGATAAAAAGCCAGAGTTTATGAAGTACATCTTGGCACACAGCAGTAGCGTACACCTGGACTGTGACATAAATTTAAAAGCGGCCATAATGATAAACACAACACCTGATAAACAAACTCACTGTTGTAGGGTCAATTTTGGTGACCAGACCACCAAAATCTCAGCTATGATTTAAATGAAGAGAATGAATGTACACACATTGTATCCCAGCATTTTGTTTGAGTACGTTTTAAAACTTCTTAAATATGAAATACGAAAAACATTCAAATGTCAGACTCTTCCCATTGAAACTTGTACAACAACAAAAGCGACAATAGTATAGAACCTTCTACCACATTTATTCAAACTATGCTCAGTTTGGACTGACTCTTGTACAATGGAGAAGCATTTTGAACTCTAACAGAAGACAGGCTCTGTGGGGGGGGGATCAATACTGACCCCTATTGGTGTAGATGGTTTACTGCAGTCTGTAAGTTCACACATTGAACCCTGTTAGCCTGATATGCACAAGGCGTTCACACATACTACACCAGCATCAACCATGCCAATTGAATTTCATGAACTGACAATAAATATTTTTAAAAGGATCCTCTCTTGTATTTTCTTAATTTTACTGGGGACTCATATGCCACTACTCATTTATTAGAACGTTACAAATAACTAAAGGATGGATGCCATAAATGATAATTGGTTAATTGTCTCCTCCTTTGAATGTGGAGACTGGCCTACAAAGATTTGTGTGTGGTGTAAGATACTCTGATTTAAGGATGAGACTTCGAAGGTGTGGATGTTGTCGGTGCATGATGGGAGGCGGAGGGCTTCGGGGGTGAAGTTGGTGGTGACGGGGGCGGTTTAAAAAACGAGGGAGGGGAGAGAGAAAGGGTTGTATCACAGATGAAATTGGAGCCAAGAGGCAGCTGCAGTACATCTGTCTTGTACTGACACATGTGGCATTTGACTTCCAGTGTGAAGTTCAAAAGAGTTTTATAATGACGCAGCTGCTTAGGGATGTATGTGCATGTGTGTGTGTTTTCTCCTTTGTTGAAGGTGGGGTGAAGGGTGGATGGGTTGCCAAAGGGGTTTCATAGGTGAGGACTGGAATCTGGGCTTTTGAAAGTGACGTGTGGACAGTACAGGTTGTTTCAGAAAGTTTGTAACCTAATCACTTTACAGCATTCACAGGTTTGACTCCTAAAGTGTTTACTGTACAATGATATTATGATTCAGCATGTCTAAATATAGATGAGAAATAAGAGTTGCTCTGTTTGAGCCCAATACAATTACCCATTATTTTACATTCCCCACATGTTTTGCTAGTGATGTGTAATTTTCTGCTTTGTGTGCATTGAAACACTTAGAAACAGATCAAAAACACCATTACAGGTAATTAGAGAGGGCCATTAGCTTGTGCGATAGCTAAACATTAGTGGTGGGGGGATGACGGTGCACACTGCTCACCATTTGTGCCTGATGTCCCGTGCGCCTGCAGCAGCACCTGCACAGCAGCCTGAGCACAGGGTCAGGGGGGTTGCCTGCCAGGAGGCCAGGGCTCAGGGGTCAGAGGTCATGTTCCAGACAGGCGTATCCACACGCTGATTGAGAACTCAGCTGCAGGAACAGAGCTTGCAGGTGGACGACGCATTTCACCCCCCCCCCAGTCCTGTGACACCAGGGCGGCTTTCTAAGTAGATTTCCATTGTAAATAAGAAATGGAAGCAAACACAGGGCAGGTACGCTCAGTGCTAAATCCCAGTTTACTCTGAGTGAACTGAGAAGTTTTAGTTGCAGAAATGGAAGAAATTGGAACTTTCATTCTCATGTGATTTAAAAGCACAATATTTTTAATCTCTGAAGTCTGAAAATAAATCACAAAAAGTGCAAAATCCGATACCTAATATTTGAAAATGCTGACATCTAGCAGCAGTTTGGAAAGCAGCGATGTATCATTTACAACATTAATCAGAAATAAAGACAAATGAAATGTGAAACTAGCACTGTTTTTGTTTTCTGTCTTCAATGCTGCTCAACTATTTCACAAATGAGTCAGTGCACATTATCTGTTTTTCATCACTTCCAGGCCTCAGGGGCCACTTAATATTTATTTGTACATATTTCACTTACATTTTATGATAAAGATTATTTTCATGGACAAAAGATGTGGTTTGTGGCTAAGCTGGGGAATGTTTCCTCCCCGACAATATGATTAAGTTCATCTTTCTGCTCCATGCTTTTGTTTGTTTGGCTCATACGACTTGGCAGCCAAAAGCAGTTACTGCCCATTTGGATTTGTTCAAGAGGCAGGTGTGTGTGTGTGTGTGTGTGTGTGTGTGTGTGTGTGTGTGTGTGTGTGTGTGTGTGTGTGTGTGTGTGTGTGTGTGTGTGTGTGTGTGTGTGTGTACCTAACACAATGAATTCATTTTGCAGTCGCTTATAACCTGTATTTTACTAGTGGAAATACTCATATAGTCTATACATAGAGATATGTTTGCACATGTTAACATGCAAACATGCACACAAACAGAACACACACTCCTGTGTAACTCTTTCGATAAGACTGGATTAGATTAAACAAATGAACACCGGACACGCCAATAAGTACGAAGTCATTCGTCAGCTTTGAAGGCATGGAAACCACAAAACTGAAGTAATGAGATTTAAGTAAGATTTTAAGTACTCTATGACTTCATAGACGGGAAATATAGGAACCATTACGTATATGGACACAATTGGAGCAAACATTCATTAAATATAGTGAACATATAAACAAATCACCCACAGGCCCACACATAAATTTGCATGGAAACACATAAATTTGCATGGAAACACATGCAGACAATCACCATGACCAGATCATACATCAGGCCAGAGCTCTTAATACTCCGTCGCTCCGCCTCATGTTATCTTTGCTCAGTGGATGTGTTTGGTGGGGATCAGTCTGGTCATGTGCATGTTGCTTCTGTCACACCTCCAGGACTGCCTGATGTTTGAAAATGAGACATGCAGAGCTTCTTTATACACAGACAGGCTGACGGAGCGCCAGGAGCATTTCAGACCAATATTTGGATTGCGGCCGCAGGAGGAAGAAGAGACGGCGTGCACACATGCAGCATGCTATCCGGCTGCTGTCTGCTAAATCCCTGAAGCTGTAAATTGTCACAGCATTGTGTGACGGGTGTTGCCTTTAAGAGAGTCAGCAAATCCTGATCTAGAATGTGCAAGTATGCTGCTGTACAATGATCTCTGTCTAAAAACTATGTTTATTACATTATACAGAAAGTAGGAAGGAAACTGGATCAAGATTTATTTTTCCTCTTTAGATTGCTACTATTTTTCAGCTACTCTCTCCTTCCAAACAGATAGAATGAACACAGATGTGTGTAATCAGCAGACTCAGTCATAACAGATATTACCTTGCACACATATCCATTACAGTTTACTCACATGTGAGGGGATTACTAGAAGGAAAAAGCCGTCGATGGTGTTATGTATCAACTGGAGCTGAAGTGCTTTGTGGGAAAAAGCAGCAGAAACCCAGACATTAACACTAATGTAATAAAGTATTTAACTACTGTGGTGAAACAAAGTGGCTTTTCTTTGTTGACTTAATTTCATCTTTCAAAAACATGATTATAAACTGTGGCACGAGGTTGAAGTTGCGAAAATATAACTCACATTTTCGATCATGTCTCACATTTCATCATTTGTTGAAGGGTTTCCGACTCTTTGTATGAAGTCTTGTGTCAATAAAACAATCGCAGCGTTGGTTAGTTTACTAATTCGAAGTCTACTGGAAACATTTTTTCTTAGTTCCTAGAAAGACCCGACGTTAGCCACAAATATACACACATGCAGGGCTAAAGCACGTGGCTGTATTATTGCCAAAATGCCAACGACATGCCTTTCAGCCCTGATCTAGGAACAGCTGTGTTGTCTCCAACAGAGTTAATTTGAGGATTGTGTGTAGCAGATGAACTGATCCTCAGTCGGTTAAACCTCAGGATGTCGATCAGCTGGTCCATGAGAACCAGAAGAGGCCCACGGCTGCCATTTTGTCAGGACTGCCCCAAATTCACCAGCTGGGTGTGAGTTCATCACTGGACTCACTCGTCCAATGTGTGTGTGTGATTTCCAGTAGTTGTGTGTTTACACAGTTATATCTGCAGCTCAGGGATGAAGACGGATCACCGTACAACGCTCAGGAACATTGGTGAGAACTTGGAGAAAGGTATACATGTAGATACAGACAGATGTTCATATAGATACTGCTGTAGCTGGAGATAATGGATATGAAGTCTGCATGCATACTTCTATAAACGTAATGGTAAAGGTGTTATTATGTAATGCCATCAGGATTTTACCTAACCTGTCGTCCAACGGATCAGCTGTATTAGTGTTTTTACTCAATATATGAATTGAATGGACACACTTTAGTTATTAATATCAGTCTGCCAGTTACATGGACATTTTTATGAGCGATTTTTCACCTCACCACCCGTCTGCTTTACTCCACAGCAGGTAAGCTGACATAAAATGTTGCAAGTATATAATTGTACTGATTTTATTTGTATTTCTATCTGGTTCTAATTTTTAGTACTTTTCATCCTTCCTCAAAGGAATAATTTTTATTTGTCTTGAAACATTCAGGACATCTGGACCTGAGAAATCTGTAAACGACTGTTTCTGATTTGTTTGCTGCTCAGAGACCATACAAACTGAAATTTATTGAAAACATCACTGAAAATGAATATTTGTCTACAAAATATTTAATACAATGTGTAAAAGGAGTCTCTTTGGTTTACTTTACTGTACATCATGGTGCTTTCTACTTTCACAGCAGCAGAAGTCAGTAAAAGATAAATGCACCAGCATCCTGAGAAGGTGATAACTCGTCTCACCCAAACAAATGGCACCACAGGAGGTTTGTTTGTTTTAGCCCTGTTCCTACACGTGAACGCAGTCTGACAGAAGCAGCACTAACACTTGTTTGTGGTAATTAGAATTCTGAACATCTTGCCAGTGTGTGAAAACACTGTGGTTCCTGCCATCCATGACCTTTACAGATAGTTATATGGCGGCTTGTGTTTAGAGAACCATGAAAAATTCCAATTCACAAAAAATAATTGTAGCTGCAGTTCATTTGATTTTTACATTATTAAAACTATGGTTGTGCAAATAAAATGTGAAAATTGAAAGAATTACTTGAACATTGTCATGTTACTTTTAGAGGTTGACTGATTACTATTTATTTAGAAAAGTAAGAGTAAAGTGTCCCTGACCTCACCACCGTCACAGAGCCACCTCACAGCCACACTCCTGACCTCCATCCTGGCAGCAGTGCTCGGTTCCCTGCAGATTGGCTACCACACAGGCAACGTCAACGCTCCAGCCAAGGTAAGCCAGGCAGACATGAGCTAAAGGGGGGGAGACATGACACAAATAGTTCTGTCTCATTCACATTCCACTATTTTCATGGTATTTTATTTATTTCAGGGACTTTCTTTGAAAATATTACGCACATCAAGAGAGAAATAAGTTTGCATTAAACTGCAACAGAAACATCAACAGGTCCCTGCCAATATCAACACAAAATGTCATACACAGTGAGAAACCATCTGACCATCAATATCTCAGAGCCTCAATAAAACAGTGGATAAAGTTAACAACCCCCTGAAACTCTCAGGCTCAGCTCCAGTCCTGGCTCCGCTTTATAATAATAATCACCAGCAGCTGTTTCACAGGTAAAATTAAAGCTTTAATAAGTCACTGATCGTCTTTTGCTTGTTTAGATCATCGAGGAGTTTTTCAACCACACCTGGAAAGCCAGACACAACCAGTCGATGCCAGATCACAGCCTGACTCTCTTGTGGTCGCTCTCCGTCAGCATTAAAGACTTTGGAGCCTTGCTGGGCTCGCTGGGAGTCAAATACCTGGCAGATTCTTATGGAAGGTAATGAAGGCAGAAAGAGGTTTGTTTTCCAATCATTTCCATCGTGTTGTTTCTGATTTTTGTCTTTTCATTTCTCCCGTTTTCTCCTCCAGACGTAACTCCATCCTCATAGTGAACTGCCTCTCTGTGGTGGGAGCGTGTCTGATGGCTGCTTCCAAAACCAGCAAGTCGTTTGAAGTTCTCATCCTGGGACGGTTGGTGTTTGGTCTGTTCTGCGGCCTGGTGATGAGTCTTAATCCGCTCTACATCCAGGAAGTGTCCCCCACAAACCTGAGAGGGGCCTTTGCTACGCTCAACCAGGTGTCCTTTGCCACAGGCATCCTGGTTGGAATGGTGAGGGCTGCTCTGTTCGTTTATCATTTTGTTTTCTGAATGATTGTGGAAATCCTTGGAACCCTGGAATCCTGGAACCCTTTTCCAGTTAGTGTTTCTCTTCTTTCTGCTTTAAGACTGACACATCATGTTAGTGTGAAGTGAAATGTCCAGACATCAGAGATTTAGGAAATACTTGTGGTGACATTTTTTCCATTTAAGTCACATGTAAACATCTGGGTCACACTGTCCAACAAGCTCCCTGTCTTTGTCTGCTGCAGGTGGCTGGTCTGGAGACAGCCTTGGGTACAGAGCATCACTGGGCCATGATGCTGTCCCTGTCTCTTATCCCGGCTCTGACACAGTATCTGGTCCTGCCTTTCTGCCCTGAGAGCCCTCGCTACCTGCTGATCAACCGGAGAGAGGAGAGCAGAGCAGAGGCTGGTGAGTCCCATGGACTGATGTCCATCCATACTGTTCTACACAAAGAGAATCTGCTGAGATCAGAGATGAGGCGAAGAGCTTTTAGATTCATGGCCGACTACCAGGAATCAGAAGATGCAAATGCTTTTAATGCACAATGAAGATGTTATTTAACCCTGCAGCCCTGCTGAGGCTGAGAGGCAGCGCAGACAAGGTGTTCACTGAGCTGGAAGAGATGAAAGAAGAGGCCGCCCGTACTCAGAGCGGAGTCACTATCCACGAGTTCTTCAAGAAGCGCCGCTACAAGCAGCCGATCATCATCGTCCTCATCATAAACTTGGGCAGCCAGCTGTCCGGATTCAACGCGGTCAGTTTTATATCAATGCCATTATTAGAGAGCAGTGCGGCTTGCGACTGTATGTTTAATATTTCACATGCAGCGCTGTAGGATTTATTTTTACTCAAACTCTTCAGCCTGGCTCTTACTCGGGTTCTGAGGCAGTGTGTCAAGACAATAGTCCTGTTCCTAAAAAGACAGAAAAAAAGTCCCAGTGACCCACTAAGCTGGAAGAAATCTCTGCTCTTTTCTTCCAGATCATCAATTATTCCACCCGAATGTTCCAGGCCAAGTTTGACGAGGCTAAATACCTGACTCTGGGCGTGGGGGCTGTCAATGTGACCTTCACTTTGGTGGCAGTGAGTACAAAATCCAGTGGTTTACATCTCAGCTCACAAATCACCTTAAAAGTAATTTTATTAAAAAATAACAATATTATCCTGACTTTATTATATTGGCTGCTCAATATAATCTCAAGATCAGTAAATATTGAATCTACAAAAATGCTTTCTAAATGAAAGGTTAGAGGGGTCACCGTTTCCTCTTGAATGGTTTAACAGCTTAAGCCACAACAGGATAACAAAGTCTCGACTGTGTTGTTCTTTCCTTTCAAGTTCTTCCTGATGGAAAGGGCAGGAAGGAGGAGGTTGCTCCTGACTGGTTTCATGTCCATCGCAGTGTGCAATTTACTCATGACCATAGTCGATTCTGTCCTGGTAAGATCATCTTAGTGTGATTGTTATTTTCATTTGCACAGGAAAGGTTCTGTGCCAGTATTGGCTATGCACAGGATAAAACAAACTATGGCACATTTGGGGGAATGATTTTTAACTTAAGTCCTAGATTGTTTGAACAAAACACAATCCTACTTTTCATTATGTTTGGAAACTGGGAACCTGAAATTTAATTTAAATTAAAGAAAAGACAGAGGTATAATAAAAAACCACTAAAACTCTAAAACTCAGTGACTGACCTACATCCACCCTTAAACGAGACATTTTTCTATCCACCGTGCAGCACCTGGTCCCAGAGCTGAGGAGCCTGCAAGTCCTTCTGGTTTTCTGCCTGATTTCAGCCTACGAGCTTGGTCCTGGTCCTATCTCCTGGTTCATTGCTGCTGAACTGTTCGACCAGCCTGGCAGACCTATCGCCATGGCCTTCACCAGCATGCTCAACTGGGGAGGGAAGTTTGTTCTGGCACTCCTCTTCCCTCCACTACTGGTGGGTTCATACTGTTGGCCTGCATGCTGTATGAGTGAGTTAAACTTCAGGGGAAACGTTGGAGGTCGATTTCTTGTTTGCTTTTGTAAGTTCCCTTACACCTTAGAGACAGGGCTGTTAAATACAGGCTGTAAATCTGTTCGATCTGTTATATACACTGTATACTACACTGAACACTGTAAAACAGACATAAATCTTGTAAACGTTAAAGATGTATAAATCTATTACCGAATCCTTTAAAATGAGGTTTAATAAATAGCATTTTAATTAACAGCTAAGCAGGAAAACATCTGTTCAATGTAATGCTGCAGAGATGGCAGCCGGCCAAGGAACCAAATCAAACAACAGTCTTGTTTTTTCTACGTTCTCGCGTTAACGCATTTTTCTCTGAAGGTTCTTTATGAGAACGTGTTGTTTACATGGTGTAATTATGTTGCTCGCAAAGGTTTTTGATATGTGTCGAATCCTGATAAAACTAACAGCACTGTGCGTTTCCCCCACACAGAAAGTCTGCGGTGCATATGTCTACCTCCTCTTCATGATCGTGGCTCTGGTCGCCTTCACCTTCACCTGGATTCGCCTCCCGGAGACAAAAGGTCGCACATTCGATGACATCGCAGAGTTGTTCAGAGGAGCAGATGAAATTCCTCTGCACAATAAGATGGGATTCAACACTTTCACCTGACCGACCTTCCAACCCTTTCTGAATCCGGCTGTGTTCATACCGTTAAACGAGTCAGTTCATCCAATTCAACTATATGTTTTACCAAATAATCGGATCATAGTAGGCAACAGTTTGGCTTTTATTTGTGGAAATTTAGAATTAGAGTTTGTGTTGCTTACAGCGCTGGAAAAAATGACTTCTGGAAAAAAAAGAAATCCTGCAATGGTTCTTTTAATAAACAATATCCTGGTTACTGAAAATAATCCATAAATCTCACTGTCAACAGTTTTTGTTAAACAGAATCCTGCTAAACAAATAAATCTGCAAGTAACCACAATATTATTCCTGGAAAGACATTTTCAAAAACTCAGGAGAACCAGAAATTAAATTCCATGCAATAATTTGGTTGAACTGACCCTTTAACCTTTCTAATGTTCATGACCACAGGACAAACTGAGTCAAACAGACTGTATGTCTCGAAGAAACTGGCACTGCCTCGGTTTGGTTTTCTAACAATGTTGTTCCGATTATGAGAACTGAATTATGTAAACTGAATATTTATACTGCATGTTCTGAGGCATTTTGTAACCATTATTTTGTTGTTTTGTAAAGAGAGACAGAGAGGATGCTTCAAAAAGAAGAAAGAGACTGAGGGGAACTCAAATCTCCAGGTTTTTAGAGGTCAGCTGAACTATTTTAATGAGCAATATGATGCACTGGGATGCAGACCAGAAGTCATTTCATTTTATTATCGTTCAGCTGAAAGTGGATTTTGATGAGAATGTAATTTATATGAGTAAACATACTGTTATGGGTCCAGTGTGTAACATTTAGAAGGATCTATTGGTTTTCATTAGTGTCTAGAAACATTACGCTCTTACAATGAGCAGTTTATCTACAGGGCTTGGAAGTGGAGGGTGAGGCGAGGGAGTTTCAATATGCAGCCTTACCTGTAGAGGCCACACACTGGACCTTTAAGTCATGTGGGTGAAGATGTTTAGTGACTTTAAATAAAAGTGAATTCTCTTTAATTAATGTTAACAGATTTTATCAGACTGATCAATTAATTAATTAAAATCTTGTTATCACGTATCAGAGCTTGATTACATGAAACATCACGTGTAATGTTTCATGTATTCTGCTGATCCTGATCCCCGCTCGGACCGGTCGAACCAACCAACAGTCTTTTATTGAATTTGAGTTTCTTGCTGCACAGACGCAGCAGCAGCCTTCCTGTTCATTATTGGTCCGTGAAATCTCACATATCTCTGAACTGTGTACACTTGTACGACGTCTGTGAAAACCAACTACAGCTGTGTGAATAAATATTTCATCCGATATGATCCACTGTGACTTGCTGAAACCGCAGAAGGAAGAGGAGCCAAGAGATCAGAGGACAAGTTTGGGTTTTGAGACACCAGGGAGCGGAATTAAATTTATATGTAAATTATTGTTCGGGTTCATTCGAATTTAATCCTAATAAGTCTGGCACACAGTCTGGGTCTGAACTCTTCTAAAGGATGTTTTATCATCACCGATTGGCTGTCTTCAAGATGGGAAACATATGAGATACAAATATGCAAAGTCTATGAAGATCATGACATCCAACACTGACCATGTTGACTGCTTTTTCTATATTCATTCATTCAACAGTAAAAATAGAAATCTGTCCGAGTTCTCTGCAAAAGTATTTAAACAGTGCCATCTACTGGAGCAAGCTGTGGACAATCATGTAGTACAGAAAGAATGTTCTTAAAGTGAGTTTAACAGGCTGTGAAAGATTAGAAAAATGAAAAAAGAGCTTTGTAACTAATCTAGCAGCCATGTTTGGACTGCAGTCACCAACACAGCCCTGAGTCTGCATCCATATTTGGTCCTTCTGGGCTGATCAGTCACTGGACAGCAGTCAGACTCAAAGAGGAAACTGCTTTCAGAGAGCTCGATCTGGATGTTTCAGTGAGTTACTGATGGCAGCTGTTCAGCCTGACAGAAGACAGTACATTTATGACAGTTACCGGCAGGACTACTCATTGTTACTGCAATAAAAAAAGTCAAATTCATTTGAAAAATGTGTTTGTTTTTTAGGTGAGTGACCCTAATTATCTACAGTATTTAAAAAGTCAGTCATCAAATAAAATATTTTAATATAATATTTTAAATTCAAATATTGCTTTTTAAGGTTAGAAAAAAATACAATAAATATATTTAAGTTCAGGTAAGATATTTAATTAAACTAAGTTAATACATTTATCTTGATTTTTAAGACAAGATACTTTAATGATTCCACACTAGGGAAATTCACACAAGGTTGTTATGATAATTATGAAGTAACAAATATTAAAACTAACCAAAGTCATGAAGTCTGTTAAAAAGTCTGAGAACTGTTGGAATGAAGGACCTGTGGTACATAGTAGAATGAAATATTTAAGTATCTGTTCATGGATATACATTTCTCTTGTCATCTACAAGGTTTGCAGACTTTGAAACAAAATAAAGGCGACCTTTAAAGTGTCTTATGATTTATTTCAGATGTATGTTACGGGTAGTTTTAAGTTTTAAAACAAAACATCAGATTTTTTTTAGCACAGCCGGTCTGGAAATGTGTTTCATCTGCAGTTACAGAGACAGTGGACACTGATGGGAGTGCTGGACTGCAGGGGGAGACACAGCACCACTTTTAGAGAAGCTCTAAGCCTCACACCATACAGTGGATCCAGTGACACTCCCACCAGCAGCTCGTAATATCTAAGTATCTAGAGGCAGGCAGTTTGATTCTAACAGAAGATGAATATCATAATCAGGTTATCAGTCTTTGTCCTCTGCACTGCAGGTAATTTGAATACTTCTTTTCAATCATGTTTTAATCAAACAATTACTTTATTTTAAAAGGATGATTTGTCAAACACACAGGTTATACTGATGCAGATGGTGTCACCCAGACTGACATGCTGTGGGTAAAAAAGGGAAACAATGCAACAATGAGCTGCAGCCACACTAAGGGTTTATCCTATTACCAGATGTACTGGTACAGACAGCTGCCTGGAGAAACGATGGAACTCATCGTGTTCACAACAACCAGCACGAAAAATCACGACTTTGGAAAATTCAGCAAAGAGAAATTCTCAGCAACCAAACCTGACGCTGTGAGTGGAACATTCACAGTGAACAATCTGGTGCCAGACGATAAAGGCTTGTACTTCTGTGCTGTGTATGAGCACAGTGATACAGACACATGTGAAAGCTGAACAAAAACCTCAGTCAACTGTTGGTGTAACTGTCTCCAAAACTTATTATGTCATGTGCTGTAGGGGGACCTCGAGGACCACAAATACTCCCAGTTACACTTTGATTCACCATGTGGGTTTTAATGTAGCAGCTAACAGGATCAGAGAACATCACAGAAGATACTGACACTCCCACCTGCAAATCCTCATGTCTCTGACTACACTGACAGTTGACTCCAACCTTCAGAACATAGACGTTATCAGACATGGTCTCATGTTTATTCCTGCTCTGGGTCAAAGGTTCAGTACGACGTCTGATAACAGACTAAATATCACACAAACTGGCTGAGGAGAAACTGACTCATGTGACAGCACTGAACTGAAATCACTATCAGACATAGTTTTTGTGAATGTCTGTGAATTTACCAACAAGAGGAAAGCTGCAGTATGAAGCTGCAATATGAAGATGACACGACTCCTTCTCTGCTGATGAGGTCAAAGCTGTGATGTAGACTCCTCTCTGACACCGCCCCTGTTCATTACACTCTCACAGTGACGCCCTCTCGTCTCCAGCTGCTAAGCTGACAGGACCTGAGCTGATAGTAGAGGCTCTAATCTAAACTCTGTCAACATGATCTTCATGGTCTTTATTCTTTGTTTCCTTCATCTGCCTGGACATAAGGGTGAGACATACAACACTATCTCAGACAGTAAGATGTTGCACAGCTAGTAATGATTTCCATTTTTGAAATCGTGTCTGCTTTTTCCACAGGTGCCTCTGAAACCAACAGAGTCCTCCAAACTCCTGCTTTCATCATTAAGAGAACTGGTCAATCTGTTCTCAGCGGGATCAACTGTTCACATAAAATAACTGATTATAACGTCATTCTCTGGTACAAACAAGACCAACACAAAGCTCTAAAGCTCCTGGGATATCTGACTGTGGCTTCCCCAAAGCCAGAGGACGATGTAAAAGGAAAAATCAGCTTTGATGGAGATGGCCGTTCACATTCGAGCCTCACTATT
The DNA here is from genome assembly GCA_004119915.2 of Collichthys lucidus. Lineage (NCBI taxonomy): Eukaryota > Metazoa > Chordata > Actinopteri > Sciaenidae > Collichthys > Collichthys lucidus. The sequence continues at coordinate 29,541,473 of CM014095.1, forward strand.
TCTGATCTTGTATTAAATGACACTGGTGTGTATTTCTGCGCTGCCAGTCAACACAGTGCTGCAGATTCCCCTCAAGTCAATACAAAAACTCTCCTTGATCTGTCAGCCAGAAAAACAAGATGCTGAGTCTCCTGAACACCTGCAGCCAGCCTCCATCTGAACCAAACCTCTCAATACTTTAGCAGCTGTTCTCACTCAGTTTGGACCCTCTCTGTGCTCGTGCTGTAGGCCCACAGTTCAACAATATATACATGTTGTAATTCTTGGATGTGCAGAGCAAAATGTTTGTGATGTTGTCTGATGATTGACAGCTGATAAAAGCTGGGAAACTAAACTATTCTCCTTCCTTGATCAGAGGTTATAACTGTATTTACACTGTTGTGCTGCCATGCCAGTACAGATATGTGTGGTGGATTTAAAGATTGTCACTAAATGAATCACATCATAAAATGTCAGTGTCACTGTTACTGATCTCAACTGCAGGTAACATTCATGGCAGTGATGAACTGTAGGGGGACCTACAGAACCACTTGTACTGACATTTACATTTGAATGCAGTGACACGCCCACCTGCAGCTCTTCATGTCTCCATGACTTCATGACACTCTGCTAGTTTGTGTCGAACGGAACATGGATACTATCAAACAAGACCTCCTCATATTGTCAGTCCTTTTGCTGTGGACTGCAGGTAAATTACAATCACATCAACTTATCATTAGAAGATTAAAAGGAATTGTTTCATTTCTCTGATCTCATTATAATTGTTCATTTATAAGAAATGATTACAGATCATCTAAAATGCTGAATAAAACTTTTATTGTTGAACACACAGGTTATACTGATGCAGATGATGTCACCCAGACTGGCATGCTGTGGGAAAAAAAGGGAAACAATGCAACAATAAGCTGCAGCCACACTAAGGGAGCCACTTATTACCAGATGTACTGGTACAGACAGCTGCCTGGAGAAACAATGGAACTCATCGTGTTCACAACAACCACCAACAAAAATCACGACTTTGGAAAATTCAGCAAAGAAAAATTCTCAGCAACCAAACCTGACGCTGTGAGTGGAACATTCACAGTGAACAATCTGGTGCCAGACGATAAAGGCTTGTACTTCTGTGCTGTGTATGAGCACAGTGATACAGACACATGTGAAAGCTGAACAAAAACCTCAGTCAACTGTTGGTGTAACTGTCTCCAAAACTTATTATGTCATGTGCTGTAGGGGGACCTCGAGGACCACAAATACTCCCAGTTACACTTTGATTCACCATGTGGGTTTTAATGTAGCAGCTAACAGGATCAGAGAACGTCACAGAAGATACTGACACTCCCACCTGCAAATCCTCATGTCTCTGACTACACTGACAGTTGACTCCAACCTTCAGAACATGGACGTTATCAGACATGGTCTCATGTTTATTCCTGCTCTGGGTCAAAGGTTCAGTACGACGTCTGATAACAGACTAAATATCACACAAACTGGCAGAGGAGAAACTGACTCATGTGACAGCACTGAACTGAAATCACTATCAGACATAGTTTTTGTGAATGTCTGTGAATTTAACAACAAGAGGAAAGCTGCAGTATGAAGCTGCAATATGAAGATGACACGACTTCTTCCCTGCTGATGAGGTCAAAGCTGTGATGTAGACTCCTCTCTGACACCGCCCCTGTTCATTACACTCTCACAGTGACGCCCTCTCGTCTTCAGCTGCTGAGCTGACAGGACCTGAGCTGATAGTAGAGGCTCTAAACTCTGTCAACATGATCTTCATGGTCTTTATTCTTTGTTTCCTTCATCTGCCTGGACATAAGAGTGAGACATACAACACTATCTCACACAGTAAGATGTTGCACAGCTAGTAATGATTTCCATTTTTGAAATCGTGTCTGCTTTTTCCACAGGTGCCTCTGAAACCAACAGAGTCCTCCAAACTCCTGCTTTCATCATTAAGAGAACTGGTCAATCTGTTCTCAGCGGGATCAACTGTTCACATAAAATACCTAATTATCAAAATATTCTCTGGTACAAACAAGACCAACACAAAGCTCTAAAGCTCCTGGGATATCTGAATGTGAATTCCCCAAAGCCAGAGGACGATGTAAAAGGAAAAATCAGCTTTGATGGAGATGGCCGTTCACATTCGAGCCTCACTATTTCTGATCTTGTATTAAATGACACTGGTGTGTATTTCTGCGCTGCCAGTCAACACAGTGCTGCAGATTCCCCTCAAGTCAATACAAAAACTCTCCTTGATCTGTCAGCCAGAAAAACAAGATGCTGAGTCTCCTGAACACCTGCAGCCAGCCTCCATCTGAACCAAACCTCTCAATACTTTATCAGCTGTTCTCACTCAGTTTGGACATTTACATTTGAATGCAGTGACACGCCCACCTGCAGCTCTTCATGTCTCCATGACTTCATGACACTTTGCTAGTTTGTGTCGAACGGAACATGGATACTATCAAACAAGACCTCCTCATATTGTCAGTCCTTTTGCTGTGGACTGCAGGTAAATTACAATCAAATCAACGTATCATTAGAAGATTAAAAGAAATTGTTTCATTTCTCTGATCTCATTATAATTGTTCATTTATAAGAAATGATTACAGATCATCTAAAATGCTGAATAAAACTTTTATTGTTGAACACACAGGTTATACTGATGCAGATGGTGTCACCCAGACTGACATGCTGTGGGAAAAAAAGGGAAACAATGCAACAATGAGCTGCAGCCACACTAAGGGAGCCACTTATTACCAGATGTACTGGTACAGACAGCTGCCTGGAGAAACAATGGAACTCATCGTGTTCACTACTCAAAACAAACTGGACTTTGAACCAGACTTTAGAGATGGGAGATTCTCAGCAACAAAATCTGACGCTGTGAGTGGAACATTCACAGTGAACAATCTGGTGCCAGACGATAAAGGCTTGTACTTCTGTGCTGTGAGTGAGCACAGTGATACAGACACATGTGAAAGCTGAACAAAAACCTCAGTCAACTGTTGGCACGTCTATCACTGAGTCTATTAATCTTCTGTACTGCAGGGGGACCTCAAATACAATCATCACATAACACAGCGACACTCCCAGCTGCAGCTCTTCATATCTCTGATGTAACGTCACATCTCCCATCACACACACTGAGTTCAACAATGATCACAGCTTGTCTGATCAGACTCTCTGCAGCTCTGCTCTGGATTGTAGGTACTGTACATTATGATGCTGACGACTGAGAGGAGAAGCTGTTTCTTTAAGTTCATGCTAATGATTTTATGTTGACTGTTCTGCTGATGGTCCTGTAACTACCTCCACAGGTCAAACTGATGGGAGTGGTGTCACTCAGACGTCTCTGCTGTGGATGTACAAGGATCAGTCTGCCACAATGAACTGCAGTCACACTAAAGACAGTTCATATCGACAGATTCATACAGCCCTGCTCAATATGAGAGTGGCTTCAGTGAGGACAAATTTCCAGCACAGAAGAACGATCCTCAGACGGGATCTTTGACGGTGAAGAAGCTGCTGCCTGAAGACAGTGGGGTGTATTTCTGCTCTGTCAGCGAACACAGTGATACATGTCAATGAGACAGCTGCACAAGTACACCCTGTGATAAAAAGATCGTTTCTTCGATGGACTGTAGAGGGAGCTGTCGACCAATGTTGAAATTATTATATGACTACTATCTGCGCTACACTTCTGTTAACATTTAGTAATAATTGTGATCATTTGTTTTCTTACTACAGGATTGAAAATGTTACCATCATCATCATCATCATCATCATCATCTTTTGGATTCAGCAAACCCCACAAAGGTCTCACGTCTTCCTTAACAATGATTAATAAACTAATAATGATAAAAAGGTACGTTCAATGAACTTCCAAAGTAATTCACAATGATGTTTTATTAACTTCAAGTCAAGATAATGCATTAATTATCAGGACAAACATGACTAAAGAAAGTCCAGACACCAGCTTTACTAACAAACACACTGTATTGTTGAGTTGTTGAGCAGTACAGTAAGTCTGTGGTGAGCAGGGGCAGTTCACAAGATTATGACACCACCCAACAGAAGAAATGGGATGGTTTATCCAACAACAGAGGTGGGAATGTTTGGTAGAACTGCACATAGCGTGATGAAAATGGCACCACGAACAAGGTTTTCAAATTCATTTCTAAAGCACAAGATGATCATTGTCTTCTGTGTAGCTCTAGATGTCGTACTGGTTGCAGGTAATGTAACAAAAGCTTTCAAAATTATCTTGACACGTTGACATCTAAATCTGGAGTAGAAGGTTCTTTTCCTTTTATATTTATAAAGATTTATCATCATCTTATCGTATCTGTATGTTTTTCCTGTCTTTTAAACAGGTTTATCTCTCAGTGGCCGAGTCCACCAGACTCCAGCTGAAATTTACAGCCAACAAAGACAACAAGCCAAAATCAGATGCTCACACAGTATTGACACCTATAATCAAATCTTCTGGTACAAGCAAAAAGAGGACGGACAGCTGCAGCTCCTGGGACACATTTTCATGACCAATGGATACTCTGTAGCTGGAGTGAATGTGATGATAGAAGGGAGTGCAGATAAAGGCAAAACCTGCACTTTAACAACTGAAGAGCTCAGCGTGAACAGCAGTGCAGTTTACTTCTGTGCTGCCAGTTACACAGTGCTACAGATCACTGCTCCTCAGTACAAAAACCTTCAACACACATTTTTCACCTCCATATAAAACAGCTGAAAGCCTCTTACACCTGTGTTCTTTCTTAGCGCTCAGATCTTTATACTGATGTGGTGTGGAAGATGCACAGTGACACCACCCACCTAATGACTTGGGAGGGTTTACTCAAAATGAAGCTTGGGAATACTCAGCATGTGTTTCCTTCATTGCAGCAGTGACAAACTGTTGAGCTTCTTCTCATCAGATTTCCTGCTAAATAATTAAACTACTACACAAAATGATCTTCATATTCATTTACATTACTCTAAACTCTGCTCTGGTTTCAGGTAATCTCATCTAAACAAACTTCAACTGAATTCTGTTTAGAGATTTGCTTGTTTATTTCACATTTCATCATGCTCAGTTTGATTTTGTCTGATGGATCTGGGATCTTTTTTTAAACAGGTTCATCTCTCAGTGACCAAGTCCACCAGACTCCAGCTGAAATTTACAACAAACCAGGAGAAAGAGGCAGAATCAGCTGCTTACACAGTATTGACAGCTATAACCAAATCCTCTGGTACAAGCAAAAAGAGGACGGACAGATGCAGCTCCTGGGATACATGTTCATGAATGATGGATACTCTGAAGATGGAGTGAATGTGATGATGGAAGGGAGTGCAAATAAAGACAAAACCTGCACTTTAACAACTGAAGAGCTCAGCATGAACAGCAGTGCAGTTTACTTCTGTGCTGCCAGTTACACAGTGCTACAGATCACTGCTGCTCGGTACAAAAACCTCCTTATGTCTGTATTACAGCTCACAGCCTCGCACGTGTTCTCTCAGGAGGTGGTGGTAGATCTTTAATCAGAGCTCTATTCTGAGCCAATAATGGTAAAACAAGAAGGAGGATGCACAATGACTCCACCCACCTCATACCTTCATGTTGATTCGCTAATAGGGGGGTTGAGAATATTTTCTGCTGATACACTGAAGAACACACAATCATTTAAGCAAAAGATTTTGATCTTATAATATAAACACACACTCATGAACACAACATGATCATTTTGTTCCTAAGTATTTCTTTTAGCACCATTCTGGTTTCAGGTAATGTCGTCAGACTTATTTAAAACGTTGACTTTATTTTCAAGTTTTCAACTAAATCTGTTCATACATACGCTGGTGTGCAGCCAGTCTCTGATACTGCTGTTATGTTGCTGATTTTTTAATGTTTCATGTCGAGTTATTTATGCTCATGTTGGATTTTGTCGGATGTCTTTTCCAACAGGTTCATCTCTAAGTGACCAAGTCCACCAGACTCCAGCTGAAATTTACAATAAAACAGGAGAAAGAGCCAGAATCAGCTGCTCACACAGTATTGACAGCTATAACCGAATCCTCTGGTACAAGCAAACAAACGGACAGCTGCAGTTCCTGGGATACATGATGGGAAGCATTGGAAGGACAGAGACTGGAGTGGATGTGAAGATAGAAGGGAGTGCAGATAAAGACAAAACCTGCACTTTAACAACTCAAGAGCTCAGCGTGAACAGCAGTGCAGTTTACTTCTGTGCTGCCAGTTACACAGTGCTACAGATCACTGCTGCTCAGTACAAAAACCTTCCACGCACATTTTTTCACCTCCATATAAAACAGCTGAAAGCCTCTTACACCTGTGTTCTTTCTTAGCGCTCAGATCTTTATACTGATGTGGTGTGGAAGATGCACAGTGACACCACCCACCTGATGACTTGGGAGGGTTTACTCAAAATGAAGCTTGGGAATACTCAGCATGTGTTTCCTTCATTGCAGCAGTGACAAACTGTTGAGCTTCTTCTCATCAGACTTCCTGCTAAATAATTAAACTACTACACAAAATGATCTTCATATTCATTTACATTACTCTAAACTCTGCTCTGGTTTCAGGTAATCTCATCTAAAGAAACTTCAACTGAATTCTGTTCAGAGATTTGCTTGTTTATTTCACATTTCATCATGCTCGGTTTGATTTTGTCTGATGGATCTGGGATCTTTTTTTAAACAGGTTCATCTCTCAGTGACCAAGTCCACCAGACTCCAGCTGAAATTTACAACAAACCAGGAGAAAGAGCCAAAATCAGCTGCTCACACAGTATTGACAGCTATAACCGAATCCTCTGGTACAAGCAAACAAACGGACAGCTGCAGTTCCTGGGATACATGAATGTGAACACTGGACTCCCTGAAAAAGGAGTGAATGTGATGATAGAAGGGAGTGCAAATAAAGACAAAACCTGCACTTTAACAACTGAAGAGCTCAGCGTGAACAGCAGTGCAGTTTACTTCTGTGCTGCCAGTTACACAGTGCTACAGTTCACTGCTCCTCAGTACAAAAACCTCCTCACATTTTTCATCTCTGTATCACCGCTCACAGAGTCTTGCACCTGGAATAAGCCCGTCTACTCAAAGTTGGTCTTTGGTGTGATTAAAGTCAGAGTATGATGGGAGGTCCTTTCGGGGGGAGCAATGCCTTCAACGTCCCACCTACCAAAAAACAATCAGACATTCAGCACGTCTCTGTGACTGCACCTCATTTTGAGAGATTCACTATGATGACTCAAGCTCTCATCACAGTTGTAGTCTTGTCTCTCTGGCTTCAAGGTACAAAAACTAACCATGTAATGATGTCAGTTATGTGTAGGTTTTAAAATGACTTATTAGAATTAACTATCAAAATGGAAAAACATAATGGACTGGACGCCTACTAAACTAATATTTTCTTGTTATCAGAGGACTAATGTTTGTCTCTTTCACATGTCTGCATGTAATATATAAAGCAGAAATGAGGCAAATTCTATTTAATTTTGAATTTTTTCCACACAGTTCATTGTCAGGATGTGATTCAACACCCTGAAATCAGCTGGAGCTATTTGAAGAAAACTGCAGAGATGAACTGCAGCCACACCAAAGATATGTCTCATAGCCAGATGTACTGGTACAGGCAGCGTCCAGGAGAGACCATGACCCTCATTGTCTACACAGCTTTAGGGGTACAGCCGGACTATGGACGGGCCCCTGAAACCAAATACTCAGCTAAGAAAGAGAAGGTGGAGAGCGGCGCTCTTACTGTCAATGACTTGCAGCCTGAGGACAGCGGTGTGTATTTTTGTGCCGTCAGCAAACACAGTGATGCAAGAAGCTGAGCAGCTGAACAAAAACCTTGTAGGAAGCAAACTGAAACTTTAATATTCTTCCAGTAGGTGGAGCTGGAGCTCAAGGGAATCTCCTCAGCTTCACACACGCAGCACGATAATATATGATGTAACTGCTGCAGATTTGAGGAGGATGAAGAGTCTGCAGTAAACAGAGCCACTCTCAGACAGGAGGTCAACATGCCAACGTTATTTTTTCTCTCTTGGCTCATTGGTAATCACATTAACCTTTTAGGAATAACACTTTATCTATCGTTTCTACACAGATCATTCATGTTCTTTCTTTCTAGGTGTTTGTCTGAGTGTTCAAGTCCACCAAACTCCTCCAGCTCTCCTCAGAAGACCTGGGGACAAAGTCCAGCTCGTCTGCAGTCATGAAAAGACAGACTACTACCTCATGTACTGGTACCAGAAATCCCCTGGAGACCGAGCTCTGAAACGTATCGGACATGTGTACCACAGCAGCATAGAACATGAGGAGTCCTTCAAGGAACATTTTAAAATCATTGGAGATATGAGTGGAAGCACAGCAAAGAATGGTTCCCTGTTGATACTCGACCTGAAGGCACCTGAACACAGTGCAGTGCACTACTGTGCAGCTAGCTATGCACACTGACTGCAGATCCCTTCTCCTTCATACAAAAACTCTAATCGTTTTAATTTAGACCCTGAACAAGCCCCTCCCAGCAGCTGCTCATGATTTGATGCCATTATCTCAGCCAGTCATTTTACAATGAGGCTGTTTCATCTTCACGACCCTTTCCTTTCCTGTTCAAACCTCAGTCAGCTCATGAGAGGCAGCAGTTGGATCTCCATCACTCACGGTGACAGTCAGGTTGACCTCATCTCAGATCCCAGCTCTGAAACACCTAAAACTCTGTGGTGCATAGTTTGGACATGTTTTCTAAACATTTCTGACTCACTTAGTTTTATTTTGAGGGAGTCAACATGATCTGTTTGCTCTTTTTCTGTTGCCTGTCAGGTAATAACGTTTTTTGACGAGCTCCTTTAAATGTGGGGATGGATTCATTTTAAATTTATCACAGTATGTTCTTTATTTTCTGTCTTTGTCTAGGTGTTTGTCTGGGTGTGGAGGTCCGTCAGTCTGCCTCTGATCTCATCACTAAACCTGGTGACAAAGTGCAGATTTTCTGCACCCATGATAAAACTGACTACAGGACGATGCTCTGGTACCAGCAGTCACCTGGAGACACAGCTATGAAACTCATTGGATATTTGAATTATAAAGCTGTCACAATGGAAACGCTGTATGAAGCAGATTTTAATATCACTGGAGATTTGAGTGTTAATACGGCAAAGAACGGTTCTCTAATCACCAGAGTTACACGACCTGAGCAGGCAGTTTACTACTGTGCAGCTAGTAGAGCACAGTGGAAAAAATCCCCACTGAAGGCAACAAAAACTCTCAATTCTTTATCATCAGTGGTTTTGAATCAGACGGCTCTCAGACACCTGCCATTGTGGTCGTGAATTCATTTAATGACACAGTTTCAGTCTATTTCAACTAGGCAAGTTATAGAAATACAGTTTATATAGCCAGGAAATAAATATTTAATAGTATCAGTTAGATGAAAACGCACTGCTGTGTCCTTCACAGTGACAAAACACTTTTCGCCTCTCTGCCACCAGGGTACGCAAAGACACATTCTCATATCTTCTCTAAGCGCAGTGAAGCATCCTTGGTCGGCGTCAAAGATTATGAAATCCTGTATTTTATAGACTCATGTAAGGACAGTGCTAATAAACCATAATATACTGAACACGTGTGCAGATATTCTGTTGATCTGTCACATTGTTTATTTTGTGGCCTACCACAGTATCTATTTTTTCACTGCAGTGTGTAGATTCAAGCACGTCATGCTACGAGTGGAGAACTCCTCCCAGCGAGCTGCATGCGCCTGCATCTTTGCCAACTAACGGACAGTGACAGTGTCTTCATCACTTCCCTTTCCTCTTTAGAGCTCAGTCATCTCAGTGTGAACTGATCCACAAAATATCTCAACACTTAATCGGATGTTTGAAGTGTGACAAAGACAGAATGATCCTTCTTCTAGTTTTTTCTTGCCTTTCAGGTAAACACCATAAAAACAGATTAATTCCTCTGAATGTGAAAACTGTTCATCACAATGTAAATCATTCCTCTTTTTCTCTACTCAGGCGCATGTCTGGGTGTGGAGGTCCGTCAGTCTGCCTCTGATCTCATCACTAAACCTGGTGACAAAGTGCAGATTTTCTGCACCCATGATAAAACTGACTACAGGGTGATGCTCTGGTACCAGCAGTCACCTGGGGACACAGCTATGAAACTCATTGGATATTTGTACTTTAAAGCGGTCACGATGGAAAATCTGTATGAGAAACAGTTTAACATCTCTGGAGATCTGGGTGGGAATACAGCAAAGAATGGCTCACTTGTGTTCCAGACACCTGGATTTGAGCACAGTGCAGTGTACTACTGTGCAGCTAGCGAAGCACAGTGACTGTTGTTTCTTTCTCCTTCGTACAAAAACGTCTCAAACTGTTATCGACATTTATGGCTTTGAATTGGAACAGGCCCCTCCCAGCCAGCTGCAATCAGTGCCAGCCCATATCCAGGAATAGTGTATTTAAACACTTCCTTTCCTTTTCAAACCTCAGTCAGCTCAGTAGACTGTCAGTTTATTTATGTTTCAGATGCCATCAACTTAAATCTTAAAGACAGTTTGGTGTGTTCCTGAGGACTTTTAAGTAACTGTTTCATACTGAGGAAGTAAAAATGTTTGTTTTTCTCTATTTCTGTTGTTTTGCAGGTAAACACATTCTTTAAGTCCAATCAGCTCCTTTGAATGTGTAAACTGTTTCAGCTTATGTATTAATGTCTTTTTCACTTTCTGCCTTTGTCTAGTTGCTTGTCTGGGTGTGGAGGTCCATCAGTCTGCCTCTGATCTCATCACTAAACCTGGTGACAAAGTGCAGATTTTCTGCACCCATGATAAAACTGACTACTGGACGATGCTCTGGTACCAGCAGTCACCTGGAGACACAGCTATGAAACTCATTGGATATTTGTATCATAAAGCAGTCACAATGGAAACGCTGTATGAAGCAGATTTTAATATCACTGGAGATTTGAGTGGGAGTACAGCAAAGAACGGCTCACTTATACTCAAACGTGTAGAACACAGTGCAGTTTACTACTGTGCAGCCAGAGAAGCACGCTGACAAAAAAACCCTCCAAACTTGACAAAAACTCTCCACCATATTTTATCGTGGTTTGGAACGAGACATGGAATAAACTGCTCACACACACACACCTGCTTCTGTGGTTATATTTGTCATATCATCTTCAGTAAACACAGCCGTGCTTTATTCTAATTCAACCAGATAAAACAGCACAAGACTAAAATATATTGAAATGTGTCAAAAGCAAAAGATGAAGGGAGGAGAGCGTATGTAGATATCAGTTTGATATGAGACTACATAAAGCCACCCCTCCTTTCTACAGCTACTTACATGTGACAGAAAGCATCAGAGAGCCTGTCATCACTCAGCTCACACTGCATTTCATCTCTGACTTTACAGTGACTCAGCGCTCCATGTCAGAACTCTGCATGATGATTAGACTGCTCTTTTGTCATTTCCTTACAGGTAACAGGTGCTGCATTCTGGAGTAAGATGTACAGTAATACTGACCCTCACATCTCAAATCAATAATCTGTGTGACTCTGCTTACAGCAGGTTTTTCTCTAGGAGTTCAGGTCCATCAGTCTCCCTCTGCTGTCATCAGAAAGGCTGATGGTGAAGTGCAGCTTTTCTGCACACATGGACAAAGTGACTACAGAGTGATGCTGTGGTACCAGCAGCCACCTGGAGTCACAGCTCTGAAACTTGTTGGATATGGATATGGAGAGTTCAGAAATGACAGCGTGGAAGAGCCGTTTAAAAAACACTTCAGACTGACTGGAGATCTGGGTGGACACAAAACAAAAAATGGTTCACTTTCCATAACCAATCTAAAAGCACCTGAACACACTGCAACATATTTCTGTGCAGCCAGGGAGCCACAGTACTTTGAACATCCATCTGCAGTCGACAAAAACCTCTTCCCCTCCCTCCTCTGAAAGTGGGTTAGTGATGCCCTATGTGGCATCCTCTGAGTGTGTCCCTTCCTCCTCCTCTTCTGGGTGTATTTTCTCTGTCTGCATGTGTTTTCCATTACGTTACTTTACATTAGAGTATTTATGCTGCTGCAGCCCTGTGCTCACTCTCTTCTCTGATCGCTCTCCGGCTCTGCCCCGTTCTGAGTTCCCCTTTGGTTTGGTTTAGCTTGATGCTTTAGGTTGTTCTTTGTTTGTTTCACAATATCAACACTTGCACACTCACACTTCTCACTCATGCACGCCCTACACCACTGATACCACTGCTTCTTCACCCTCCATAACTTCAAATCCTTTATGATTGTTTAATTTAGTCTAATTTAGTTTAATTTGATTTAAATTATCCAATGAAAAGTTGTTTACACTCGACAGCAGCAACAATTCACAGGAACAAAACTTCAATCAAAATTATCATCCCACTTTTGTGGATCAAACATGTGGTTTCTTGAAAGGCTCATTTTTTTTGTGATATGGCTTCTCCTAAATTTTAATTTGTAGACTCTATAGTACTGGTTTCCAACCCAGTGGTCCTTGCTTGATATTAAGGGATGTAAGAAAGATTTAAAACAAGAAAGAAGAAAAGGAAAATCAAAAAGTTATTGCGGGGTAATGTTACCAGTGATCTACACTAGAGGATTATCACTCAATAAAAGTAAAGTTTAACAGTTTCCAGCTGACCGGCCATGGAGATGCTTAATTCCACAAATGCACAGATTAATTTACCTTTTGATTATGTCAATCAAAGTGACAAAAAGAGTGACTTTGAAATTCTGTATGACGATAAGATATAAAAGCCTCAAACTGAAACAAAAACCTGAACAGTTACTGTCAAAGGTTCATTGTTCTCATAAACAGGCTGAATGAATGACAGTTTCTCGACTCACTTCCTGCCCCTCCTCCTGATCCACAAAACGCAGCAGAGACTGTAGCTGCTTCTTCACATTCAACATGACGCCTTCTCATCTCATCGTGTCTATCATTACTCTGTTCTGGATTGAAGGTATTGCACATGTGTAATCAAATCAAATTGTTTAATGAAGTTAATAACTGTATACAGCAGAGGTGAGGACTGTTTAACGCTGTCATCTCTTTACAGGAGTTTACCTCAGTAAAGAAAAACAAGTTTTTCAGACTCCAACTCAACTGTTGATGAAACCAAATAGTGAAGTCAACCTGACCCTCACACATGAGATCCCGAGCTATGACACTATCCTCTGGTATCAGCATTCACCAGGACACACTTCCCTGAAGCTGATTGGCTACGTTTATTACAAAACTATCACAGTTGAGTCACAATTTCAAAGCCACTTTAAAGTGAGCGGAGATGGACAGAAAATAGCTCATCTTCAAATCCTGAACCTGAGACACCCTGAAGACAGTGGAGAATATTTTGGAGCAGCAAGTATGCACAGTAATAAATACAGGGACTCTCTCGTACAAAAACCTCCATAATGAACCAGCAGAGAACAGCACAGCAACAGGAAACCACTGAAACATCAAACACAGCCCGTTACTCTAAAATAAAATCCTGGTGAGAACCCTGCGTGTGATCGTCTCTGTATGAATCAGGATAAAAACACTGAACAGCAGAGAGCAGTGAAAACACACAGAGATGAAAACATCTGTAAACTCCTCCCTCCTCATTATAAATGTGTTTAGGCTTTCGTCTTCCACAGTTAAGATTTCAGACAGCACAGAGAACATTATGAGTACATGAGCATATGAAACTAATCTTTAAAATGTTTGTCTTTTTGTTCTTTTCTCTGTCTTTACTCACAGGTAAGAGTCACCACATATGTGTCATTTCTCCTGACACGAACAGAAATTTCTGTTTATCTTCAGTTTTTTCATTTTTTGTCTTCTAGACTTTGTGTTGTCATCGGTCGTGATCCAACAGTCTGTAAATCCTCTGATAAAACATGAAGGAGAAAAAGCCCGTCTTGACTGTTACCATGGTGACAACGACTATCCCTACATGTTTTGGTACCAGCACAAGTCATTAGCAGGCCAAAGGGCCATGGAGCTTATCGGACTGCTTCATTATGAAAACTCGAACCTTGAGGAGAACTTTGACGCACGTTTCAACATAACGGGCCATTCAAAGCGCCGAGCTCAGCTGGTTATCTCCAACATAAAGCTAACAGACAGTGCAGAGTACTTCTGTGCAGCGAGTAAGCACAGTGCTTCAAATCCTCGGGCTCCTTTAACAAAAAGCTGGTGGCTCACAGCATCAAACATGCACCTGCATCAAAACCTTTATACTTGAGAGCTAAAAGTCTGTCTTCACACTGTGCTCTGAGACGATAAACACAGCTATAAATTACAGACTGGACACAGATACACCTGAAGACTACAAACACAGCTCCTCCCATGAATGTACGTCTTCTGTTTAACATGGATTCTGATGTCATTTCCTCCATTCACATCTCGAGTGTTGGCTCATTGTGTTTTCATTCATTTTGTTTCGTCTCAAATCAAAATGATCCCAGCCTTCATCACCGTCACTGTCTTAATGCTCTGGGCTGCAGGTAAAGTTAACATCTACACATACATTTGCATTATGATTTTGATTTCACTGTTTTAAAATCATTTTAAAAATTTAATCCTGAACTTATTTCTGGATGTTTTCTGTGTTTCAGGTTCTCAGGCTAAGCTCATCACTCAGTGGCCCCACTACATCGTCACGGCACCGAGTGTCTCGGCAGAAATGCACTGCTACCAGAATGACACCAATATATACCAATATATGTACTGGTACAGGCAGAGAGGGAAAAGTCTCCAGTTAATAGTGACTATAGTAGGAGTTATATCCAGCTTTGAAGAAGGATTCAAATCTGGTTTTCAGGCGGTGACATCGAAGGAGAGGCAGTGGTCTCTGACAGTACCGAGCGTTCAGAGTAAACACGAGGCTGTTTATCTTTGTGCTGCCAGTCTGCACAGTGATGTGGCAGACCTCAGATCTGTGACAAAAACATACAGCGTATGTAACTCATATTAATAACAGTCAAATAAAGGGAGGAACTAAACTAAAGGAGAAGATGATATCAGAGACTTTTACTACACATTTTTAATTTATTTTAACAGACGTAAGAAAATAAAAAATAAAATCAACACGTTTGTGCAAGCACCTGCAGTGGTTCAAATTATTGTCCTGAAGAGATTCAACCAATAGGTGGAGGCACAGCACGTGGCATGAATCCACTGACAGACACAGTGCCCTCCCTCGTTACATTCAGCATTATTACTTTTCCCTCACTTAGTCTTTGACAATGTCTTCACCTAAGCACACATTTGGTTTTCTCTGCATCTGGTTTTCATGTAAGATCTCAATTTTCACCCTGGATTACATGAAACGATTCATTATTTGTTTGAAATGCTCTGAAATCATTGTATAGATTATCTGTATTGTCTTCTTGTCTGTTCAATCTATCTGTTGTCAGTTTCATCTATATCTGCTTCCTCCACAGGTCAGGTGAGCGCTGTTACATTTCAGCAATCTCCTCCACAGATCATGAAGGAGAGCAGTGAGGTCAATATTGACTGCAGCCATGATGACAGCAGCCTCTATCTGATGCTTTGGTATCAGCAAACAAAGGACAGTCTGTCTATGACCCTCATTGGATATGGGTATCAAAGCTCCCCAAACTATGAGGGTCAATTTGAAAAAGAGTTCAAGCTGACAAGAGAAAGCACAACGAGAGGAACGCTGATTATTCTTAGAGCAAACCTGTCACACTCTGCTGTGTATTTCTGTGCTGCGCGTACACAGTGATGTGGTTTAACGCCACCCCCTCACTAAAAACCCTCATCTCTGAATGAGATGTGTGCACTTGCACAAGAGGCGGTGACTCTCCTCATACATCACTGGTGAAGGCTGTGTTTCACCTGCAACAGCACAAACCTAAAAATGTCGACAGTTCTAACAGCATTTCTTCTCATCTTGCTTCCATGTAATGAACTTAACAAACTGTTTAACTGTTTTTAATTCATACAGCAGTTATATGAATGTGTTTTCATCGTGACTTTGGTCTAAACTAAAATCTGTTTTTCCCCCCACAGGTCAAGTTAAGAGTGTAACGTTTCAGCAGTCTCCTCCAAAAATAGTGAGCCAAACAACCAGAGTAGAAATTACATGCAGTCATGATGACAGCAGCCTCTATATGATGCTCTGGTACCAGCAAAAAGAGAGCAGGCTGATGGATTTAATTGGATACCGTTACATGAATAATGACCCCGTCTATGAGAAGACTGAGTTTGAACATCAGTTTGCGATCACAAAGGGACACAGCACGCTAACAGGAGCTCTGATCATCCAGAGTGTGAATCTATTAGACTCTGCTGTGTATTTCTGTGCTGCGAGTACACAGTGATGTGGTTTAATGCCACTCCCTCAACAAAAACCCTCATCTCTGAATGAGACATTTACTGATGCGCTGTCTCTCCTAATACACACTCTCACTGAAGGAAGCTGTGTTTCTCCTGCAGCAGAGCAAACCTGGAGGATGTCTCCAGTTGGGATCAACCTTCTTCTCATCTTGCTTCCATGTAATAAAATTAACTGCAAAAATAACAATTTAATTCTGCTGTTAATTCATACAGAAAATACAAATGTTTTTTTTACTACTTTCTGTTTCTACCACTTTGTGAATCTTTGTTTTTCCTCACAGATTCCACAGCTAAGAGTGTGACGTTTCAGCAGTCTCCTCCAAAAATAGTGAGCCAAACAACCAGAGTAGAAATTAAATGCAGTCATGATGACAGCAGCCTTACTGTAATGCTCTGGTACCAGCAAACAAAGAGCAGGCTGATGGATTTAATCGGATACGGCTACTCTAGCGGTAAACCCGTCTATGAGAAGCAGTTTGAACATCAGTTTGAGATCACAAGAAAAGACACACTAACAGGAGCTCTGATCATCCAGAGTGTGAATCTATCAGACTCTGCTGTGTATTTCTGTGCTGCGAGTACACAGTGATGTGGTTTAATGTTCCCCCCTCACAAAAACCCTGTTCACTTTTTTCTCTGTTGTTTTCGTGCTAAAGATCCTGAGAGGCAGGCTGGTAGAACTATGCTCATTACAATTACTGGCCAAATATATTGACGCATACCAGGAAAGTGACCCTAGTTCTCAGTAGTTCAGGACACACATAGAAAGCAGATACAAACATTAAGCCAAACAAACAGTATACAGGTTAGATTGTTAGTCATGTACTGTACCTGCAGGATTGTTGGACAAGCAGTGCAAGAGTGTAAACAACGTATGGATAATATGATAATCTGTATAGAGATGAGATTATAAATATATTATTCTAAGAGCATGCATGACAGTGTAAGGCTATTATGCACATTTTGCTTGGTGTGTGTTGATGAGTTGATGTATATAACAGTCAGAGTATTTACTATTGCAGTGTTATTTTACAGGAATTGTTTAGAGATAAGATGATCAATTAAAGTGTCGGTAAGTGTAATGATGTGTGAATCATCCCTGGGGCACATAGACAGCAGCTGTTGGTGACCAATCAACACGTCAACAGTCTAGAAAAAACAATAATCCAAACCTGAAACAAAAATGAAAACAATCTATCTAGCGTCACTCTACACCGAAGACAGAAAATCATGTTTCATATGCTCGAAGGTCCATGTTCCAGTTATGTCATCATGTGATCATGTGACCTCATGGTTTGTGTGACTCGTCTTAGTACAGGTTGCTTCATTCAGCTGGAAGTTGACTCATCGCTGACATGCTGGTCACAGTCGTTTATCTGTCACTTCTTTTACACACAGGTGGGTTATTGTATTATCTTAATGGATAGATATTTACACATTATATATTTGTGTGAAAGTGAGGTCTGACACAATGAAATCTTTTATGTGCTGCAGGTCTCACTGTAGTGCTTCAGTCTGGAGATCAAATGTCTGACCCAGGAGGCACAGTGGTGTTGGAGTGCAGTGTGGCTCCAGGGTTCAGGATGAGCAGCTTCACCATGTACTGGTACCGACAAAACCACTACAGCGCTCCAATAGAGTTCCTCGTCAAGGAGCATGAACAAACTGTGGGGCACTTCAAGGCGTCTATCGAAGCATCCAAAAACAAATTCTCTCTTCAGATTACTGAGCTCTCTGTCAATGACAGCAGCACCTACTACTGTGCTGCCAGGCACAGTGCTGAACACAGACCAGACAGCCATACAAATACCAAGCCTGTCTGTCACAGATGGCATGCAGACAGGAAGGAGCAGTGGTTCATTTGACGTGATACCAAGCAGTCAAACTATAGCTGAAATGTGACAGTCATGAGATGGATCAGAATAGTCACGTTGGACTGTTGAGCAGGAGAAGCAGTTTGCGGACATCACTCTGGGCTTGTGATGGGCTGAACTCTCCTTTAAAGTCTTCTAAGAAGCAGTCTCAGTGCTCTTGAGCAAAACCTTTAACCTGCAGTTGCTGTTCAGAGGCCACTAGGCGACTGAGGCTGTACTGAGAAACTCCTTCAGATCTTATGTGACTGCTCAGTGAAGTAGCTGCTCAGCCTGGAGACAGAGTTGTTTGTGAATGTAGATGAGACTGATTATTTTTACTCTTAACTGTAAGATCAGTGTCGAAATGAACCTGCTTTGGGTTGCAGTTCTCCTCTTCATCAGTAAGAACATTTACATTTAGCTGAAATAAAAATCTATTATTTTTTTCTTTACACATTTCATCATTGAAGTTGTTAATGTCATCTTTCTTATTTTCCAGATTCCTCTGTTGGTGTGAAAATTGACCAGCCTTCATTTGTATTCAGCCGTGAAGGAGACACTGCTGTGACTCTGCAGTGTGAACAAGATGATCAACAATATTACTACATGTACTGGTACAGAAGACAGAGCAGCAGTATGGAAATGCAGCTCGTAACATATTCTCTCGGGAAGGATAGGTCGACCATTGAAGCTCCTTTCAACAGTTCCAAGTTCACCATGTCCCGGCCTACAGTGCTGAAATCCTCTCTGCAGATACAGCGTGTTGAAGCTGCAGACTCAGCTGTGTATTACTGCGCGTCTAGTAGAGCACAATGATTCAGAAAGCCTCATCAGCTGAACAAGAACCCCAAGAACAAACCAGGAGGAGACGATAAGGAGGAAGGGATGGATGAGGGTTAATATGTTCAACTCTAAGCTCGTCTGAACAGGATTTTGTTGGTCTGACAATAAACTAACATCACTGTGACATAAAATGTGTGTGTATGTGTAGTTTTAATGAGCTATTAATTTATTCAAAGGTACAAAACTGCTCCACCACAAGTCTTAATGTTTCTGCAGTGACACCACAGAGCTGATCAGTTCAGATAAGTCAGCAGGTGTTAACATGCTAAATGTTACTCGTCACATTCAGAATTATTGTCCTACAGTTTCTCTAATCTGTGTCACTCTGAGCTTCAGTCTCTGCTATTTTATTTCACTATAATTCTGTGTGCAGACTGATACAAATGAAAGTTTAAAAGTTTATCATACACTGACCTCTGCAGGGTTCATGTGAGATTACACTTATCTATCTATCTCTTATCTCTGTCTGCGGAGCAGATGCGCAGAGATCATGATCCATACATTTTATTACATATGATTCTGAAATGGGCTTTTCTGCATCAAGAGGACATTTAGGTTCAAAAGTTTTAAACTTTAAGTTTATTTTGGTCCTAATACTTATTGAATGTAGAACTTTTGTCTGTTATACGTTTAAGTAAAAAAAAGATTGGTGAGAGATTCCTTCAGTGTGGATCATTTACAGAGGTTTTCCATATCTGGATTTTTGTAATTAAATGAAATAAGTGAAACTGTAATTGAATGAAAGAAAACATTTCCAAATAAAATCTAAAGTGGGTTGGAATAAAGAACCTATGATTATGCAGCCTCTCTGTCTTCTGATAATGTTGACTAATAGATGCTGTTGTTGCTTAAACTTTTAAATTAAATTATTAATTTAATGAATAAACCTGCGTGCAGGAAGTTTCCTTATGATGTTAAGAGCTGGTGATGCTGTTGATTAATAACAAAATATTGATAACATGACACAGTCTCTTCATATTATCAGTTATGAAATCATAATAAATTATTTCATCGTAACATAAATCTGTGTCAAATGCCAGTTATTATGTCATAATATAAGTTTATTGTGATCATGTGTTGTTCAGGAATAACTGAACTGAACTGCTTAAGGATCACCTGCAGACTGTCACTGAATGTTACTCAGTGAATGTGTCTCCTCAGTTCACGGATCACTGGGTGGATAAAGAGGTGTGACCAGCAGAGATGTCACTTCCTCTGAGGAGTGACAAACCAACACAAACTAAAGACCAGCTTCCCTTTTCCTTCCCTCCGTTCTTGCATCTTTTCTTAGCTGTCACAGAAATAGCAGCAGTCAGGTTGGAGCGCGTTCAGCCGCCAGTCAGCCCGACCTGCACAGCTGCTCCCACAGACAGACAGAGATGGAGGCTGAGATATGGAGAAGCTGGGTGGGGGAAGGAGAGAGGGGAGAGGGAAAGAAGCTCTAGGTTTTTGTATGACGGCTTTTCAACGTGGGGACAGGGAGCCACGGTGATACAATCCCATAAAGCCGCTGTACAAAAACCTCCTCCCATTAACTCTCATTGTGTAGACTGCTACATGCTGCCTGAGACACTTTGTAGAGCAGAAAAATCAAAAATCTGAAGGTGTGTAGGATCACAGGACACTTTGCTGTTGGAAAGTCAATTTATATGCAGAAAATTTGCTGGAAAAAAGTTTTTTAAATGACTTCCAGTTCATATGTGGAACATTGGGATGCCTCTAATAATCTTGACAAAAACAACTCAACTTTGGACATTATGAAACTCATCCAGCACGTTTAAACCTTCTTCATCCTCTGGATTATTAGACTGTGTCTCAACATGCTGATTCTGAAAAGCTTTGTGACTTTTTGGTAGAGGACACATTCAGTGTGACACTGGATCTGAAGCTTACTTTGGAAAAGGAACCAAACTCACTGTTTTGGGTAAGTCGGAGCTTTTAAACTTCAGATCACTGCAACACACTTAAAATGCTTCCACTGATGGGACCAAAGTGACAGAAAACAAAGTCATAAAAAAGTTGAAATATTGAGCTGAAGTGAAAACACTGTGACCTACACTGATCCTGCTTACTTTGGCCAAGGAACCAAACTGACTGTTTTAGGTAAATATTTCAGTTTATTCTTCATTTTCAGTGACGTCACACTGCTTCAGACTCTTTGTATAAACAGAAATATGATTAAAAAATCTTTCCAAAGATGATTCTGGTAGACAAAGTCAAGAAGTTCATGCTCAGTATTTGTTCACTGTGACAATGCAAACGAAGCTTACTTTGGAAAAGGAACCAAACTCACTGTTTTGGGTAAGTCGGAGCTTTAAAACTTCAGTTCAGTGAAACAAACTTAAACATTGGCATAAAAGTCAAATACAAAACTTATGAAAGAAACTGAAATATTGTGTCAAACACAAAACACTGTGACCAACACACAGCCTGCTTACTTTGGACAAGGAACCAAACTGACTGTTTTAGGTAAATGTTTCAGTTTATTTCTACATTTTCATTAATGTCACGCTGCTGTAGTCTTTGGAGCGTTGTACATAATGTTTCTGTTTATACAAAGATAATTCTGCTAGAGAAAGACAGAAGAGTTTCATGCTCAGTATTTCTGCACTGTGACAATGCAAACAAAGCTTACTTTGGAAAAGGAACCAAACTCACTGTTTTGGGTAAGTCGGAGTTTTAAAACTTCAGTTCAGTGAAACACACTTAAGTTACTTTCATTGATGGGCTTAAGGGGACAGAAAACTCTGTTATGAAAAAGATGAAATATTGAGCTGAGGTGAAAACACTGTGACCGACTATCAGCCTGCTTACTTTGGACAAGGAACCAAAGTGACTGTTTTAGGTAAATGTTTCAGTTTATTTCTTCATTTTCAGTGATGTCACACTGCTGTAGAGTCTGTGTATAAACACAAGCTTCAGTTAAAACCGTACAAAGATAATTCTGGAAGAGAAAGACACGAGAGTTTTATGCTCAGTATTTCTGCACTGTGACAATGCTGAAGCTTACTTTGGAAAAGGAACCAAACTCACTGTTTTGGGTAAGTCAGCAATGAAAATTAAATTGAATAAATGTAATAGGCTTTGTAAATGAATCAGTGCATTCAAATCATAAAGTACTTAGGTTGTTATACTTCAGGTTGAGCTCAGGGCTTTTTGACTTGAAGCTTAAACGCTGTGCCAATTACGAAGCCTATTTCGGCCAGGGAACAAAACTGACTGTTCTCGGTAAGTAAGATGTCGAATGTTCTTCTAATTAACTCACCTGTACAGAATGTTCAAATACAACAAGTTAAAGCAGGCCTGTTGTTATGGTAAAATGTTAATTAAAAATTAAAACCAGTGCAGCAACTGTTAGTGTTGGATTAAGAGAATAAAATGTAAATACTATAAAAACCTAAAGAAACTAAATGTAAAGAGGCAAAGTAAGAGCAGCATCTTGGGGATTTTGAGCACTGATCGAGTGCACTGTGACGCTGGTGGTGGTGAAGCTTACTTTGGTGGAGGAACAACGTTAACTGTTTTAGGTAAGAAACATGCTATTGTACATACAGTCTATGATAAAGTCAGTGGTAACAAACCAGAACAAATGTAAAAACATTGCAATTGGAGAAGTACTTTAACAACTTTACTGTATTCAAATCATTTAATGCTGAAGTTCAGCTCAGAGCTTTTTGTTCTCGAGCTTAAACACTGTGTCAGTACGAAGCCTATTTCGGCCAGGGAACAAAACTGACTGTTCTTGGTGAGTAGAACAAACTTTTTGTCACATAATTCCACCTGTGATGGAGGTAAAACATAAAGAGTCTCAGGTTGGGTAAGAGCAGCATCTTGGGCTGTTTTAAGCACTGATCGAGTGCACTGTGCCTCGGGTGGTTATGAAGCTTTCTTCGGTGGAGGAACAAAGTTAACTGTTTTAGGTAAGAAATCAAAACAATGAAATATTGCAACAGTGTTTCTGTAGGAATCTTACTGTAGTAAAGCCTAGTTCAGCTTTAGTTTAGACCAGTTCTTAAAGCTGGTTGAAAGCTCTAAAACTGTCACTGGGCTGTTTTGAGCACTGATCGAGTGCACTGTGACTCTGGTGGTGCTGCAGAGGCTTACTTTGGTGGAGGAACAAAGTTAACTGTTGTAGGTAAGAAGTCATTTTAAAGTTCATTAAAAGTTGTTCAGGTTTGACTTGAAGACGTTTTTGGAACTGTACAGTTACTCTGAAGCTCAAACGACTGCTTCACACCAAAGTTTTACCCAATACCAGATTAAATAATCATAATATAACCACATAAAAACATGAGTAGACTTTTAAATGGAAAGAATAAGTCGTGGACGATTTGACTGTTTAAAAACTACAAGTTAAAATCTCTCCGTGTGAAGGAGACAAAGTCTGAATAATCTTAAAGTGGCACAGATAAAGAGAGGCAGGAGGAAGAGTTTTTGTTACAGTTGAAAGTCTCTGTGCTCCTACAACGAGGCTTATTTTGGAGCTGGAACTAAACTCACTGTTTTAGGTAAGAAAACCTGCAGCAGAAAAATCTCTTGCACTAATATAACTTATTTGCAATTTAGCAGTAAGTAACTGTGCAGCATTCAACTGTTATTCATTTATTAAACAATGTTTTTGATGCTGGAGTTAATTGTTAAAAAGTGGAAGTTTGTACTAAAGAAAACACAGTGCTGTCTAAGTTCTTCTGTAAAAGTTCTGCAGCAATAAAACATTTGGCTCTACGCCCAGATTATTACTCTCACAGCGACTTCTTATCATCTCTGTGAAACACTGTGAGCTCACAGTCAGAAGCTTACTTTGGAGCTGGAACTAAACTCACTGTGTTAGGTAAGACAATAACATACAAACAAACTAATATGTTCAGTGAGATAAAACGGCAAACTGGTTTGTAACTACGAGGTTAGAGTTGAGGGTTGTTTTTAATCGCGTGCTCTTAAATTGATCAAAAGTCAGAAGTTTAATCAAGTTCAAAACTAATTTGGTTCAGGATGAATGTGTTTTATTTCTACATTTGTGTGCATAAAGGTTTGTAGTGTATCTGGAAAAATAGCACAAAGACAGTTTACAGCTTTCAGTGCTGAAAGCTTCAACAGTTTTTCTCTAGCCGTGTATCAGTGTGAACAACTACGACCCTGCTTACTTTGGCAGTGGAACCAGACTGACAGTGTTGGGTAAGAAAAAAAATACCTGCTAAATTAGTGCTGAGTGATTAATATGTTTAATGACTTATTAAATAATTGATATGTATGTGTTTGTAATAGTTAACCCAAAAAATATCCACAATATATTTCTATATTGGCACTAGTCAAGAAGTCAAAGGAGAAAATTCTAAAGCGTACAGCAGGTGAGATGAATGGTGATCATGATCGTACTGTATGTGTACTGGTTAGTGGAAACCCTCACAAATAAAGAAAGATAGATGTGATGAGCCACTGCAGAAGATTTTTACATGCGAGTCAGCAGTGTGCTCTGGAAACTATCCTGCTTATTTTGGAGAGGGAACCAGGCTCACAGTTCTTGGTAAGATCACTGGAATAACATAAAAACTAAATCTGCATGCCACTTTAAGGATGAGTACAAAAGCTCTTGATGAGCATGTTGTTTTTCTTGATGTCAGACTTTAAACTGTTCGTGTCTCACCGTGGATCTTTTTGATAATGCAGCTTTAATTAATTTAATTGAGTGATTTCTGTCCTTTGTCTTTGCAGAGAGAGACCCCATTCCACCACAGGTGAAAGTGTTAAAACCTTCAAAAAATGAGTGTCGAAACAAAAAGAAGACCTTAGTTTGTGTGGCCAGTAAATTCTACCCGGACCATGTCAGTGTATACTGGAAGATCGACGGAGAGAATCACACTGATGGTGTAGTGACAGACAACAATGCCCTGAAGAAAAAGGATGGTAGTTACACAATCACCAGCAGGCTGAGGGTCGCTGTTGAAGATTGGTATACACCCGGCAAAGAATTCATGTGCATTGTCAGCTTCTACGATGGGAAGGAAACTGAGGATTATCCAGGTTCAGTTTTGGGTATTGAAGGTATGTTGATGTAGAACTCAGAAATGACATAAACCTGATCTTTTTGCTTTTAAAAGTTTGAGTAAATGACCATCTGTTCTTGTTCTTGTCCAATCCATCCATTAGCTCCAGCTGCAGGACGTGACATAACAAGAGGTAAATGTTGTTTTGTGGTTCTGTATTTCTAAAAATACAGTCTAAACACACACTCATGGTAGTATTCATAATCGTATATGTATGAAGCAGAGCAGCTGCAGATATAAACTGTCTCCACAAAGTGCACTGGACGTTTCCTGTTTGAATCCTTCATCTGAATGTTTGGACTTTCTGCAGAGCGATATTTGAGGCTCACAAACGCTGCCAAGCTCTCCTACGGTGTTTTCATCGCCAAGAGCTGCATCTACGGAGCCTTTGTAGCGTTTCTGGTGTGGAAGCTTCAGGTTTGTTTCACACAGTTTAGCCTGTGACCGCTCTCTGCTGTTTTCTGACATCAATACATAAACCAGTGTGTCCTCTCTGTCTGTTGCAGGGTTCAACTGGAAAGCAGAGCAACTGAGAGCTGAGCAGAGCAAATGTAATGTAGGAGATCAATAGTGTTTATGTAAATACAGAAAACATTGAACTATATCCATGACTTTGTATGTTGCAACATCTTTGCATTCATTATTCAATTAGATAATAAAACAGTTCTATGTATATTCAGGTTTTAATCTTAAAGCTACTTTGGCATCACATTTATACCTTTAGTAACAATTCTGTGTTTGTGGTTGTGAATCGCTCGTTTGCTTAATTTTCTCTCAATAAAAACTTTTCAGAGAATCAATCATGTGCTTTCATTTCTCTAGAAATGTTTTAAAGAAGAGGGCATGGATTAATCCTCATATCAGACACTGTTTATATAATAATATAAACAGTTATATATAACTGTTTACATAATCTGATGGTTTAGACATTCATTACATTTGTAGGTTTCTCTAAACTGTTTCCAACACTGATTACATGAATGCAGTAACTCCTGCGTTCTATTCCTCGCCTACATACAGAATGCTGACACATCTTAACTTGAAAAAACTTCATTTGGGTCTTAACAAGTTTTTCCAATAAGCAGACTGAGAGGTGACTCAAGTTTTTCAGTGACGTGAGTGATAAATTAAATTCCATCGACTAATCTCTGTTTATTATTTTTAAAGAACTCATTTGACCTCATTCGAGTTTAAGGCATGTCTCGTTTTTCCCCTTTGCACAAATAAAAGAAGTTTATGACTTCTCTTTAAAATAAAGAAATTCTTCCTTCGGTTCAAACACTGTCAGTAGGAAAGTAAATGTAAGAGTGTGAATCTACCACACAACAACAGGAAATCAACGTTCTCATCTGTGTACAGAAGAAGGTCAAAGCTGTTGTTGGTGATGGAGACAAACCGGGGCTTGAAACCCTGCAGAGGAGTAGAGAGCGACAGCAGAGGACAGGATGTGGTCACAGAGCAGCCTGCAGATCGAGCTCTGTGCTGAGAAATGACAAAGATGCAAACTTCCACTTTACCACAACCTCCGGCTCACACCTGCATCTCTGCAGCAAGCCGCCCACACTGCACATCTCTGAGCAAACAGCTGGGAAAACTTCCATTTCTGTGTCAACTGAAGCTGCACTATGAACACGAGTGTGTATTACATACAGTCACACATACCGCTGTTTACTGTGACCTGGTGCAGAAATTTGCATTTGAATGTTTTTGTGCTGCAGTGCAAAAAATGAAACTGTTGCCCTCACAGACTAAAGACAATTACCAACAGTAATAACACAAAATAAATTAAACATTCAAGTTTTTCATTGTATTTACCTTTATAAATCATCTTAACCTGCATCACTCCACACAAGACGACAATATTTAAAGCATAAAATAGCCACTTACTAAAAGCTTAAAACTTAAAGTAGAGAAAAACAAAAACAACATTCAATTTTCTATATTTTCTGACAAACATGTTGCTCTTTCACAAGTCAGATAAACAGGAAACGATGCTAGTGAGATCACAACAGAAGCGCGGTGTGTTGTGGCTCAATAATTATATCTCCCCCTGCAGACCCTGAGCTTTACAAAGTGATGTTTTCTCTCCGTCTAGAGTAAGATCAAATACTATCGCCTTATGACGTCATTAGAAATTAGTTATAAACTAACAAACAATCTGAGATTTCTTCCTGAATATTTGTATTAGACACAAACTAGATAAACTAAACCAGAAGAGTCCAGAATAAAAACTCAACTGAGACTTGCTGCATCGACAGTATTCAAACAGTACAGAGCTATCATGTCGAGAGGATTACCAGTCACAGTCATTTTCAGATTTACAGAGTTACAGAGGAGTAACGGCCTCTTCACTGTGAAGTAACAAAGTGAAGAGGCAATTTTCAGATTCAATCTTCTGTTTGTTTTTTAAACTGTTTAAAAATATGTAAATAGAAGAAAAACAAAAGTGCTAAATAAAAAATATAATAATTCTTTTTAAGTAATATTATAACACAATCTCTGTATCTGTGACATCTTCAGCTGATATGAGCATTTTTAGCAGCTATTACCAACACATCAACCTCCTCCTGAAAACAGAAAACATGCTTTTCATCATTTAGATGATTACTGACCACACTTTTACTTTTTTAAAGTTTTAAACCAGGCTGCAGGGTCTCACTTTAACAGAGATATTCACCTCTCTGCATTGAAACTTTGATGAAATAGCAACAGGAAACAGATCAGGGAGATTTCAAAGACTATTTTTCAGTGGTAGGTTCATAAACTTCATTCAGCTGCTTTAAACTGAACATGTGGGTCGGCTTTTTCTTTGAATATAGTTGCTGGACATTTCATGTGTCATGTTGAGCGACCCCTTGTGGTGGAGAAGGAAACATCCAGTCGAAACAAACTTTGTTTTTTGGTTTTAGATGTCCAATTATTATATACAGCTAAATGATGATTAATTAAAATCTAAAACAAATAAGCTCCTTCTATGACAAGGAGTAACAAGTACAACCCTGTGTCAGTAAAATGTAATATTAATTAGAATAACAATGTGGGAGAGAGAGAGACAGTGTCTGTGCATGAGCAGTGCAAAACAATACATTTAAACCTAAAGAGACTCCAGGAGTCTACAACAGTTACTGCCATCTACTGGAGACTTTGTTCAATTATATCCACAGAACGTGTTGCAAGTAGAAAAGCCTCCTAATGGACACCAAGTAGAGGTGAGGCCAATGCCAAAGTGCTAAAAACTGTAATGGCTACAGGACATTTAAATCTCCATATGTCCCCATGTCCAAATGTCCAACTTCACAGCAGAAATAAACATGTTTACCGCCTGGTACAAAAAACAGTTTTGGTCTCTGTAGCTAATTTCCCCTGATTCCTGATAAAACACACCACAAGTCAAAATGGTTGAATGGATGAAAAGAAAAAGAACTGTGACAACACACCTCAACTGTTACTATGAATGGAGCTCAGCTGAAGTGTAGGGACACTGAGAGCAGAGTTTGTCTCGATATGTCCCTCATGAGTGTTAACGTGTTGATGCGTATGTACCAGACTGGTGTTAACATGCTCTCATTCACCATGTTAGCATGCCTTCATGTAATGCATGTGGAGATGATCATGTGTTTAGCACGATGGCAAAGATGTGACTGAAACTCACCTTGGACTCTCTCTGCTCCAGCTGCTGCTGGGTTGAGGCTATACAGGTGGAGACAGCAGAGTCTTCAGCTGGATGACTATCAGGGTGACATCTGCTGGACAATCTTGGAACACAGTAACCAAAGCACAAACCTGTGAACCATGATTTCAAGAACGATGCCTTTAAATCAGTCAGACAGGAGCAGAACAAGAACCTGGTATCACTTCAGACTTAAGAATAATCACTGCATCAGGTCAGCAGATGTGAATATAAATCAGGAAAACCAGCAGGTCATTTTCAGACATTGACCCAATTGGATGCAATTAAATTAAGAGCTAGCTCGACAAGTTTCACAATCATGTGACACTCCCACACCTCAAGTTACATCAGTCTTTGTTTTTGTAAATTACTGTGAAATACAAAATGACCTTTCATGGTCAAACTTTACTCGGTGAATGTAGCAACTGCAATTTTCACACCAGCAGGGGGCAACATACTTCAACAAATGACATTGAACATCTGACAGTATCAACACAGCTGCTGTTTCTTGTTAATAACGTTAGCTGTGTTGTAGGTAACTGTCACAGCGCTCATTGTATTGTAGCAGTGATGTGCTCTGGCTGAACTGACAGGACGTGAACAGAAAGCTGATAGAAGACCGTCACATCATCTCTAACATGATGTTAATGCTCTTCATAGTTTTCTTCTTTCATCCACAATGGATTGAGGGTGAAAAATATTCCAAACATAATAAGTCATCAAAAGTGTAAGACTTTAGTGTCTAAGATATTTTGGTTTTCTCCTCACAGGTGCCTCAAACACCAGCAAAGTCCTCCAGACGCCTGATTTCATCATTAAGAGAACTGGTGACTCTGTTGCCAGTGGGATCAACTGTTCACACAACATAACAATGTATGACGTTATTCTCTGGTACAAACAAGACAGACAAGGAGCTCTGAAGTTTCTGGGATATCAGTATGCAACAATGAAAACTCTGGAGGACGATGTAAAAGGAAAAATCAGCTTTGATGGAAATGGCAATTCACATTCAAGCCTCACCATTTTCAACCTTTTATTAGAGGACAGTGCTGTGTACCTCTGCGCTGCCAGTCGACACAGTGCTGCAGATTCCTTTAACATCAATACAAAAACTCTTATCTGTCTGCAGGCAGACAGCACGTTCACACTCTTGAACACCTGCAACTTTCACAATGAAATCAACTGTTGTGCCACTGAAATGACAAAACTATTAACACACTTTGTGACACTGTTAAAAAGAATGTTTAAACTTTGTTTAATCATTGTTGAACGTATTCAACTTGAAGCAAGGGCTGATAAACGTCTTTAGAGTGCCAGTCCAGCTACATTATTCATCTCTCGTCGGAGTAATACTGTACATCACATGAACAAACTTGTTCTCTTCAGCTCGTCAGTGTTAATGATCAGAATTAAAGTGAATGTACTGCGATGTACTGCGGGGGGAGTACCTTTCACTACCACCTATAATTTGAACGATACTACAGGCTTTGATAAAACAGCTGACAGGATCACGTCACACAATGCAGTGACACTCTTAAGATCAACTTCCTGACACTGATCGTTTGTGTCTGACAGAACATGGACGTTACTAAGCGAGGACTCCTCCGATTCTCAGTCTTTCTGCTGTGCACTACAGGTACAACATCAAATCAAAATGAGAGTCAGGTTTAACTGCAGCAAAGATTCACTATGTTTTTTTTTTTGTCAAACACACAGGTCTAATTGATGGAAGTGATCCAGTGACCCAGACTGACATGCTGTGGAGACACAAGGGCAACAACGCAACAATGAGCTGCAGCCACACTAAGGATGCATCGTATTTCCAGATGTACTGGTACAGACAGCTGCCTGGAGAAACAATGAAACTCGTCGTGTTCACTATTCAAAACAAACTGGACTTTGAACCAGACTTTAGAGATGGGAGATTCTCAGCTAGTAAACCTGACGCTCTCAGTGGGTCACTCACAGTGAACAATCTGGTGCCAGACGATAAAGGCTTGTACTTCTGTGCTGTGAGCCAACACAGTGATACAGACACATGTGAAAGCTGAACAAAAACCTCAGTCACAGTTGGCACGTCTATCACTGAGTCTATTAATCTGCTGTACTGTAGGGGGACCTCAAGTACAATCATCACATAACACAGCGACACTCCCAGCTGCAGCTCTTCATATCTCTGATGTAACGTCACACCTCCCATCACACACACTGAGTTCAACAATGATCACAGCTGGTCTGATTAGACTCTCTGCAGCTCTGCTCTGGATTGTAGGTACTGTAGATTATGATGCTGACGACTGAGAGGAGAAGCTGTTTCTTTAAGTTCATGCTAATGATTTTATGTTGACTGTTCTGCTGATGGTCCTGTAACTACCTCCACAGGTCAAACTGATGGGAGTGATGTCACTCAGACCTCTCTGCTGTGGATGTACAAGGATCAGTCTGCCACAATGAACTGCAGTCACGCTTTGGATCTTACTTTTTACCAAATGTACTGGTACAGACAGCGACCAGGGGAGAAGATGAAGCAAATCATTTTTACAACTCCAACGCCTCCACATATATATGAGAGTGGCTTCAGTGAGGACAAATTTCCAGCACAGAAGAAAGATTCTCAGACGGGATCTTTGACGGTGAAGAAGCTGCTGCCTGAAGACAGTGGGATGTATTTCTGTTCTGTGTCAGCACAGTGATACAGGTCAATGAGACAGCTGCACAAATACTCAACAGTTGGTGTCACAGTAAACACAAGACATCAGCGTCTTTATCTCTAGGGGGAGATTAAGAGCTGTAGACTTTACTGATGTTTTTGGTTTGTGTTCTCGTGACTGTGTCAAAGTTCATTTGAAATGATGGTCTGTACTCCACACTACAACGTTTAGAAAACATGATTCAGAGCCAACTCAATTATTTATTGTTTCATTTCTTTTGAATTTCAGTAAAATTGTACACAGTGAATTTCTGTTTTTTTCTGTATCTTCAGTAAAAATCTTTTTTTTTTACTTTGTGACTAGTTAAAAATAAATAAATCATGTTTCCTACATTAAGTTAAAAGTGTACTGCATTCTGTGACAGTCAGAATCTAAAACATTTTATCTACAAACCACCGTCACCTCGTCACCTCTACGTTTGCTGTCTAAGATAGTGACTTGCACCTGGAAAAGAACCCAAACACTAAAAATGTTTCATGTTTTCACTGCTAACATCTGCTAATCAAGGCAAACAGAGGCAGCTTAAATGTTAATTTACAAGTATCACTAGTGTATGTGTGTGTAAGTGTGTGTCGTCTCACAGTAATGACACACCTTTTTACACAGAGCACCACCATGTGACAGGATGGATGATGAGGCTGATATAAGCCTCACTGTCACTGATCCGTCTGTTGAGCACATCAAAATGTTCTCAGCTCTCTTCTTCACTGTCTCTCTGCTCTGTGCTGCAGGTATTTTACTTTTGGGAACATCTTTGAATTAAGTTTCATTTCAGAAAAGTACTGTTTAACTGTGGCCCTTAAATCTCTTGGTTTGGTTTCAGGTAGTACTGGGGGTACTGGAGTCCACCAGACCCCAGAGTTACTGGTAGAGAGGGGTCAGTCTGCACAGATGCACTGCAGTCATGACCTTGGTGGCAGCTACTTTCAGATGTGTTGGTATCAACAGTTGGCAGGTGAGAGTATGAAACTTGTAGTCCACACGGTGCCTTACAACAGCGAGCCAGACTTTGGGGATTTTAGCCAGGACAAATTCTCAGCCACCAAGGATGAAGCAGAGAGCGGATCGTTCACAGTGAAAAATGTGGAACCAGCAGACAGTGGAGTGTATTTCTGTGCTGTCAGCACGCTCACTGTGATGCAGATAGCTGTCAAGTTGTACAAAAACCACTCTCACTCTGGAAATCTGTCTGATCTGATCAAACACACTGAAGTGGAAAAACAACATGAGACACGGCTTGAAAAAGATAAAAGTAACTGACAGCGTGTAACAGAAGGAAGCACGTGTTGCAGGTTGGATCTACAGTTCAGACAAAACAATACAAATGTCTTCAAATCAGATTCAGACAAAAAGATTTTAGGCTGTAAACATTTTTGAAAGAGCATTTCAAACACTTTGTTTGGAAATATAAAATGAATTCTATTATTCTCTAGTTTAGTGTCAGCGAGCAGGTAAAAATCATTCGTTTGCTTCATATGGTTGACGTGAACAGTGTCTCTGTTCATATTCTTATACATTCATTACTTATAGAGACAAATTTAACATACAGAACTTACAGATTACGTATGTAGAAATTTAAAATCACATTAAATGGGCTGTATGTGAGAAAGTCGAATGCAACCTCTGCTCCAGAGCCACAGCTGACGAAAGGCCTTACATATCAGTGTGGAGGTTTGACTTTCTTTATCTCTGTTGATTAACTTGTGTCTCCTGTCTCCTCCCCTCTGACTGTTCCCATAACGTCTGTTCAGTCTGTCAGTCAATGCAGAGATAAAGACATCATGAGAAGTATCAACAGGATCACTCTGCTGCTTCTCTGGCTCTCCTGTAGGTTTGAATTCAAACTGGTCCAGATAACTTATTTTTGTCTTTTTTTGCATCCATTTCTGTATTCTCAATGTTTTTCTCTTCTCTAAACGCAGGCTGTTCACTGAGCACTAAGGTCCAGCAGGCTCCATCATCAATATTAGGAAGATCTCATGGTTCAGCAACAATCAGCTGCAACCACTCCGTCACTTCATACAATGTAATATTATGGTACCAGCAGCCAATTGGTGACTCTGAGCTCAAACTCATTGGATATCTTCTATACACTAATCCGACCCTTGGGGATTCTTTCAAACAGCATTTCAATTTGACTGGAGATGGCTCAGTGAAATCTCAGCTTCACATGCTAAAACTCAGACAGACAGAAGACAGCGGTGTGTATTACTGTGCAGCTAGTAGGCACAGTGACTCAATGTCGCTGTCATCTTTACAAAAACCCTTTCTGATAATCAGCCTCATAAATTCACACAGAAGAGCACACCTGCGTCTCTGCAGCGTGTGACAGAAATCACTGCTGATAACAGCTTTAAATAGTATTTTCCTGTGTTTATACAGGAAACTGTACAAATCTACTGATGGAGAGGTGTGACGGCCCCTAACGTGACCCCTCCTCCTCCTCCTCCTCCTCCTCCTCCTCCTCCTCCTCTCTTCAGTCTGCATCATCAGAGTTTTGTTTTCATCTGCGATACAACATGTTTAGACTCCTCATCCATTTAGTAGCTCTGCCGTTCTGTTTATCAGGTAATGTTACATTATCTCATACCTAAAGTTTTTCAGTCAACTCTATTTTGAAGCTACTAAAGCAGTTTTAAATGTCTCTTGCAGAACTTTCAAAGTACAGTGTTCGTCAGACTCCCACTGCCGTGATCAGACATGCTGGAGAAGACGTCCTGATGAACTGCAGCCATTCAAACACTGATTTTGATATGATCCAGTGGTACAAACAGTCTGCTGGGAAAAATGATATGGTTTTAGTTGGCTATGTACGATTCACTTCATCAGTTGTTGAAAGTCCATTCAAAGACAGTTATAACATGAGCGGCACTGGGGGAAGTCTGTCATGTCTTCATATTCCAAAGAGCCGATCTGAGAACAGCGCAGTTTATTTCTGTGCTGCCAGTAGAGCACAGTGCTACACAAACCCTCCGTCTTCTACAAAAACCTCCTCTGATGCAGACAGTTACACAAAAACACAATTTACCACATGAAAACAAATCAACCACATGGTGGATGACTGATATCAGACAGCTGGCTCACAGTGAGGCAGCTCGATTCTCATTTTATCCGTTAGGGTGCAGTGTTCCTTCACAAATCTTTGGAAATGTGATCACTTCTTCTTCTCAATTTATATTCATCAAAACTGAGATGTGAGATATGTAGATCATCTCAGACAGTCCAGCATGCCCGACTAACCTCCTCACGTCTGTATTACAGCTCACAGCCTCTTACACCTGGAATGAGCCAGTCTAACCAGTGTTGGTCTCCCTTTTCATCCAGATCACATATTGTAATCGGTTTCTTATTCACAGGTATACAATACTTAACCTGCCAAATCCAAAAAGATCACCATGATGACTCAAATTCTCTCACACAAACCTGACAAGTTTCCTTCTATCAAACATAAACCCTCATGTTACTGTGAATTAGAGGCAGGACTGTCCAATCATCTGAACTCAACACTTCATCTTGACATCATTCTGCTAATGACAGAATTCTTTCAAAGGAATTAAGCAAAGCAACAAGCGAGCTACCGTTAAAAGGTTTAGTGGTGAGCGAATGTTTTATTATGTTTATGACACCACCCACCTATAAAGACTGGTTGTGTTCCTGATGGGAGGGTTTACTCAGAGATTACGAGTATCCCAGTGATGAAAACACTGTAATGATAACTTTGTTGAACTTTGTCAGACAACACATCATGATCATTTTCTGCTGTCTAACATTTTATGTTATCACTGTTACAGGTAATAAAAAATAGTTTTTGTTACTGTTTTTTTCTGTTTTTGTTGTTTTTTTGTTGTTTTTATAGTTTTGTTTTGCAAACATAATTAACTGCTTAAGTTTTTCATGTGAAACCAGATTGAAGAAAATTATTTATTTGCACTCATTCTTATTTAATGGATTGTTTGGCTTTTTTTGTTGGTATTTTCTTAACAGGTTCCTCTCTTAATGACCAAGTCCACCAGACTCCAGCTGACATTTATGAAAAACCTGGAAAAGCTGCCAAAATCAACTGTTCACACAGTATTCAGTACTATGATCGAATCCTCTGGTACAAGCAGTTAAAAAACGGAGAGATGCAGCTCCTGGGATACATGAATGTGAATAATGGATTCCCTGAAAAAGGAGTGAATGTGATGATGGAAGGGAGTGCAAATAAAGACAAAGTCTGCACTTTAACAATTGAAGAACTCAGCGTGAACAGCAGTGCAGTTTACTTCTGTGCTGCTAGTTACACAGTGCTACAGATCACTGCTCCTCAGTACAGAAACCTCCTTTGTATGCAGCTCACAGCCCCTTCCACCTGCACCAACTCATTCTAAACATTAATTTTCCTCTTTTGAAGATCAGAAATTTGAATGGGGGGCTCCTCCTGTGATAACGCAGTATATAAAGTCCCTCAGATATTCATCATGCATCTCACAGCAACAGGATCAGTGAAATCAACTGTTTTCAGTGAACTACAATTTATAACTTTGTACCCCCCACCCCTACTACTGTGCAGCAAGCTATGCAGATCCCTTCTCCTTCATACAAAAACTCTAATCGTTTTAACTGAACAAGCCCCTCCCAGCAGCTGCTCTTGATTTGATGCCATTATCTCAGCCAGTCATTTTACAATGAGGCTGTTTCATCTTCATGACCCTTTCCTTTCCTGTTCAAACCTCAGTCAGCTCATGAGAGGCATCAGTTAGATCTCCATCACTCACGGTGACAGTCAGGTTGACCTCATCTCAGATCCCAGCTCTGAAACACCTAAAACTCTGTGGTGCATAGTTTGGACATGTTTTCTAAACATTTCTGACTCACTTAGTTTTATTTTGAGGGTGTCAACATGATCTGTTTGCTCTTTTTCTGTTGCCTGTCAGGTAATAACTTTTTTTGATGAGCTCCTTTAAATGTGGGGATGGATTCATTTCAAATTTATCACAGTATGTTATTTATTTTCTGTCTTTGTCTAGTTGGTTGTCTGGGTGTGGAGGTCCGTCAGTCTGCCTCTGATCTCATCACTAAACCTGGTGACAAAGTGCAGATTTTCTGCACCCATGATAAAACTGACTACTGGACGATGCTCTGGTACCAGCAGTCACCTAGAGACACAGCTATGAAACTCATTGGATATTTGAATTATAAAGCTGTCACAAAGGAAAATCTCTATGAGAAACAGTTTAACATCTCTGGAGATCTGGGTGGGAATACAGCAAAGAATGGATCACTTGTGTTCCAGACATCTGGATTTGAGTACAGTGCAGTGTACTACTGTGCAGCTAGCAGAGCACGGTGACTGCAGCTTCCTACTACTTCACACAAAAACTCATTCATGGTTTTAAATTGCACCTTGAACACACCCCTCCCAGCCAGCTGCATTATCTTCATCTTGTGTACAATAATGATGTTTCTTCATCACTTCCCTTTCCTCTTCAAATCTTAGTCAGCTCAGTAGAGGCATTAGTTAAATCTCCAGCGAGCAGAGCACAGTCAGTGTAATGAAGTGTCTGATTCCAGCAACTAACATCTATGAAACTGTCATATACAGTCTACTTTATATTGACAGACAAAATGATCTGCTTTCTGCTCTTCAGTTGGCTGGCAGGTAAACAAAAAAAACAGAATTAGCTCATATGTATGTCTATCACAATACAACTAAGTTTGTTTTCTATTTTTATTTTTTGTCTAGGTGCTTGTCTGGGTGTGGAGGTCCGTCAGTCTGCCTCTGATCTCATCACTAAACCTGGTGACAAAGTGCAGATTTTCTGCACCCATGATAAAACTGACTACACGATGATGCTCTGGTACCAGCAGTCACCTGGAGACACAGCTATGAAACTCATTGGATATTTGAATTACCAAGCTGTCAAACTGGAAAAGCTGTATTAAGCAGGTTTTAATATCGCTGGAGATTTGAGTGGGAGTACAGTACAGCAAAGAACGGCTCACTTATACTCAAACGTGTAGAACACAGTGCAGTTTACTACTGTGCAGCCAGAGAAGCACGCTGACAAAAACACCCTCCAAACTTGACAAAAACTCTCCACCATATTTTATCGTGGTTTGGAACGAGACATGGAATAAACTGCTCACACACACACACCTGCTTCTGTGGTTGTATTTGTCATATCATCTTCAGTAAACACAGCCGTGCTTTATTCTAATTCAACCAGATAAAACAGCACAAAACTAAAATATAATGAAATGTGTCCAAAGCAAAAGATGAAGGGAGGAGAGCGTATGTAGATATCAGTTTGATATGAGACTACATGAAGCCACTCCTCCTTTCTACATCTACTTACATGTGACAGAAAGCATCAGAGAGCCTGTCATCACTCAGCTCACACTGCATTTCATCTCTGACTTTACAGTGACTCAGCGCTCCATGTCAGAACTCTGCATGATGATTAGACTGCTCTTTTGTCATTTCCTTACAGGTAACAGGTGCTGCATTCTGGAGTAAGATGTACAGTAATACTGACCCTCACATCTCAAATCAATAATCTGTGTGACTCTGCTTACAGCAGGTTTTTCTCTGGGAGTTCAGGTCCATCAGTCTCCCTCTGCTGTCATCAGAAAGGCTGATGGAAGTACAGCTTTTCTGCACACATGGACAAAGTGACTACAGAGTGATGCTGTGGTACCAGCAGCCACCTGGAGACACAGCTCTGAAACTTGTTGGATATGGATATGGAGAGTTCAGAAATGACAGCGTGGAAGAGCCGTTTAAAAAACACTTCAGACTGACTGGAGATCTGGGTGGACAGAAAACAAAAAATGGTTCACTTTCCATAACCAATCTAAAAGCACCTGAACACACTGCAACATATTTCTGTGCAGCCAGGGAGCCACAGTACTTTGAACATCCATCTGCAGTCGACAAAAACCTCTTCCTTTTCTCCTGAGTGTAGTCTGTTGAATTTCTTTTTCTCCATATTGTAACCATGATGAAGCACAGACAGAACATGTTTTGCCAGTGAAATGCTGTCAGGCAGTTTCTCAGGGTCAACACGGACTGTGATTTCTCGACATCACTTCCTGCCCCTCCTTCTGATCCACAAAACGCAGCAGAGACTGTAGCGGCTTCTTCACATTCAACATGACGCCTTCTCATCTCATCGTTTTCATCATTACTGTCTGCTGGTTTAAAGGTATTATACTCTCATGAACACTCACACTAAAAGTGGAGCAACTGCTTACATTCATTGATTTGAGTACAAGGTTTTCATACTTTGACATTGTGTCTCATCTCTTTACAGGAGTTTACCTCAGTAAAGAAAAACAAGTATTTCAGACTCCAACTCAACTGTTGATGAAACCAAATAGTGAAGTCAACCTGACCCTCACACATGAGATCCCGAGCTATGACACTATCCTCTGGTATCAGCGCTCACCAGGACACACTTCCCTGAAGCTGATTGGCTACGTTTATTACAAAACTCCCAAAGTTGAGTCACAATTTCAAAGCCACTGTAAAGTGAGCGGAGATGGAGAGAAAACAGCTTATCTTCAAATCCTGAACCTGAGACACCCTGAAGACAGTGGAGAATATTTTGGAGCAGCAAGTATGCACAGTAATAAATACAGGGACTCTCTCGTACAAAAACCTCCATAATGAACCAGCAGAGAACAGCACAGCAACAGGAAACCACTGAAACCAACAACACAGCATCATAAATGTGGAAAATTACTGGTTCATTACATTATATTGCACTAAAGTGAGGTAGATGTTAAAATGGTAAATGATGATAGATAGGCTGCGTTTACATTTACACATTGTAAAGTCAGCATAATATTCAGAGTTTAAGAAGAAACAGCTCTCCACTGTGCAGATAAAGTTAATAGGATAGACTAATACACACTAACACTAAACTTGACTAATTAATACAAACACAAAGTTCTAGTTTACACCAACTTCATTTAAATGAACAAAGAGTGCTGAAGTCATTGGGTAGTTTTTTTATACTTAAGAATGTAAAAGAACTGTTTCGACCAATAGGTGGAGGCACAGCACATGGAATGCAGCTGTTATCATGAAGATGTGGTGATGAATTAACCCACACACAGACGACATCCCTCCTCTTCATCCTGAGCCTCATTTGTCTCAGTACAAGACTTGACTCACATCAGTGCCTGACCATGTCTTCCTCTATGCAAACATTTGGTTTTCTCCTCATCAGTTTTCACTGTAAGATCTTAAATGTGAATTACATCAAAGTACTGTAGTCAACATTTATAGAAACGTGTTATTGTCTCTTCATCTTTGTTCTGCATCAGTGACAGTCTCTATATCTGCTTCCTCCACAGGTCGGGTGAGCGCTGTTACATTTCAGCAATCTCCTCCACAGATCATGAAGGAGAGCAGCAAGGTCAATATTGACTGCAGCCATGATGACGGCAGCCTCTATCTGATGCTTTGGTATCAGCAAACAAAGGACAGTCTGTCTATGACCCTCATTGGATATGGGTATGAAAGCTCCCCAAACTATGAGGGTCAATTTGAAAAAGAGTTCAAGCTGACAAGAGAAAGCACAACGAGAGGAACGCTGATTATTCTCAGAGCAAACCTGTCACACTCTGCTGTGTATTTCTGTGCTGCGAGTACACAGTGATGTAGTTTAATGCCACCCCCTCACTAAAAACCCTCATCTCTGAATGAGATGTGTGCACTTGCACAAGAGGCGGTGACTCTCCTCATACATCACTGGTGAAGGCTGTGTTTCACCTGCAACAGCACAAACCTAAAAATGTCGACAGTTCTAACAGCATTTCTTCTCATCTTGCTTCCATGTAATGAACTTAACAAACTGTTTAACTGTTTTTAATTCATACAGCAGTTATATGAATGTGTTTTCATCGTGACTTCTGTCTAAACTAAAATCTGTTTTTCCCCCACAGGTCAAGTTAAGAGTGTGACGTTTCAGCAGTCTCCTCCAAAAATAGTGAGCCAAACAACCAGAGTAGAATTTAAATGCAGTCATGATGACGGTGGTCTTCTGGTAATGCTCTGGTACCAGCAAACAGAGAGCAGGCTGATGGATTTCATTGGATACAGCTACACTGGCAGTAACCCTATCTATGAGAAGCAGTTTGAACATCAGTTTGAAATCACAAGAAAAGACACACTAACAGGAGCTCTGATCATCCAGAGTGTGAATCTATCAGACTCTGCTGTGTATTTCTGTGCTGCGAGTACACAGTGATGTGGTTTAATGCCACTCCCTCACTAAAAACCCTCATCTCTGAATGACGCGCTGTCTCTCCTAATACACACTCTCACTGAAGGAAGCTGTGTTTCTCCTGCAGCAGAGCAAACCTGGAGGATGTCTCCACTTGGGATCAACCTTCTTCTCATCTTGCTTCCATGTAATAAAATTAACTGCAAAAATAACAATTTAATTCTGCTGTTAATTTATACAGAAAATACAAATGTTTTTTTTACTACTTTCTGTTTCTACCACTTTTTGAATCTTTGTTTTTCCTCACAGATTCCACAGCTAAGAGTGTGACGTTTCAGCAGTCTCCTCCAAAAATAGTGAGCCAAACAACCAGAGTAGAAATTAAATGCAGTCATGATGACAGCAGCCTCTATACGATGCTCTGGTACCAGCAAACAGAGAGCAGGCTGATGGATTTAATTGGATACCGTTACTATAATAATGACCCGGTCTATGAGAAGCAGTTTGAACATCAGTTTGAGATCACAAAAGGACACAGCACACTAACAGGAGCTCTGATCATCCAGAGTGTGAATCTATCAGACTCTGCTGTGTATTTCTGTGCTGCGAGTACACAGTGATGTGGTTTAATGCCACTCCCTCACTAAAAACCCTCATCTCTGAATAGTTGACAAAAATGCCAGGGTGGACTTTAAATGCCGTCATGATGACAGCAGTCTTGATGTAATGCTCTGGTACCAGCAAACAAAGAGTGGGCTGATGCATTTAATTGGATACGGCTACACTGGCAGTAAACCCAACTATGAGAAGCAGTTTCAAGATCGGTTTGAGATCACAAGAACAGACATCCAAACAGGAGCTCTGATCATTCAGAGTGTGAATCTATCAGACTCTGCTGTGTATTTCTGCGCTGCGAGTACACAGTGATGTGGTTTGATGCCACTCCCTCACTAAAAACCCTCATCTCTGAATGAGATGTGTGCACTTGCACAAGAGGCGGTGACTCTCCTCATACATCACTGGTGAAGGCTGTGTTTCACCTGCAACAGCA
Source organism: Collichthys lucidus (assembly GCA_004119915.2). Classification (NCBI taxonomy): domain Eukaryota; kingdom Metazoa; phylum Chordata; class Actinopteri; family Sciaenidae; genus Collichthys; species Collichthys lucidus. Next base: position 29,583,277 of record CM014095.1, read on the forward strand.
CAAACCTAAAAATGTCGACAGTTCTAACAGCATTTCTTCTCATCTTGCTTCCATGTAATGAACTTAACAAACTGTTTAACTGTTTTTAATTCATACAGCAGTTATATGAATGTGTTTTCATCGTGACTTCTGTCTAAACTAAAATCTGCTTTTTCCCCCCACAGGTCAGTTTAAGAGTGTGACGTTTCAGCAGTCTCCTCCAAAAATAGTGAGCCAAACAACCAGAGTAGAAATTAAATGCAGTCATGATGGCAGCAACTTCTATACAATTATCTGGTACCAGCAAAAAGAGAGCAGGCTGATGGATTTCATTGGATACCGTTACGTGAATAATGACCCCGTCTATGAGAAGCAGTTTGAACATGGGTTTGAAATCACAAGAAAAGACACACTAACAGGAGCTCTGATCATTCAGAGTGTGAATCTATCAGACTCTGCTGTGTATTTCTGTGCTGCGGGTACACAGTGATGTGGTTTAAAGTCGCCACCTCACTAAAAACCCTCATCTCTGAATGAGACATTTACTGATGACGCGCTGTCTCTCCTAATACACACTCTCACTGAAGGAAGCCGTGTGTGTCTGTTCAGTCACACCTCTTCCTCCTCCACAGCCAGTGGAAGTCTGAGTTAATCAACTAGTAACAGCTAATAAATTAATAAATTAATTAGTATTCTGACACGTAAACCTTAACTTGGATGTAACATCAGCTAAATGAACAAAGTAAAATATGTTTTTTTGTTTGTTTTTTTAAAGTACACAAGAGGAGGAATTCATACAGGAAAAGATTATTTGTAATCACTCATTTCATCAGAAGAAATCAAATAAGTCAGACTGCATCATATCCCAGTTTTATCTGCTTTCCAAGTACGACAAGAGCGAAGATCAAAATAAATAGATAATAGAATAAATAATAGAGTCAGCTGAAGAGGGCAGGTGCTTAAAAGACTTTAACAAAACAACCAATAATCACTCAAGATCCTTAATCATAATATTTATATTTCATGAAATCACGAACTGACAGACCTACATAAGAATCTCAGATACTATGATAATAATTCACAATTAGTTAGTCATTATTTTTCATAGGTTTGGTAAGAGAATTGGCATAATTCAATTACTGATAACTTTAAGTGTTCTATTAATTCATTAGAGGAACTATATTCTATGGTCCTCCTTGCCTGTAGGTTGTTAAGACTGGCGGAGTGATATGAAGTGAATGGGAAAGATGACAGTTGGCTCCACCATAACACTGACTGAACACAGCCAATACAAGCAGCGAATGCTTACCTCAAAGAGGTGAAGATGTAACTTCTGACATCTAAATTTTAACAAGCTCAAGAGTTATTTTGCGTTATATTTGTGGACGACCGTTGTAAACAGCTCCAAACATAGCGTTAGCCGTGTCACAGCAGTAGTTAACAGTAACTTCAAATAGTCAGCTGTCATTTATCGCTACGTGACACAAAATAAGCCCCATGAAAGGGGGACAGTAAACGGCGGTGGTTGGCAGCATAGACATATATACATATTGTAAATACATATATACATATTGTACATACATATATATGTATATATGTCAATGGTCGGCAGCATCTTGACGGTTGGTTACGGCCTTGCTATCCAACCGTCACAACCGTTAGCTTAGTTAAGGACACAAACTGCCAACTGACAAAGCCAAAACATGAAATACACGTTAGAACAAGTAACATAGTAACAGTCTTACCTTGGAAACGTGAAGTTTGGTCATTCGTGGCGAAGGAAATCCGTAAAAAAAGGAAAGAAAACCTGGGTCCTGACTTCATGGTCAACGGACAGCCTCCATTAGTAGTTTAGTTTCCTTCACACGGCCGTCCTGAAGCAACATTATTAAACTGTTTAAAATAAACTCGTCCTAACGACATGACTTTGATTAATAATTCATATTTCAGATTTTTCTCCGGCTCCGACAGACGTTTTTACCGTTTAAAAAACTGCGTAGCGAGTGGGCGTGGCAATGTCAATTTAAAAAGCCCGCCCAATTCAGCAGGGACCAATCACGTTCCACCAAGGTCCAACGGTCAACTGGTCTCCTCAACGGGCGCGTGAATTAAAAAGCTGCTGTACGAGTGACGATTGGACCAAAATGGCAGCTATAAATTAATATAAATTAACTAATAAACTTAATGTGAAGCTAGTGATAAGATTAATGTAATAGTACTAATAAACTCAATGTGATTCCACTACACAGCGGTGTAGTAGTAGCCAGGTTTATGCATTCAATATTAATAAAGCTAATTAGTTTGCCCAAACCCAACAGCAAAAAACAACTGTAGTCATTTTAAGTTTAGTAGTACTATTACATCAGTCTTATTACTTGCTTCACATTAAGTTTGTTACTGAATTTATATTAAGACCATAAGATTGTAATTTAAATTGATGGACATTTTCTATGTAATTGAAAAGCATAAGTGCCCCAAATATTTTTTGGGACAAAAAAAACCCGACAAAATAAAACAAAAAAAACTGAATAAGGACATACTGAACTGAGAGGTCGATTTGAAAGTAATAACATTTATCAAGGATACATTGGGATTCAAACTAATATGACTAAACAAAGGTAAAGTAAAGTGGTAATTAAAGACAAAACTGTTTATAAAACTACAAACATTTGTGACATAAAACCAACATGTTCAAATACTGTACATTTCATGACATTAGAAAATCCATCACAAAATATAGATGTATTCATTTATGTACTAATTTATGAGGAAGTGCAGTAAAAAAGGCAAAAAGGCAGTTTTGTTTGTTTCTTTTTTTTTGTCAACATTAGAGCAGAGGAAGAAGGAGGGGAAGAAGAGGTGTGACACATAGAAAAGACAGACTAGTCATTTGAAATGTCATGAGTTTATCAGACTGGAGGAACATGCAAGTATCGCTTCTGATACCAGATTTTGTTATATGTTTTAATTGTAAATTTGATATAGAAATGTATTAATTAATTTGTTGTTTGTCGCTGCACAGGTCTTGATTTAAATAGTTTCCAGGATGGCTTCAGTTTTATACACATTTGGATTTTTACTGCTTGTGCTTACACGTAAGCCTGACTTTATGATTTTCCTCTGAATATTAAGTACTATTGTCTCCGTAACATCTGCATGACTTTGTGCTTACGGTACAACGTTGGTATTTTCCAAAAAAAACTGCATAGCTTGAATTCAAACTTTACCTCAACAATGACATGATTTGACTTTGTTCACACAGGTGAAGTGGAAAGTGTTACATTTGAACAATCCTCTTCCCAAATTGTGAAAGAAGGGACTCCGCTCAGGATTAACTGCAGTTATGATGACAGCAGCCTTCAAACTATGCTGTGGTACCAGTACAAACAGACCAGTCGGTCCATGAGCTTCATTGGGTACACGGTCCTCACGAGTCCACCGAACTACGACGACAAGTTTAAAGACAGATTCGAGATAAAAAGAGACGACACATTGAAAGGAGCTCTAATCATTCAAACAGTGAATCCATCAGACTCAGCTGTGTATTTCTGCGCTGCCAGCACACAGTGATGTGGTTTAATGCAACTGCTTCACTAAAAACCTCCTACGGCATGGAAACTAATAACAGCTGGTGCTCAGAGTTTTGGTTCTTTGAGAGGAGAAAATATTATGTTGTTTATGATTCATGTATTGTATTGCTAATTGATGGGACGTTGGATTTATTGTAGGATAAAGTAACTGACCATGTAGCTTGTGCTCTTGTAAACACAGATTTACTACAAAAAAATGCTCATAATCATGTACCAAATGTAATTATATTAGTTTCATTAAAATATAAATAAGAGTTATAATTGCATTCACTGCTAATGTAACATCTAGTAAGTATAAGAAACATGTAATATTATAATATGTTGTAACATCATTTTGAGGCAAAGGGAAGTTATTTTATGGAATTAATTGAATGCATGTTAAAATTTCAGATTTTATTCTGACCTTTAATGGTCTATTCTTGCAAATTAAATGAATTCTACAGAGGGACTATCGAGAGCATCCTAGAAAGTGTCGTCACAGCGTTTCTCAGCAACTGCATCATCTCTGACTGCAAGTCCCTACAGCCGATTGTGAGGACAGCTGAACAGACCATCAGGGTCTCTCTCCCCTGTAGCATTGACATCTACAACATGTCGGTGCAAAGCTAGAAGCATTGTGGACGACAAAGAAGAGCAAACATAAACAACAATCTGCATATTGAACCTGTATCCATGCACACACATGCATACCTACCTCTGGAAACACCCATTATAGTCATGTTGTATATATCCATATGTAGCATATGTACATGCATGTCCGAGTCAGTTACACTCTGTCTGTGTTTATTGTCAGATTGAACGTACTGCACTTAATGTAGCATTTTTGTTTAGTTGTAATGTCTGTACCATGTTTTATGTTTCATGCAGCACCATGGTTCTTGGGGAAACACTGTCTCATTTCACTGTGTACTGTGTCTATGTTTAAAATGAAAAAATGACTAATTAAGTTAATTAAGTGAAAGTAATGTGTATCTATATATCTAAAATACTTAGTCTCACTTTAAATTCAAACGCTTGACATGTGCAGTATTGAAGATGTGTGTTTAAATATCTGATTCCAGATTGGTTTTCAAATATGATCTCCCCTGAAACATATAGCTGATAATCAGTGAGTGGGAAATATAGGGTACCTCCCTCCAGTCATGTGATCATGGGAGCATGTGACCTTCCTTAGACAGGGCGATGATCTTCATCATTCGGCTGGAAGAAGGCTCATCACTAACATGCTTCTCACAGTTTTTTATCTGACACTTCTTTTACACTCAGGTGAGTTTTTTGTATGAACTCATGATGATGTTCAAACTAATCAGAACTTGTACATATCTCAGTGGATTCTCTGTCCTGTATATCGAGGTCTGACACACTGAAATGTTATCCTTCATGTGCTGCAGGTCTCACTGTTGTAATTCTTCAGTCTGAAGATCAAATGTGTCGCTCGGGAGTTTCAGTGACGCTGAATTGCAGCTTGGGTCAAGGCTTTAACATGATCAGCTTCGCCATGTACTGGTACCGACAACACCACTACAGCGCTCCAATAGAGTTCCTCGTCAAGGAGCATGAACAAACTGTGGGGCACTTCAAGGCGTCTATCGAAGCATCCAAAAACAAATTCTGTCTTCAGATTACTGAGCTCTCTGTCAATGACAGCAGCACTTACTACTGTGCTGCCAGGCACAGTGCTGAACACAGACCAGACAGCCATACAAATACCAAGCCTGTCTGTCACAGATGGCATGCAGACAGGAAGGAGCAGTGGTTCATTTGACGTGATACCAAGCAGTCAAACTATAGCTGAAATGTGACAGTCATGAGATGGATCAGAATAGTCACGTTGGACTGTTGAGCAGGAGAAGCAGTTTGCGGACATCACTCTGGGCTTGTGATGGGCTGAACTCTCCTTTAAAGTCTTCTAAGAAGCAGTCTCAGTGCTCTTGAGCAAAACCTTTAACCTGCAGTTGCTCTTCAGAGGCCACTAGGCGACTGAGGCTGTACTGAGAAACTCCTTCAGGTCTTATGTGACTGCTCAGTGAAGTAGCTGCTCAGCCTGGAGACAGAGTTGTTTGTGAATGTGGATGAGACTGATTATTTTTACTCTTAACTGTAAGATCAGTGTAGAAATGAACCTGCTTTGGGTTGCAGTTCTTCTCTTCATCAGTAAGAACATTTACATTTAGCTGAATTTTTTTTTCTTTACACATTTCATCATTGAAGTTGTTAATGTCATCTTTCTTATTTTCCAGATTCCTCTGTTGGTCTGAAAATTGACCAGCCTTCATTTGTATTCAGCCGTGAAGGAGACACTGCTGTGACTTTGCAGTGTGAACAAGATGATCAACAATATTTTTACATGTACTGGTACAGAAGACAGAGCAGCAGTATGGAAATGCAGCTCGTAACATATTCTCTCGGGAAGGATAGGTCGACCATTGAAGCTCCTTTCAACAGTTCCAAGTTCACCATGTCCCGGCCTACAGTGCTGAAATCCTCTCTGCAGATACAGCGTGTTGAAGCTGCAGACTCAGCTGTGTATTACTGCGCGTCTAGTAGAGCACAATGATTCAGAAAGCCTCATCGGCTGAACAAGAACCCCAAGAACAAACCAGGAGGAGACGATAAGGAGGAAGGGATGGATGAGGGTTAATATGTTCAACTCTAAGCTTGTCTGAACAGGATTTTGTTGGTATGACAATAAACTATGTGGTGTATTCTTCTTACTCCTTGTGATCCTCCGGTGGTGATGCAGATGAAGATGTTTAAAGAGAAAATGCCGCCGACACCGTCTTAGTCGTATAACAAGTTTATTACAACAAGCACAGTGTCGAAACAAGTACAAAGTACCTGGAGAGTCTCAGGCCGAAAAATGAGAGAACCCTCCCGACCTCATGCCGGACAAGCTCTTATATAGACAGTTTGTGCCTCCCCCTGACATGTAATTAACAACAGCTCAAGGCACAAAAGTCAATGAAGTTACACAAAAGGAAAGGAACTGAAAGAGATATTCACTCTTCTCCCAGGAAGAACCCCCTACAGACTTAACCTCTGACCTGACTCCTAATCAAAGTATCTAAAGAAGTCTCTTCTTCTCCTGGACATCTGGTTGGCACCGACCTGTCTGACCTCTTGGTTAAATAGCCTCTGGCTTAGCAGTGGACAATATCCCAGCTTGTGACTAAACATGTATTGTGAAGTAAACCCCTGTTGAATGGGCCCTGGCTCAAGAGTGGTCTGCATAGGTATCTTAGAATAAAACACATGTCTACAGCAGCCTCAACATCAACATTAAAGGCTATGCATCCATGGCAGACACCTCAACTAACATCACTGTGACATAAAATGTGTGTGTATGTGTAGTTTTAATGAGCTATTAATTTATTCAAAGGTACAAAACTGCTCCACCACAAGTCTTAATGTTTCTGCAGTGACACCACAGAGCTGATCAGTTCAGATAAGTCAGCAGGTGTTAACATGCTAAATGTTACTCGTCACATTCAGAATTATTGTCCTACAGTTTCTCTAATCTGTGTCACTCTGAGCTTCAGTCTCTGCTATTTTATTTCACTATAATTCTGTGTGCAAACTGATACAAATGAAAGTTTAAGAGTTTATCATACACTGACCTCTGCAGGGTTCATGTGAGATTACACTTATCTATCTATCTCTTATCTCTGTCTGCGGCGCAGATGCAATCATGATCCAATAATTTTATTACATATGATTCTGAAATGGGCCCTTCTGCATCAAGAGGACATTTAGGTTTAAAAGTTTTAAACTTTAAGTTTATTTTGGTCCTAATACTTATTGAATGTAGAACTTTTGTCTGTTATACGTTTAGTAAAAAAAGATTGGTGAGAGATTCCTTCAGTGTGGATCATTTACAGAGGTTTTCCATATCTGGATTTTTGTAATTGAATGAAAGAAAACATTTTCAAATAAAATCTAAAGTGGGTTGGAATAAAGAACCTATGATTATGCAGCCTTTCTGTCTTCTGATAATGTTGACTAATAGATGCTGTCGTTGCTTAAACTTTTAAATTAAATTATTAATTTAATGAATAAACCTGCGTGCAGGAAGTTTCCTTATGATGTTAAGAGCTGGTGATGCTGTTGATTAATAACAAAATATTGATAACATGACACAGTCTCTTCATATTATCAGTTATGAAATCATAATAAACTATTTCATTGTAACGTAAATCTGTGTCATGCCAGTTATTATGTCATAATATAAGTTTAATGTGATCATGTGTTGTTAAGGAATAACTGAACTGAACTGCTTAAGGATCACCTGCAGACTGTCACTGAATGTTACTCAGTGAATGTGTCTCCTCAGTTCACGGATCACTGGGTGGATAAAGAGGTGTGACCAGCAGAGATGTCACTTCCTCTGAGGAGTGACAAACCAACACAAACTAAAGACTAGCTTCCCTTTTCCTTCCCTCCGTTCTTGCATCTTTTCTTAGCTGTCACAGAAATAGCAGCAGTCAGGTTGGAGCGCGCTCAGCCGCCAGTCAGCCCGACCTGCACAGCTGCTCCCACAGACAGACAGAGATGGAGGCTGAGATATGGAGAAGCTGGGTGGGGGAAGGAGAGAGGGGAGAGGGAAAGAAGCTCTAGGTTTTTGTATGACGGCTTTTCAACGTGGGGACAGGGAGCCACGGTGATACAATCCCATAAAGCCGCTGTACAAAAACCTCCTCCCATTAACTCTCATTGTGTAGACTGCTACATGCTGCCTGAGACACTTTGTAGAGCAGAAAAATCAAAAATCTGAAGGTGTGTAGGATCACAGGACACTTTGCTGTTGGAAAGTCAATTTATATGCAGAAAATTTGCTGAAAAAAAGTTTTTTAAATGACTTCCAGTTCATATGTGGAACATTGGGATGCCTCTAATAATCTTGACAAAAACAACTCAACTTTGGACATTATGAAACTCATCCAGCACGTTTGAACCTTCTTCATCCTCTGGATTATTAGACTGTGTCTCAACATGCTGATTCTGAAAAGCTTTGTGACTTTTTGGTAGAGGACACATTCAGTGTGACACTGGATCTGAAGCTTACTTTGGAAAAGGAACCAAACTCACTGTTTTGGGTAAGTCTGAGCTTTTAAACTTCAGATCACTGCAACACACTTAAAATGCTTCCACTGATGGGACCAAAGTGACAGAAAACAAAGTCATAAAAAAGTTGAAATATTGAGCTGAAGTGAAAACACTGTGACCTACACTGATCCTGCTTACTTTGGCCAAGGAACCAAACTGACTGTTTTAGGTAAATATTTCAGTTTATTCTTCATTTTCAGTGACGTCACACTGCTTCAGACTCTTTGTATAAACAGAAATATGATTAAGAAATCTTTCCAAAGATGATTCTGGTAGACAAAGTCAAGAAGTTCATGCTCAGTATTTGTTCACTGTGACAATGTCAACGAAGCTTACTTTGGAAAAGGAACCAAACTCACTGTTTTGGGTAAGTCTGAGCTTTAAAACTTCAGTTCAGTGAAACAAACTTAAACATTGGCATAAAAGTCAAATACAAAACTTATGAAAGAAACTGAAATATTGTGTCAAACACAAAACACTGTGACCAACACACAGCCTGCTTACTTTGGACAAGGAACCAAACTGACTGTTTTAGGTAAATGTTTCAGTTTATTTCTACATTTTCATTAATGTCACGCTGCTGTAGAGTCTTTGGAGCGTTGTACATAATGTTTCTGTTTATACAAAGATAATTCTGCTAGACAAAGACAGAAGAGTTTCATGCTCAGTATTTCTGCACTGTGACAATGCAAACGAAGCTTACTTTGGAAAAGGAACCAAACTCACTGTTTTGGGTAAGTCAGAGTTTTAAAACTTCAGTTCAGTGAAACAAACTTAAGTTACTTTCATTGATGGGCTAAAAGGGACAGAAAACTCTGTTATGAAAAAGATGAAATATTGAGCTGAGGTGAAAACACTGGCCGACTATCAGCCTGCTTACTTTGGACAAGGAACCAAAGTGACTGTTTTAGGTAAATGTTTCAGTTTATTTCTTCATTTTCAGTGATGTCACACTGCTGTAGAGTCTGTGTATAAACACAAGCTTCAGTTAAAACCGTACAAAGATAATTCTGGAAGAGAAAGACACGAGAGTTTTATGCTCAGTATTTCTGCACTGTGACAATGCTGAAGCTTACTTTGGAAAAGGAACCAAACTCACTGTTTTGGGTAAGTCAGCAATGAAAATGAAATTGAATAAATGTAATAGGCTTTGTAAATGAATCAGTGCATTCAAATCATAAAGTACTTAGGTTGTTTTACTTCAGGTTGAGCTCAGGGCTTTTTGACTTGAAGCTTAAGCGCTGTGCAAATTTCGAAGCCTATTTCGGCCAGGGAACAAAACTGACTGTTCTCGGTAAGTAAGATGTCGAATGTTCTTCTAATTAATTCACCTGTACAGAATGTTCAAATACAACAAGTTAAAGCAGGCCTGTTGTCATGGTAAAATGTTAATTAAAAATTAAAACCAGTGCAGCAACTGTTAGTGTTGGATTAAGAGAATAAAATGTAAATACTATAAAAACCTAAAGAAACTAAATGTAAAGAGGCAAAGTAAGAGCAGCATCTTGGGGATTTTGAGCACTGATCGAGTGCACTGTGACGCTGGTGATGGTGAAGCTTACTTTGGTGGAGGAACAACGTTAACTGTTTTAGGTAAGAAACATGCTATTGTACATACAGTCTGTGATAAAGTCAGTGGTAACAAACCAGAACAAATGTAAAAACATTGCAATTAGAGAAGTACTTTAACAACTTTACTGTATTCAAATTATTTAATGCTGAAGTTCAGCTCAGAGCTTTTTGTTCTCGAGCTTAAACACTGTGTCAGTACGAAGCCTATTTCGGCCAGGGAACAAAACTGACTGTTCTTGGTGAGTAGAACAAACTTTTTGTCACATAATTCCACCTGTGATGGAGGTAAAACATAAAGAGTCTCAGGTTGAGTAAGAGCAGCATCTTGGGCTGTTTTAAGCACTGATCGAGTGCACTGTGCCTCGGGTGGTTATGAAGCTTTCTTCGGTGGAGGAACAAAGTTAACTGTTTTAGGTAAGAAATCAAAACAATGAAATATTGCAACAGTGTTTCTGTAGGAATCTTACTGTAGTAAAGCCTAGTTCAGCTTTAGTTCAGACCAGTTCTTAAAGCTGGTTGAAAGCTCTAAAACTGTCACTGGGCTGTTTTGAGCACTGATCGAGTGCACTGTGACTCTGGTGGTGCTGCAGAGGCTTACTTTGGTGGAGGAACAAAGTTAACTGTTGTAGGTAAGAAGTCATTTTAAAGTTCATTAAAAGTTGTTCAGGTTTGACTTGAAGACGTTTTTGGAACTGTACAGTTACTCTGAAGCTCAAACGACTGCTTCACACCAAAGTTTTACCCAATACCAGATGAAATAATCATAATATAACCACATAAAAACATGAGTAGACTTTTAAATGGAAAGAATAAGTCGTGGACGATTTGACTGTTTAAAAACTACAAGTTAAAATCTCTCCGTGTGAAGGAGACAAAGTCTGAATAATCTTAAAGTGGCACAGATAAAGAGAGGCAGGAGGAAGAGTTTTTGTTACAGTTGAAAGTCTCTGTGCTCCTACAACGAGGCTTATTTTGGAGCTGGAACTAAACTCACTGTTTTAGGTAAGAAAACCTGCAGCAGAAAAATCTCTTGCACTAATATAACTTATTTGCAATTTAGCAGTAAGTAACTGTGCAGCATTCAACTGTTATTCATTTATTAAACAATGTTTTTGATGCTGGAGTTAATTGTTAAAAAGTGGAAGTTTGTACTAAAGAAAACACAGTGCTGTCTAAGTTCTTCTGTAAAAGTTCTGCAGCAATAAAACATTTGGCTCTACGCCCAGATTATTACTCTCACAGCGACTTCTTATCATCTCTGTGAAACACTGTGAGCTCACAGTCAGAAGCTTACTTTGGAGCTGGAACTAAACTCACCGTGTTAGGTAAGACAATAACATACAAACAAACTAATATGTTCAGTGAGATAAAACGGCAAACTGGTTTGTAACTACGAGGTTAGAGTTGAGGGTTGTTTTTAATCGCATGCTCTTAAATTGATCAAAAGTCAGAAGTTTAATCAAGTTCAAAACTAATTTGGTTCAGGATGAATGTGTTTTATTTCTACATTTGTGTGCATAAAGGTTTGTAGTGTATCTGGAAAAATAGCACAAAGACAGTTTACAGCTTTCAGTGCTGAAAGCTTCAACAGTTTTTCTCTAGCCGTGTATCAGTGTGAACAACTACGACCCTGCTTACTTTGGCAGTGGAACCAGACTGACAGTGTTGGGTAAGAAAATAATACCTGCTAAATTAGTGCTGAGTGATTAATATGTTTAATGACTTAATAAATAATTGATATGTATGTGTTTGTAATATTTAAACCAAAAAATATCCACAATATATTTTTATATTGGCACTAAAGACTTCTAAAGCGTACAGCAGGTGAGATGAATGGTGATCATGATCGTACTGTATGTGTACTGGTTAGTGGAAACCCTCACAAATAAAGAAAGATAGATGTGATGAGCCACTGCAGAAGATTTTTACATGCGAGTCAGCAGTGTGCTCTGGAAACTATCCTGCTTATTTTGGAGAGGGAACCAGGCTCACAGTTCTTGGTAAGATCACTGGAATCACATAAAAACTAAATCTGCATGTCAGTTTAAGGATGAGTACAAAAGCTCTTGATGAGCATGTTGTTTTTCTTGATGTTAGACTTTGTGGATCTTTTTGATAATGCAGCTTAAATTCATTTAACTGAGTGATTTCTGTCCTTTGTCTTTGCAGAGAGAGACCCCATTCTACCACAGGTGAAAGTGTTAAAACCTTCAGCAAAAGAGTGTCGAAACAAAAAGAAGACCTTAGTTTGTGTGGCCAGTAAATTCTACCCAGACCATGTCAGTGTATACTGGAAGATCGACGGAGAGAACCCCACTGATGGTGTAGTGACAGACAACAATGCCCTGAAGAAAAAGGATGGTAGTTACACAATCACCAGCAGGCTGAGGGTCGCTGCTGAAGATTGGTTTACACCAAAAAAGAATTTCACGTGCATTGTCAGCTTCTACGATGGGAAGGAAACTGAGGATTATCCAGATTCAGTTTTTGGTATTGACGGTATGTTGATGTAGAACTCAGAAATGACATAAACCTTTTTGCTTTTAGAAGTTTGAGTAAATGACCATCTGTTCTTGTTCTTGTCCTTGTCCAATCCATCCATTAGCTCCAGCTGCAGGACGTGACATAACAAGAGGTAAATGTTGTTTTGTGGTTCTGTATTTCTAAAAATACAGTCTAAACACACACTCATGGTTGTATTCATAATCGTATATGTATGAAGCAGAGCAGCTGCAGATATAAACTGTCTCCACAAAGTGCACTGGACGTTTCCTGTTTGAATCCTTCATCTGAATGTTTCGACTTTCTGCAGAGCGATATTTGAGGCTCACAAACGCTGCCAAGCTCTCCTACGGTGTTTTCATCGCCAAGAGCTGCATCTACGGAGCCTTTGTAGCGTTTCTGGTGTGGAAGCTTCAGGTTTGTTTCACACAGTTTAGCCTGTGACCGCTCTCTGCTGTTTTCTGACATCAACACATAAACCAGTGTGTCCTTTCTGTCTGTTGCAGGGTTCAACTGGAAAGCAGAGCAACTGAGAGCTGAGCCGAACAAATGTAATGTAGGAGATCAATAGTGTTTATGTAAATACAGAAAACATTGAACTATATCCATGACTTTGTATGCTGCAACATCTTTGCATTCATTATTCAATTAGATGATAAAACAGTTCTATGTATATTCGTGTTTTAATCTTAAAGCTACTTTGGCATCACATTTATACCTTTAGTAACAATTCTGTGTTTGTGGTTGTGAATCGCTCGTTTGCTTAATTTTCTCTCAATAAAAACTTTTCAGAGAATCAATCATGTGCTTTCATTTCTCTAGAAATGTTTTAAAGAAGAGGGCATGGATTAATCTTCATATCAGACACTGTTCATATCATAATCTGATGGTTTAGACATTCATTACATTTGTAGGTTTCTCTAAACTGTTTCCAACACTGATTACATGAATGCAGTAACTCCTGCGTTCTATTCCTCGCCTACAAACAGAATGCTGAAACATCTCAACTTGAAAAAACTTCATTTGGGTCTTAACAAGTTTTTCCAATGAGCAGACTGAGAGGTGACTCAAGTTTTTCAGTGACGTGAGTGATAAATTAAATTCCATCGACTAATCTGTTTATTATTTTTAAAGAACTCATTTGACCTCATTCGAGTTTAAGGCATGTCTCGTTTTTCCCCTTTGCACAAATAAAAGAAGTTTATGACTTCTCTTTAAAATAAAGAAATTCTTCCTTCGGTTCAAACACTGTCAGTAGGAAAGTAAATGTAAGAGTGTGAATCTACCACACAACAACAGGAAATCAACGTTCTCATCTGTGTACAGAAGAAGGTCAAAGGTGTTGTTGGTGATGGAGACAAACCGGGGCTTGAAACCCTGCAGAGGACTAGAGAGCGGCAGCAGAGGACAGGATGTGGTCACAGAGCAGCCTGCAGATCGAGCTCTGTGCTGAGAAATGACAAAGATGCAAACTTCCACTTTACCACAACCTCCGGCTCACACCTGCATCTCTGCAGCAAGCCGCCCACACTGCACATCTCTGAGCAAACAGCTGGGAAAACTTCCATTTCTGTGTCAACTGAAGCTACACTATGAACACCAGTGTCTGTTTTACACATAAACAGCTGTATATATGTTTTTACGTTTGGCTTGATGAGAGTAAATTTAAATTTAGGTGCAGTCACAGAGATAAAAACATCAGTTAGACTCAAAATAATCATCAACAGTTCATTTCACAATTCTGTCCATGAGTTGTATTTAATTGAAACATAGTTTGGTCATTTACTAAATGCTTCAGTCTAAATAACTCCCTGATCAACAATGATGGAACAAGTACTTAAGTAAAAGTACAAATCCATCAAATATGTACATTTGAAGTACCAAATATATTTAAATATTGGATTATTATAACGGATGCACTACTGTGTGCATCACTTGTTCTAAATACACTAGTTTTAAAAACCTTATATACTGTCAGCATGTGAAATTCCCCCTTAACGTCCATCATAACACATTATATTTTATAAGCTGATTTTCTAGTATAAATCAAGTAACTAATAATGTGATGTAATCGAGTAAAAAGCACAATATTTGCAGATAAAATGTAGTGAAATAGATGAATAAGCAAGAAAAAAACAAACTAAATGAGTAAAGAAGCTCAAGAAGCTCTCTTCTTCTTCAGATACAGAGCAGCTGTATGTTTGACTATGGTAACAGACCACGACCAAGAGGTAAACATCCTTGTTTGTAGACTAATGATGATTTATGGACATGCAGTAGTTGTGTCACGGTCCTGGGGACACATTCTCACTTTCTGCTTCCATTCGTTTCCTTCAAAAACATGTTTGTGCTCGCTCAAACCACGTAAACAGGAAACGATGTCGATGCGAGACGGCAACAGAAACATGTGACATCTGTGAACTGGATAAATATATCTGCTCCTCAAGTCACAAGCTGCTGTTTTTGTCTCTGTTTGTCAGGAAACACAAAACAAAATAAACTTTAAGCTAAAGCTGCATTTATGGCAAACCTATGAATGAAAAAACGCCTTGTCCACCTACAGAAAAAACACTAACTGAGCTACGTGCCGTACAAAACGTGCTAGAATACATTTTAAAATAACTGGTTATATACATGAAGTAGGTGGTTATCCCACATATGCATGCGTACATGTTTACATGCAGTATATAGCCTCTAATAAATATATAATTTCCAAGTTTGGGTTGCAGGATTATTGCAACATTTTCTGACATTAAATAACCAACCAAACATTTCACTATAGTGATGATGTGAGGAAAGAAACAGTCCTGAATGGACTCCAGATATGTCTGCATGAATCTGCAAGAATAAACATGGCTCTGAACAGCAAAACATCAGCCTGGTGTTGTTATAAACAGTTACCTTGATAAAATTAAATTATAAGACATTCATAAATGTTTCTGTCAGTCAGCACAGCCTGTTCTATCAGTGATCATCAGCATGAACGACCCCTTGTGGCACAAACTGGAACATCGCGTCGTGCAGGATTCACATTCAAACCACCAGGAGCTGTTTGGTTTTTTTTAATCAAAATATTATTTTTATTTTAAAATAATTACATAAAAATAAACAAAGAGAAAATACAAGCCTTTATCAGTGAAATGCCAAAATATAGATTAAAAACAGAGCAGTGGTCAAAACAGTACAGCAGAGATGGAATAATTTAAATTTAAATCCTTTAAATGAACTTTAAATTCTCTAGAAAACAGAGAACGTGCACAGCTGGTCCAGTGAGTAAATAACTTAAATGTTGAAGACGTGGCAGAGTCAGACTTTACATGATACGTTTAACTTTAAGGCACAGATTTAATGTTCCATATTCAGTGTACAAACAAGTGGCTCACAGATTTAACTCCCTCTACAATATTCAGTCCCTTTTCTTTGTTGCATGTTTGAGTTATGATTCTCCACTACCTGGACAGATTTGAGTGTTTTGAGTCAGTTTGGCAGCTGCAGAAATTCAGTGTTGTGGAAAACTCACAGCAGCTTCAGCCGAGCCGACCGAACCTGTCGTTCCTCAGCGAGTGCCGGGTGCAGCTGGCACAGCAGAAACTGGAGTAGTACGAGTTGGAGCAAAGTCGGGCGTAAACGATCAGCTCGCAGTTGGCGAGCTCGGGCTGGTCCACGCACTCTGGCGGCACATCGACACCTGCAACACACACGGATGTTTAAAATACCTGCCTCATAAAACACAGATTACTGTGTGTTTCAGTAATGAGATTCATAATGCCAGATTGTTTTACTCTTTCTCTCTGCATGGCACAGTTTTAAGTTTTTCTACATCGTTTTGTCTGAAAAAGATTCATCATTTCACTGAAAACATAAATAGTATAATAAATATAGAATAATAAAGTTATTCAATCTCATTAACAGGCCAGAAACTCATTTTTTAAATTGATGTCAAAATCAGAATTTAAACAGTTTTTTCTAATTGATGAATTCTTATCTGTAGATAAACGTCAATCTTCTTCTGATGCTCAGATGTGTTGAATTTGAATTTGACTCTCACCTTGTTGCGTGTCTTTAATGACTCTCACCTTGTTGCGTGTCTTTAATGACTCTCACCTTGTTGCGTGTCATTAATGACTCTCACCTTGTTGCGTGTCTTTAATGACTCTCACCTTGTTGCGTGTCTTTAATGACTCTCACCTTGTTGCGTGTCTTTAATGACTCTCACCTTGTTGCGTGTCTTTAATGACTCTCACCTTGTTGCGTGTCATTAATGACTCTCACCTTGTTGCGTGTCTTTAATGACTCTCACCTTGTTGCGTGTCTTTAATGACTCTCACCTTGTTGCGTGTCTTTAATGACTCTCACCTTGTTGCGTGTCATTAATGACTCTCACCTTGTTGCGTGTCTTTAATGACTCTCACCTTGTTGCGTGTCTTTAATGACTCTCACTTCGGCCGTGGCGCTCACAGAGTAGATGCCGGTGTAAGCGTTGCAGGTGTACGTGCCCTCGTCCGAAGGCTTCACGTTATTCAGGATCAGGCTGCCGTCTGAAGACACCAGGATGTCTCGACCGTCCGGACGCACCGGTACACCGTTCCTGTAGTGAGAGAGGAGAAAGTGAGCAGACAGCTGAGGCCTGTGAGCTCTGTAAAGCATACTGTATTTCCTTTAGATGATAGATGCTTTTAAAAACAAAAAAGACTTCATGCGGTGTTTATTCTTGGGCATGATTTCATCATCTAGCAGGATAATGACATTAATAAATCCTTGAACCTGATAATATAAGTTATTACCTGGACCAGCCGATATTGACGTTGTCTCCTGACACCACACAGGACAGCAGAGCCGTGCTGCCTTCAGACACCTGGATGTTATTGGGAGCTGTGGTGATCTTCAGGTCCGCTGGACAATAAAACCAGAACCACACAGTTAACTTCTGTTCTGGTATCCACCAGAGGAACCGAACCTCAGACATACTTACTGACCTCTGCTGGTGATAAAGTGAAATTACAACATCAGGAGAAGTCTGGAGCAGTCATAATGAACACACAGTACTGACGATCATGTTCTGTGTTCGGACGTGAATGAAACTCACTTTGAACTTTGAGCTGCAGCTGTCTCTGCTCCAGCTGCTGCTGGGTGGAGGCCGTGCATGTGTAAACACCAGAGTCTGCAGACTTCAGAGCGCCGATGATCAGCGTGCCGTCTGAGTGTTGTGTGTACCTGCAACAATACAGTATTCAGCATGCAGATACTTTACTGAAGCAGCAATAACACACTGTGAAAATACTGAGAACCAAAACAGCAACAGCAAGTCCCAGTCCACTCATGAATGTACCCAGGCTGGATGTTTGACCTTCAGTATGCAGAACAATGTACGAGCAGATGGATGTTGTCTGCTGGGCCTCCTCTGCGCTTACCGCAGAAGGATCACAACCAGTTTGCAACTTATACAAGTGTGATGAGGAGACTTGACAGTGCACATGAACTGAAGTTAACTAGTAAACGTGTGAAAGAGAAAATATTCAGACGTCTGAACTGAAACTTTCACGTGATTCTCACCTTTTCTTCATATCTACATTTTATTCTGAGATAGAGTTGCACTAGCTAAGAGTCTCTCGGTGTAAACTGCTCTTTCAAACTGTGTTAGATATAAAGAGTTACAGTATAAAATCCTACATCATTTCATTTTCATGTAAAATAATTTTTGCATCACATCAGGTGTTTCTATAGACCTTGACACGCCCATCTGTAGAGCAGTATGATGATTACCTGGAGTCAGAGATGACCTGTCCGTCTTTAGTCCACTGAATGTGGACAGACGTGCTCGCTGACGGAGGGAGAATCCTGCAGGGAAGTCTGGCAGTTTGTCCCGATCGCATTTCCAACGAAGACGAGCTCGACCGCTCGATGCTGAACCTGAGAGGAATCACAGGAACAGGAAGCTGGTGTCAGTGACGGTTCATCACTGATCTCCTCCACACCTTCACATGTTTGTGTGTATGATCTTCAAGTTCTTTATATTTTACAGGAAAAAACATTTGAGTGTGTGGAGAGAACGAGAGCTTCTCACCGAGGGAAAGGTCCGTCTCTGGGCAGCGAGGTAGGAGTCAGCGGAGACGGTCCCTCTATGAGACACACGTCAAGTTGAATCACATGATGACACATTAACATATCATGTGTAAGATTAAAGGGGAGCATGACCTGACTGACACCGTTATATGAATGATGACCTTGGGGCTGTTTCTCGAGTGTATTAGTCGCATTGTAAAGTGACTGGTTAAGGAATTCCTGCACATTAATGTGTGCTTATATACCCATGAACGTGTTTCATACAGATGCTGCTGCATTACCTGTGACAGACAGGTAAATGTAGCGGTGATCTCTCTGCTGTTCACGAGTAGCCACGCACAAGAACCAACCAGAGTCTGACTTAGTGAGAGGGCCGACCAACAGGGAGCCGTTGGGCTGCTGGTGATGCCTGAAGAAAATGTAAGAGGTAAGAATAATCACAGACAGTGACAGAAAGTAAAGTGTGTGTGTGTTTCTCCTGACCTGTGAGTAGACAGAGCGATGCCGTCTCTTCTCCACTCCACGATGACCGTAGAGGACGGAGGCGGGCTGACTCTGCACGGCATCACGACCGTCTGGCCAACTAAAGCTTCCACTGTGGACGGGTCGGTCTTATCGATGGTCACCTCACCCAGGGTCAGACTGAGGACAGAGGAGGGGATACGAGGATAGAAGGAAGAAAGGAAGGAAAAAAGAAGGAAGGAAGGAGGATCAGGAGAAAGATCGAAAGGAGGAAAGAGTGAAAGAGTCACTTTATGCTTCACTGTTGGTACTTTGATTAGTAGTCACCAAAGCAAGCATAAAGATCGCCCACAACCTGGCTTCAGAAGTTTCACAGAGAGAAGAGAAAACCCAGCTTCGGCACACTGTGGCCCATGCAACATGAAAAGTGACGAGACAACAATGAAACCTTCACCCACAAAACAACAAATGTTAAAACTCAGAGAGACAGAGGACCATTTTCCAACCCAAAGAAAACTAACACCTGTGACAAAGCTACAACGACACAAATACACAAATACATGGTGAGGACAGACACACAGACAGGTGAGGCATCACAGCTGAACCTTTATTAGTTTGATTTACTGACATCGAGGTGACAACACAAAAGCCCAGAGGTGCTGACGACTGACACGGTGAGGTAGCAGGCACGGATAAAAGCACGAGACGACTGACGTGAACTCAGAGACAGACAGAGAAAAAGTCCCAGAGAAGCATTAAACGGTAAAAGACGTCCATTCATGTGGTCGCTGTGAGGCTGTCGACTTCTCCCGACGCTTTGTCGAGGTTAGAGGGAGAAACAAGGAGCTGATACATGGGCGAGTGTGAGAGTGTGTGGAGCTAACAGCAGAGCTGAGGTGTGTTTTTACAAAGCAGTTTAGATACATGAGCATCACAGTGAAGAGCGGGTTACATAAAACAAAGCACAAAACACAAAATGTTCTGTTGTACAGATGATTAAACATGTTGGATATAATGACTTAAAGGTCCAGTGTGGAACATTTAAGTGAGAATATAAAATGTATTAGTGTAAAATCACCTGAAAATAAGAATCGTTATGTTTTTGTTTCTTTAGAGACTTTTACATCTACAGAATTTCTACAGTAGCCCAGAAGGCTCAGACCAAACACCGGTGAGGAGAGGAGTATTCAGTTGGTTGCCATCTGCAACTTCACCACTAAAATTTTACACACTGGACCTTTAAAGAGCAACTTAACACCAGGCACCTTTCTGGTTAAATCTGTTTCAGCTCAGCAGTGATGTCATGATGTACTGACACACTCTAACGTACGCTTCTACATCACCATGGAAACAGAAGAAGATATTCAGGGTGTGTTTTGTTATTCTTTGTGTGTGCTTAACTCTGGATACATGACACAAGGATAAACTATCTAACATCAGCTACAGCATCATATTCTGGGGGAAGTGATTTGTCTGTGGACGGTGCTTCAGCTCACTCTTTGGCCCTGCTGATTGGGGCTCTCAGCCGGGGTAGGAAGGCTGTTAACAGCATGATTAGGCCAGAGGAGGCGGTGCTGGGCCTGGAGTGAGCTTTTCATTGTGCTCTCTGGGTCTTCAGGGTCTTACCTCGCTGCTGGGCCGCTGTGCTGTGCAGCAGTAGCGGGGGGAGGCTGGCGTGGGCGCAGATGGACTCTGCCTCTGTGGGCATGTGTGGCGGCGCTCGTGGCCTGTCTGCCTGTGCCGCCGCTGGTCGAGCCTCCCTGGACGGTGAAAATCCTCCCCATGTTGCGGGACCCTGCGCCTGTTGATCCTCCAGAGGTGGATTCACCTGCTCTGGATCCTCCTCCAGCTGCGGTGCCTGCTCCAGGTGACGTCCTCCTCGGGGTAGGTTCTCTTCTAGAAGTGGGAGCGACCGGTGCCGGGTCTGGCTGGCTCGGTGCGGGTACCGGGCACGCCCTCTGGCACTCGGCCCGGGTCATGAAGTTGTTGTTGTTGCCGTGGCAACCCCCGTACCAGAAGTGCACACACTTGGAGGTGATGACGTCGTAGTGGTAGCGCGGTGTCCAGCTGCTGCAGGAGCCGGCGCCGCGAGGCAGGGAGCAGATAGAGCGCTCGACTGCAAGAAAGAAGACGTGAAGTCACCAACAATACACACGCTCTGATGAAGACTGTGTCAGACTGATGAGGGGACCTTCAAGCTTTTCTATTTCATCCAAGCAAAACTTTAGGGAGCTTCAGATTCACTGAATCAACTCGGGATAAAAATGTAGATTTATTTTGCTCAAATCTCACCCACAAGAATCTCAGTGGCCACAAGCAAAAAAAGAAACTTTAGATGTAGGACGTGTATCTATTGCACTGGATGGATCCACATGTGAAGCTGAGTTAGGTGATGAGCATGAAATAATAATAAACCTTTATATATATAATTATATTCCCTTACTGTGGCTGGGTGGGTCGGGGCAGCTCTCCCCGTTGGGTCCAGCTGCAGGCGTGGTGCGGTCGAAGCAGCAGCCGTAGGTGGTGGTACGGCACTGCACTGCATTCTCAGTGGGAAGGGGAGCAGCCTGAGGAAACACATCGATTTAATTTAATGTTCACTTATAGTCGTGTGTTGTTTTTTGTCACTGATGTTTATCAGCTATGACAACACGACGATAAAAAATGCCCACAGAGAATTTCTAACCATAAACAGACGAACAAACAAAGTTTTTATGACTGATCTGCTCAGTAATCTTTCACCACCGTGTTCCATATAAAGATGCTCATGTTTGCTTACAGTGGGTGCAGGGGCCACATACTCCACACAGCCCTCCTTGTTGGGGCCCTGAGCAGTCGTCACTCCGTCTCGGCAGCATCCGTAACTAACACACAGAACAAAGACAGGAGGAAGTACAAACAATAAAACATTTTGTACTCAAAGTTTGAGCCAAAAATAATTTCTGAAACCTCAGTGTGGTCGCTTAGCGGTAACATGGTGGTGAGACGTGACACCAAACAATCTCTGGTCAGAGCGGTCACACAGCCATGAAAGTGACACCAGACATAAGACTCCATGTGTAACCTCAGCCACGCTGTAATGATAGGCTGGATACCTCGTCTGAACGCAGGATGGCTGGACAGCAGTGGGAGCTGCAGCTGGGACGTGTGGGCAGCCCAGACCCTGGGGGCCCCCGGCGGAAGTATGTCCGTCCGGGCAGCAGCCGTAATGGGACTGGCTGCAGTGGATGGCCGGGACGGAGCTGTGAGGGTCGTAGACTGTGTTCGTCTGGTCGGTCTCAGACCTGCGGGCTAAGATGAAACCAAGCGGGGGCGGGGGTGTTCATGGTGGTTTTAAGTAGGCAAGACAAAGAAACTTTAGAAACGTACAACAGAGTCTCAGCTATTGTGCAAAACACACAAACATAATTAAAACAAAAAATATGAGCAAGCTATTTGTTTATGAATATATTAAGCGGGGAACAGCTGAGAATGAATTAGGACAAGTAGTTCCTGTGATTGGAATAAACAACATAAACAACACACACACACACACACACACACACACACACACACACACACACACACACACACACACACACAGGACCTCAAACTTGAAATTCCTGACCGCTGGCACAGTTCTGCAGAATGCCAGAACATGCCAAAAGAACGCCACAGCCAGCACTTTGCACACTTCAGTGCTTCGGAAATATTTTAATCAGGCTGACAGTGTCCATGGACCCCTGGAAACATGCCAATCAGGCCTGGATAATTAGTGCTGGGACAGGGGCTGGTCGGGGGGTAAAGGGAAGGGGGTGTGTGACAGGGCTTGTATCAGCAGGGAGGGGGTGCAGGGGAACAGGAGGGGAGCAGTTTTTAATGTGCTATCATGTTCACAACTTTTAGAGTAGCTTTTTTTGAGTGTCTCTCGTTGGAGGTTCTGGCTGGTTTCACAGACAAACTGATCACACTGTGACGAGGTGAAGCCGGCTGATAAACTTTGAGTCAAACCTGTCTGGTCGGGCACGTAGGGCTGGAAAACAGTCTGAGTGTTGTCGTGTCCTTGTGGGTCCTGAATGCTGGGAACGACTTGACAAAGAAAAGGTAGAAGAGACACAACAATGAGCGCCCAGTTCAACGCAGGTGATACTGTGAATTTTAAGCAGGTGACACTTCTTTCCTGTGGCTACTGATACTCGTGTGAAGTGCAGTGACGTCACGATGTATGCTGCAAAAGCCTAAGAGGCCTCATTCGGCTCACCCTGTGGGCGGTAGCAGGGCTGGGTGTTGCAGCGCTCCACCGTGGTGGGTTTGGGGTGGGCGTTGCATTGATCCACAGGGTACAGGTTCCTCTCCTGGTCTGAGCAGATCACCTGCCGATCTCTTGAGCCAGAGCCACATCTTCTGGAGCACTGGGGAAGGAAAATGGAGAATGAAAAGCACAGAAATGACGGCAGGGCACTTCACCATTAAGCCACATTAACTGTAACTGCACTGTTTGTGTTTGTGCTGGTCTCACCAGGCCCCACTCTCCGACGTGCCAGCTGATCTGTCTCAGGCAGGTCGGCATCTCGCAGGGTTGGACCGCGGCTGGGCGCAGCAAAGCGCTGCAGGATGTTTCCTCCAGCCTCATTCCTCCTGAACCAACACAGGTGACCTCTCTGGTCTGTTCACCTGAACCGCAGGTCACTGAGCACTGCAAACAGAACAGAACACATGTCATAACACAGATTACTCCTAAATGTTAAAGTTCATCTATAAGCTGAACTAAAAAACAGTTTATATCAGAGGATTTGGACTCAAATCTGCAGCTTTGTTTCTCCAGAGTCTCTAACTTTATCACTCAAATATGTTTCCAACTCGCAGGGTTTTGTTTTAGGCTTAAAGGAATTTTCCAGCTTCAGTTTGAGCCTCTCATGTAATCTTGGTTTTACGTCTAAGACTCTTGACTTGATTGCATTCAAGTCGCAGAGCTAAGCAGCAGGACAAACTATGAAAAGGTTTTCAAGACAAAGATTCTGATACTGGCTGATGCTAAAAGACTTTTGACCCTTTTAACAAGATCACATCTCTTAAAATGTGTCTTTATTTTGCAGCAGGAATATTTTCACTCCATTTGTTGAAGAGTCAAGCTAAATGTAGAAAATATAAATACAGAACACTGTGATTTGCAGTGATTCACTCACCGCACTCCATCTAGTTGCTCGATACTCTGCACACTGGTGCATGTTGCATGTCTGCAGAGCGGGTGGCGCCTCAGCGTAGGCGGCGCAAACAGCGTCCTCCACGACGCGAGGGCCTGAAGCATCATGGGAGACGCATTCCACGCTGCGCACCTGAGAGCCTCCACCGCAGGTGACGGAGCAGGCGTTCCACTCACCGGCTCTCCAGCTGGGAAAACCCAGGACGACGAGAGGAGAGACCGGACGGAGAAGTCAGGAGATGTTGTGATACAGAGAAAATCAAACAAATCTGGGACATCAAGAGAGAGGGAAGGTTTTCTGTTGAAGCCCCACGTTGTGTTTGTGGTCGGTGACATGGAAACTAAGACGTAAAAATTCTTGACACATTGCAGCATTAAAGAGCGACTTAACTTAACAGGCCCTGAAAATCTTGTTTTGGCATCCAGCGGTTTAAATTCTCACCTTGCTGCAGTGAATGATGCATGATGTGCAACAGAGCGCACAAGCAACCACACCCAGAGATTAGACCTGATACAAAACCACTCATTAAAGTCTCTTAATGTGAATTCATCATGAATATATGGCAGCAGATTTTAAACTAATTAAAGTCAGATAATAATCATTATTATTCCAAAATAGAGAAAAGCAGGAACTCCTTAAAAGAAGTAGAAGCTTGATACTTAATGTTTGGATGTTTGGCTTGATGAATTACAAACAGACTAATGATTTCAGCCGTTATTGAACTCAGAGTTCAGATGTAGATCAGTGTTTGCGTTCTTTTAAAATAAACTACTGAGGGAGGAGCTGCGTGATTATGTTTAAACCAGCACGTCCTCTCAGAGCTGAAAGAAAAGTATTTTTCACGTCTTGGTTATTCTGAACAGACGCTGATTACTGAAAGCTCACAACGCTACACACTTAGAGCTCAGAGAAAGAGACTGCAGCTGCTTCACGTCTCCCACACAGCGGATCTTTCAATTGATGGATAATGAGGGTGCAGTTAGCGTCACCCGAGCTCAGGTTTCTGCAGCATCAAAGAAAAGAAGCAGAAAATACCAGAGAGTCACCGACTGCAGCCGCGGCTCTTTACTGCCACGCTGCTGCTGCCGTCAGATTCAGATGGACACAAACCCCGAAACCTTTAACCTACACACACCTCACAACACAGCAGCTACACTAACACACAGGGACAGAGGCTTTTACAGTTTGCTAAAGTAAATCAGGCAGCAGCCCAGCTCAGGGATCAGGTACAGGAGGCCACAGGTTGAAAGGTTAAAGAAGGAAGAGACGGTTAGTGCGTCCAAGACAAATGAGGATCAAAAAGGTTGAAAGATCTCTGAACTGGACAGTTGCCCCACGCCTTCGTTCTCACTCCACATGGAAGAACAGGCGAAACACAGACGCTACAGTCAAACACATCTGAAGGGGGAGAGCTCGTGACGGACAGTCACATTTATTCATTGTTTCTTTTTAGACACCAGCAGGTGTCAATGTGAAGACGACTGTAAATGATTGTGCACGCTCAGTGATTTCATAATTTGGATCTCCCCCTGTGTTTGCACCTAAATCTTCACTACGACCGCAGAGCTCGGGTTACCTGAACACATTTCTTTCTGAGGATCTCCACAACTGTGGTGGATACAGGTACGCCATCCTTTCAAACAGTCACAGCACATCAAGAACAGTCAGACAAGCTTCTTTGAAAGATGTTATTTGTTTTACTTAAAGCTCAGGTAGGTAAATCTCCACCAAAAATACATTTTCATGTGCATGAGTGCATGCAGACAGACAGGCAGGTAGGCCGGACAATCACTGAAAATCTGGGACAAATTAAAGGACTGGATTGGCTCTTTCCATTTTCCATTTGGTTTATTCCCACTTACGATTTCAAAAAGAGCTTCTGAATAAATGACCTACCCCAGCTTTAAGCCAAGTAAAAGTAACAATGAGTTCATGTTCTCTCATATTCTGAGCCTGAGTTTAAAAATCACATTTTATCAGCGACCTACCTGCGGACCTGCGGGCATGCATGTGGGTTGCATGTACGGTTGGTTTGTGGCCTCGGCAGAGATGCACACAGATAGTCGGGGTAGGCCTCGTTATCAATGGTGCAGAAGACCAAACGAGACTGGTAACCTAACGAAGGAAGAGAAAAAGAAAAAGCTTTAAGCGACTAACGATCTGAATTCAGACATGTTCAAATGATCATGTGTGTTTTTCTGAGATTCTGACCTGATCCACACTCGCTGCTGCAGGCGGACCACGACCCAAAGCTCCAGTAGTATCCCTGTCTGGAGCGTCCATTAGGGAGGTAATATTCATACTCCACTCCCTGGTTTGGCTCCTGGCTGATCAGCTGAGAGGAAGAAGGAGGGAAGATTAAACTTTACAAAGGTTGAGATCATTCACTCAAGTTTGTCCACTCTGTTTGAGACAGACAGATGCCGCCTTTAAATAAACTCATGGTCGCGACACGGGAAGTCGTGTACACGATAAGCTCGGTGTTCAAGTTGTGAAAACACTGCTAGGCAACAGCAACATGGACTTCCTTTCTTCATGTCTTTCCAAGAAACGTCGACTTATTTTGTGTCTCAACTTGTCCCTTTTGTTAAACTGCAGCTGTCAACATTCAGTCTTCAGACTTCCACTAACTTCAGAACAGAACTACGAGGATTTGAATTATGCAACGTCCAAATAAAGCTACTCTCAGTTTCAGTTCTCTTTGAGCTCTGAGCTTTCAAAGAATTTCTACTTCTGAGTTTGTAAAAACCACAAACTGTTCCTAGGAGGATGAATCCTTCTGTTGTTCAGACTTCAGACCGTTCCACCAAAAACCTTAAAAATTCTCCTCGACCACGTTTGTCCATAACAACTTATTTTAAGACTACGGTCAGTTTCCCTAAAACTTCCCTTGAGTTTGATCCTGAATGTTTTGGATGACTCCCTAACCGCTCTGAAATAATTCCCTCTTCCTACAATAAAACTGTGTTAAACACATTTATGTGCCCAAAATGAGCGACTGTGACAAAAGTTATTGTTCAATCTTACCTCCACAACAAGAGGTTCAGTGGTGGGGCCGCGGCCGATGATGGTTTCAGGGACGTTGTCGCCCTCGGCTCCTCGCTGGTAGTACAGCATGGTTCCAGCGATGGGCGTCGACCTGGAGAACTCAATGACCCAGTGGCCGTTGAGGTAGTACTCACCACGCAGGTTCTTGATAGCTACAGATATGCAGAGAGGTTACAGTCCAGAAAACAATAATACAGACTTATGTGCAGACTCTTCTGATGCTCACCGAGGTAGTTACGTGTGGCCACTGTCTCTCTGATGCTGATGGTGGTGGCTCCCACAGGGATGATGAACATCTGGTTGTAGCCTGAGATGAAAATGTCACAAACTCAAACATCTCTGACGTTTTTTTCCTGGAGCCTCCTGGAACGTAAAAAAAAGTGCACCGTACCTTTTGGCATGTTGCTTATAGAGAAGCTGTTCTTGACGCGGTAGCAGGATTGTCCGTTACCCCCACACTGCAGGCAGGGGTCTTCCTGCTGAGGAGACTCCAACATGTTGTCACAGCCGAGACGCTGAAGGAGAAACAAGGCGGAGGAGTGAAATATTTCATGGGCCAAACATTGATGCAAATGTCTGCTGCAGATATCACAGCTTTGTCTTTTATTCCACTTTAAAGTCTTTAGAGTTTGGACCTTGTTGTTTAAAGAACCAACAGGTAAAAGGTTCCTTGCAGAACTGAAAAAAGCTCCTTCTGCTGCATCACCATGACCAGCTGCAGCCTTTATTCTTAAAGAGTGCAGCGTATCTATATTTAAACTCTCTGAAAGGAACTTTTTTGCTCAACAAGTACTTTTACTTTAATACTTTAAGTAGATTTTGCATCACACTACAATAATACTTTTACCTGAGGTATTAGCACCTTTAGTATATGAGTTCAACCACCACCTTTATTTAGCAATGTTGTCCGATGTTACAGGTCGCCAAGCAACACAAATATACATGCACATTAAAATGTGCAGAGCTCCAAACACAGAGCGGCACATTGAGGCCAAACCAATACGAGACCTGATCTAACGTTTAACAAGGTGCAAGAGACGAGGAGATTGTAGGAACACGATGTTTCTGTGAAACCAAGCAAACAAACCTCTGCTGGATCTGCAAGTTAAGGTTTAAAAAACATAAAGGAACAAAGAGAATCCAAAACCAGAGCTGCTCCCACAGACGAGGTGACGACAGAGGTTAAGCAGAGGAGGTGTCTCCTGAGGAGATAATTACACGAGGACAGACGCAGAGCAGGAGAAGTGTTTGACGTTACCACAGAGTGAAGCTAATCCTCGAGCTGTGTCCACTGTGATTAATGAAGTGACGCTGTGAAGCAGCCGGCTGTGCAGTTACACTTTAATCCTGTCGTTAGATGGAAAGGTGAGGTGGTCGCCTGTATTTTTTATTTTACCTGAGCAGCCACCTCCAGCAGAGGGAGAGAACAACATTATGCATGTCTGATGATAAAGATGCATGCTGGGTAAGATGCAGTAGTTGTTTGCCACTAACAGGTCGATGACAGAAATGTAACTTCAGATATTGGAAAATAAAACTGGACTTAAAGGCCACATTTAGACAAATCTCGTTTAAGGTGGTAAATCTGAATTCATTGCACACTTATGTTGGGAGTGTTCATAAGCCATGAAGCTAAATGCAACCTTAACCTAAAGCTGAGCTGCTCGTAGCCTTGCTCAATGTTGTTTCAGAGATTACTGTCTGATTTTGTAACTGTTTGTCAACCTGAACCTGGACTGATGATCCGAGAAATGATTCAGATTATCACTTCAGTAGAGTATATTTGGTTTGGAAAGCAAAGTTCACCTTGCAGACTCCGTCCACACAAACATCCCTCCGCCCGGGGTGGCAGGGTGTACCATCCACCACGGCGCTGCGGTGGCGGTAGAAGAAGTTTTCTCCTCTCGGCATGCAGTTCAGCTCACAGGGGTTCTCAGCTGTCACAGAGAAGAGTTATTTCAGTTGGATGCCCATTATGTTGTCATGCAAATCCACACATACAACAGCTTCTACTGCACAGCCGACCTCCGTAATACGGGAGCCACTTGTAGCGTTTCCCCTGGAAGTCAGTCCCATCGAACTGGGCGCACTGCTCTTCACGGAAATCCTTGGATCCCTCCGGACAGTCCTGAGTGGAACAAAGTGAATTCAAATTAAACAGGAAGAAAAACACAGACAGTCAAAAGATCACACACATTTGCTGATGAAACTCTAATTGATTTTATTGTTAAACGTCATTCATTCATGTGATAGCTGTGTTATAGATCTATCAAATGCACAAACATGTTTATAGGATTATAAAATGGTAAATTCAGATTCGACAGCTGATGTTTGTTTACCTGGATGTTGCAGGAGCGGTAAGACTTGTCTGGTCCCACACAGTTATGTCCTCCATCAGACCTGTATGTAGAAAATAAAGCATCAGTATGAGACTGATTACATTAGTATAAATGTTGTGTTATTGAGTAACTCTTTTGGATTTTGCACATTATCTTCTTATAAACACACGGATGAAGCAGTTTCCTGCAGTGATTTATTCAAGTCAGATGTTTTTTAGTCCCTATAAAAGGTAAAGCTAAAAAAAAACCTCTATATTTCCCATGTACAGTATCTCCTCTCACCTTGAGGACATGGCAGGTTATTTTTCAGACTTTGAAAATCTCCTCTGGAGCCACAGAAGACATCATTTAATGTTCACGTGCTCCTCGTGACAAGATAAATATGTGTTTCCATTAGCTTCAGCTTTATGGCTGCTGTAAAACTCCCCTTCTGCATCTTCTCTGACTTAAGTTCCATTAAAACTTTTATGGGTCATCATCGCGATGCCGAAACAGTTAATGACTAGGTGAGGCTGCAGAGCGCGTATGCAAATACAGCTCAGGCAGAAATAACAAGTCTCAGCTCTGACATTAAGAGGCGTTCCTCTTTAATCTGAGAGGAGAAGCCTCGACATCATCACCGCTGAGCCCGAGACTCGCACAGACACCACGCGAGTCGTGAGACAGCAGATTGTTTTACCTCCCTCCCTTCCAGCCATGCTGATAACTCATGATTAAGTCACCTCAGAAAGTACCTGCCCCTGAGCCTGAAAACAAGACCCGCTCCTGTCAGCGCGCCCGCACCGAGACTAAAACATGTCCAAACACTCAGCGACAACATCCAGCCTGCAGCTTTTCAGCAGGGCTGGAAAAAAAATATTCAAATCAAGCAGCGCTTTTAATTTGAAATGATGAGATGGAGAGTGAGAAGTGACGGTCGCACTAAAAACAGATCACAGAGCACGGCTGTGTGCGAGTCCTGTGGACCGAGGTCAGGAAACTTTACACTAAAATGAATGTTGGGAGTTCCTGTAAAGCACACAGTGAGTCAGCAGCCGTCTGATCACAGTGTTTAAAGGTGTGATCCTGGCAAACAAGATATGACAGAGTTCATCCATCCCAGGCAGAGTTAAAGACGTGGAAACACTGACTCTGACTCACAGGCCTGACTGCATGGACATGTTGAAGACCGGCATCAGGACACAGATCTGTGTGTCAAACATCAACGTGCACGTGGATCCAACATGGATCATTGTGAACATTGTTTCTCACGTAAACGCAACAAAATATCAAGCGAGGACACAAACTGTTTGGACATGTTCATAGAACAGACATGTTCTGCCCGGTGGGCATCGTTCTTTCCTCAGAGTTATTGTTCAATAACCGAGGCGCAGCTTTATCATGGAGAAAGGCCGTAATCATAGCTGACGAATGACAGATGACTTTAGAGTAGGAAGGTGAATCATTTCTGACTGTTGCACATTTCAAAGAGGAAGGATTGTACTTTTTACTGCGCTAC
Organism: Collichthys lucidus; assembly: GCA_004119915.2. Lineage (NCBI taxonomy): Eukaryota > Metazoa > Chordata > Actinopteri > Sciaenidae > Collichthys > Collichthys lucidus. The sequence goes on from CM014095.1 coordinate 29,614,616, forward strand.
ATCTGTAGATGTAAAAACACGATAAGCTGCAAAAACACTTCAAATTTTAAAGATCTAACCGCTGGATTCTGACCTCTTAAACTAAAATATCAGCGTCTAGTTTCAGATGTGTACGAGTCGTTACACCAAAGACAGAAGTCCCTTTAAACTCCTCAGGTGGTTTCAATTGAACGACTGTTTGAGGCTCAAATCGGTCAAATTAGATTAAAGATCAGCAGCACTTTGCTTTTTTAGATTTAACCTTTGACCCTGTGGAGGGTCTGTGGTTTTGTATTTTTACGTGAATGTTTTGGTTCTTTTACGAGACTGAGGGAGTAAAGTTTCTGAATATTTTGGGGTAAACCCGGATGAGACACACATCACTTCACGCCTCATGAATACAGACGATTTTATGCGTTACATGAGTCGACATGTCGGCTGGATTCCAGCAACACGAGGCCGTGAAGTGAATATTTACAGTGTAAGCATGACTTCATCACTGCTCGCTCTGAGAGAGGCAGCCTGATAAAAACATGTTTTAATAAATCATACTTTAAACACTTCTGAGGTCTAAAAGGGGCCTAATAGAAATATCCGCTCTTCATCTGATCCTCTTCATCAGCCAACAAAGAGAAGTCCTTTAGATGTCAAAGGCCGCTCCCTGCAGTGTGTTCTGGATGTAAGACAAACCGACGTCCTCGTGACTTCAAGGCATTCTTTTAAAAATCAAGATACAGTCTGAGCCTGTGAACCACAATTAGCTTTATTCACACAGGAGTAAAAAAAAACTGTGTGTGTATTCAGGACCTCACAATGAGCTGAGTGTGTGTGTGTGTGTGTGTGTGTGTGTGTGTGTGTGTGTGTGTGTGTGTGTGTGTGTGTGTGTGTGTGTGTGTGTGTGTGTGTTTATACAGGCATGTTTAGGTGCATTAGAAATAGATTAAATACCTGTGGGTGATGCAGCGTCTGGTTCTCATGGTCACGCCGCTGCCACAGCTGCGGCTGCATTCTCCATACGGACCCCACGACTCCCAGTGATCCACGCTGGGCACCTGAACAAGGAGGCAGAGCGGTTTGTACATCACAGCGTCAGAAAGCAGCATTAACCCAGGAATGAACTTTGAACTCCAACATCTACAATCAGATGACGACCGGACTGAAGAAGACTGTGTGAAAAACGTGAGTTGAGATTGTCTTGTCAGCCAAATCTAACACATCGTACATGTATTTTTCTATGAGGATCACACATAATATTGAGAAAAAATGATTTCCCAACCCTTAAAACATGATGTTACACAATATGCTACACCCGAGCTGCAACTAATGTTTGTATTTTTTCTAGATTAGGTCTATAAAACATTAAAACATTAAACATTGGCCTTCAGATTGTCTTAGTTCTCAGACCTGCAGATATTCAGTTCACAGTGACAACGTGAAGGAAAAGGAAACATTTTAGTTTAAGCTCAAAAAACGCCATAAAAGATTAATCGATTACCAAAATAGTTAAATAATCCTCTCTATCTTCCATCTACATTAGACCTGAAACAGAGTTTAAACTGCAAACACACACTGATGTCTCGGGTTTCGGTGTGTCAGGTTTTTGGCAGCGTTCATTGTGTCTGTGTTGGAGATCCTCGGGGAGTTTACCGTGAGCGCTGGAGCCAGCAGCAGCTGGAGGATTACCAGAGGCAGCAGCATCTTCATTGTTCCCTGCAGGGAAACAGAAAGACGAGACATCCTGAGTCCGTCACTGTGACTAACAGAGGCTTTTACACATTGAGCAACTTTTCCAGAAACAAAAGCAAAAACACTGTAATTGCTTGTGAGACTCGGGCCAACATATACAACTGCATGAGTTGAGCAATGGCTCCAAAAAAAAAAACAGCCTGTACACATCCGGTTTGTTGCCCTGCAGCGTTTCAAAATGTTTTTGGCCAAGTCTCTAAATCAGTTATAAGATTCAGATTTCAGATCATCAGCCTGAACCTACACGACGCAACAGCTTGTTCTTCTGTGGTTTGGTTTGCAGCCGCCGACCGCAGCAGAGACTCAGCAGCTGGATCCACATCTGTGGCTCTAATTAGGCTCTAATGCTCCTGTCGATTGACGCAGACCTGGTGTGTCGAAGATGTCGCTCTCAGCTTTCGTTAGACCGACCGGCTGAGTTTACACAGAGGAGGAAAACATACAGTCACTATCAGTCAGAGGCAGTTTGAAAGATAGCAAGCTGATGTAACTAAATATTTGAGTTTCAGACTGTCACACAAAACCTCTGACTGAAGAAAAATGAATTGCCAGATTAATTGTTTGTTGCAGCCCTGAGTGAGCTCTGAGCATGTATAATTACATGCTGAGATGTGTCTTAATCAGAGCTTTTCAAAGCCACGCCTCGATGAGAAAGATCTCCAGCACCAGCCTTATCATTCCCCTCCGCTATCTCATCACTTCACTGCTCGACTAAGAGACAGACAGACAGACAGACAGACAGACAGACAGACAGACAGACAGACAGACAGACAGACAGACAGACAGACAGACAGACAGACAGACAGACAGACAGACAGACAGACAGACCTCTGACCCCCCGTCTGCCACGATGGCCAAATGTCCCAGCAGTGATGAAAGTTACCCAGCAGTGATGAAAGTTACCCAGCAGTGATGAAAGTTACCCAGCAGCCATGAAAGCCAGGCGACAGGTCGGAGGGGTGATTATGTCAGAGAGGACAGAAGACAGACAGACAGACAGACAGACAGACAGACAGACAGACAGACAGACAGACAGACAGACAGACAGACAGCATGTCTCATCTGTCTCTCTCTAACACAAACAAACACTGAAGCCCCAAACTGAGCAACTTCCCCGGGAACTGCCCTGTCCACACCAACAGCATTTAAATCTCAATAACTCCACAGATCAGAGATAACCCAGGGATTATTTTTATTACCAATTCATCTCTCGACTGTTTCTCCCTTTAATCAATTAATCTAAGTCATAAAACTGTGAAAAAAACTGTGTACATTTCTTTAAATTGGTCCAAACCTGACGACGTTCAGCTCACAGTGATGTAAAACTGAGAAAATCTGCAAATCCTAAAAGAAACTGAAAGTTTTGACAAAGTGAAACTGCTGAAAGTTTGACTTTAAATGACTGAATCTGATGTTACTTCATCTAAAATATCCATCAGCTAATCAAAGAATCGACAGATCGATTGACCATCAATGTCTGAGTAATAAACAAGTTCAGATACAAATCAGAGTTTTGCAGTGAAGCTCAGGAATGTAACTGTAGAGCACATTAGACAAGTTAAAGTCAAGACTTTAAGCTGAGCAATAAAACCCAATAAAACATAAAACATTAGGGAGGCTGGAGCTGATGTTTGGATGTTTGACATGTTTGTACTCGATAAATAACCTGAACTCATAATCAGCTAGTAAAAAACCTTGTGGGTTAAAGATTAGTTTGATCAGATCCTCTCAGTGTTCGTCCTCTGAGCTGTTAGAAATATATTTTATTGTACCGGCTCATGAAGCCTTCAGCCTCAGGCTGTACACGCTTTTATCCAACCAACTTAACAATTACTCGTCAGGCAGAGAGGGCAAGCAGTGTCTTGTGTTGTGAGTGTGAAGCAACTGGCACCTGGTCAGCCTGGAAAACAATCAATGGATCCTGGAAACAATTGGATCTCTAATATTCCTGTAAATATTTCAGCAGAAGTCAACTGTACTGGCTGATTTATGACTTTAATATGATCTGATGGAACTATTTGAACTCTAATATATCTCGTTATGAGTGTTTGTTTCCTGGTATCTCTTTCTTTACACTAGTTTCTCATAAAATAATTATTAATGATTCACTCAAACTTTATTTTTAACCTTCTCTCATCCCCTCTGATGAACATTTCCATCCTTCCTCAGTTAAAGCTGCAGTGTGTGTGTGTGTGTGTGTGTGTGTGTGTGTGTGTGTGTGTGTGTGTGTGTGTGTGTGTGTGTGTGTGTGTGTGTGTGTGTGTGTGTGTGGTCATGATGTTACTCACCCTGCTCTCTGCTTACAATGCGCTTTCTTGGAGTCCTTAAACCGCCGGTGGATCCTTGCGGGAGGACGGTGCGGGGCGCAGCGGGCTGGTCTCTCTCTCTCTCCGGAGCGTTGACCTGGAAGATGCGTCTGGAAAGCTCTGCGGTGTGGTGGATCTATGAGGAGGGCTCTCTGACTGGATCTGTGTGTGTGTGTGTCCAACAGGAAACCTCCGTGAAGAAGAAGAAGAAGAAGAGGAGAAAGTCCTGTGGGTGAAGCCTCCTCTGCTGCGTCATCAAACACCTCCACCCTCTCCGCCCCCTGACGGAGATGGAGATCTTTTTACGCACGCCTGTAATTTCAGGCTGTAAAAATACCAGTTAATCAACGTGTTCGTTTGTTGTAAGGCACCGCAAGCACATCCTGAACCAACGCGTCATTATAACATGTAATGCCACAGCAATCACGCAGAGTCTGATGCAAAGACAGGATTCTTATTTTTAGAGCAAAATTCCTCCCCAGGACTTTAAATGAGGAGTTCACACTCAGCATGCTGCTTTTTAATCATTGTCAGACTGTGTGTGTGCATGTGAACATGTGTGTACAAATACACGATGTACAAATACACGATGTACAAATACATGATGTACAAATACACGATGTACAAATATATGATGTACAAATACACGATGTACAAATACATGATGTACAAATATATGATGTACAAATACACGATGTACAAATACATGATGTACAAATACACGATGTACAAATATATGATGTACAAATACACGATGTACAAATACACGATGTACAAATACATGATGTACAAATACACGATGTACAAATATTTAAAAATATCTGCACATTCTGTGATTTTGACTTTTTTTTTTTACATTCATTTAAAAAGTATCAAAACAAATGCAGCACTACAGAAGCCCTGAACGGTCATACATTCATACATCTATTGTTTTCAGTTAATTTAATTTGTTTGTTTTTCAGATAGATATATAATAAATAAGAATATAATAATATATAATAAAGTTATGTAAAAATAACAAATGTTGTTTTCCTGAGGTAACAGGATCTCAAGAATGACTGTATGACCACTTGGGGCTTCCGTACTGCACAACCAAAACACCATATTTGTTTTATTCCATGCATTGTTCTTTCTTCTGCCTACATTGCCCACGATGCAACACCACTGCTGACAATTGATTATTCAGGTGGGTTATACTGAGGATGCAACGACTAAAGATTCTATAGAGAAGAATGTAATCTGAGGAAGTTTTACAGTTAGAAGAGTTATATATAGTTATATACAGTTATAATTTTAAAGTTAGAAGATAAATTCATGTACAGCAGTTTTTGTTTATTTGCAGTTTTAGTGAAAATAAAGAGAGAAAACATTTGTGAAGCAGCTCGAGAAGACGATATGATCAATGTTCTCCTGCTTTGTGGCACTGAACGACAAACTTCACTGATGATAAGTGACAGAGACTCTCGTGCAGCCGAGTCTTTACGTTCGAATCTTCAAACCGCCTTTAAATCGCTGCATGCCTAGCTGCTACAAAGGTGAGTTCATCTGTTTCTAACTCCACCCATCGAGTTTTTTTATTTTCAAACCTGTATCTTCAAATATTTTTTCACTTCATGTTCTCAAAACTCATGAAACTCATAAAAACAGACCAACACAGAAAAGTGCAAAGCTGAAGTTCACCATCATGAACACTGGACAGTTTCAACTACACATAGACCTTTAACTATCTGCAGTGTTTGGGTTGTAACCACTTCATCGTGGAGATTTGCATTCACTTCATTTGTGCTGAATCGAGGACACTGAATCAGTCAGTTCATCAGCTTAAGCCATAAAAGACTTTCACATTCTCCTTAATGTCTGTAAACTTTAGACTTTGAGGATCTTTAGGATGCATCATCTGGGAACCATGAATATCTGTACGCATCCATCATGTCTGATGTCTGATGAGATATTTCACTGAATAAGTCAAAACTTTGACCTGATGGTGGCGCTAGACGAGACGTCACCATCCACCAATAAAAACTGCAATGTTTGTTTTTTATGAAACCTTTTTGGTATTTTGTTTTTTCTCTTGTTATAAAATCCAAACACTCATTTTGGGTTTAGGGAAAGTACAGTCAGCACCAAACATGACATGAATCATAGAAACACAGCTGGAGTCTTTTAAAACATGTCATCACTGTGAAACTGTGTTTATGAACAATTTCCATCTAGTTAGAAAACATCATGACAATAAAACAACAGGAAACGTGTGTTTAAGTCTCCAGAAGCCGAAGAGGCTGAAACCATCTTTCTCTGACATTTGAAATGTTTTATCACACTGAACATGTTCAGATCGCATCAAAGCAACAAGACAAAGTTATTTTGGGTGTTACAGAGGAAACCGCTGCTGAAGCTGTGTTTAAACATCTGCCAGTCTGTCCCCCACCTCCTCCTCAGACTGTACTAACTTATATAACTGTGGCTGCAGTGTGTACGTTCTACTGTTACATCATTACATTTTTATTTATTTTTCTTATTTACTCTTTTGTGTCAAACAGCTAAACTGCTTTTTTTTTTCCTTCACGTGAATAAACCGAATGAAAACCACCGAAACCAACCCGAGCCACGTGTTTGTTGATCTGGTTACACTGCAGGATCGTTTTCCACGCTGAGGCCAGACTGAGCGACTCACAGGATCGAGCGGAAACGCTTCAAATCAAAGCTCCTCACAGGTAACTGGAAGGAAAGTTCAATGGACCATCACACAGAAATTGAGCTGCCTCCTGCAGTCCCGTCATAACCTGCTTATAGAATCAGTCATCTTTATTCATAGCTCATCACGTCCGTCCAGTTTCTCCAAATAATCCGAGCGGTTTGCAGCACATGCACAAAAATTCACCACAGTGTTCTGCACAGTTCCCTGCTTTCATTCCCAGTGCGAGTACAGCAGCCAGCTACTCATGTACTGTTAGTCTGTCAAAATAAAAGCACTCTAAAGGGTGAGTGTCTCAATATCATATATTATACTGTTTATACAGTAAGTATAAAGTATTTTAATGTGGCTGAGGTGGAGCATCTACACACCGTCTATAAGAACGCATCATATTTCATCAACTGATCACATTTTATGTACAAATGTTTATTTTTGAAGTAGATAAATGAGTAAAAACTTTTATATTTACCCATGAACTGCACCTCACATGTGTACATCAGTACAGAACATGAGTAACATGTAGCTTCTTCCCTGGTTTATGAAAAAGTCAGAGGATTATACGGTAAATATTTGACTTATTGCAGAATTGTAAAAGATATTTTATTTTCCAGTTCATGTCGTGGGCGAGTAAATAACAGCTGAGCTCGAGGTTTTGTCGAGCGTAGTTTCTAAAGTCAAAGATAAACTTGAAGAAACTTGAACATTCCTCTGTGGAAGCAGAAAACTCTGCATGTGATCAGATCGAAAGCTCCGGAACGGTTACTAAATGAACTCTGATTACCTAATGATCTTTCCTCTGTCTCCATCATCTGGGCAGACGCTTCTTTGTTAACGCCGCCCATCGTAAAGTTACTGTCGCCTGATTCTATAGTTGTTGGGGTCTGGGTTGGACTTGGCTGATTCTGGAGTCACAAAATGATTCAACGTGTTTAAAAAGAAAGAAAAATATTTGTTTTACACAGTTTTTATTTTTATTCTGAACTTTCTCTCGTGAAATGCTGAATATTTTCTCCTCTTCATGTCTTTAAAAACTTCAGAGACAATCTTTGGTTGTTTGTTGCTCATAGCTGATCTTCATGTGTTTGCAGGTGTACATGCATAAGAACTGTTTGTAAAGCTGGTGTGTGACATTTTCTATCAGACAGTCTCAGTCTTCAACACGAGTTCCAGAGATCTGCTAAGGATTCAAACAAACCGAACATCAGCAGCACTTTATTAGAGCTCATGAATTCGAGTCTCACATCTCAGGGCAGGAACAGATAATCATGTATTTTTAACACTAACATAGGTGACCACCCACTTCTTTTTCTTCTTCTGGTCACTACACACCTAAAAATAATTTCCCGTGGCTGCCGTTAAATAAAATCTTTACGTGCAGCCGAGCCTCCAGGCGTGTTCTTGTTTTAATTATAGAAACCTAATGAGCACAATGCCGTTTGCACAATCTTTGCCCACCAAAAAACTTTTCAACCAGATTCCACATTTTCCACATCCACATTTCTTCGAGATTCCTGGTCATTACCTCGAGCCCTAAGCCACAGGATTTCAGCTTACATTCAAATTACTAAGGTTTACATCTGGACCTAAATGTCCACATATGCGTTCTCTAAGTTAAAGAAAACAGCAGGGCCCAGTTTAGCCTCCATGCCCACCCAGTATTTAGAAATCCTCTTCAACAAGCTGCTTTTTCCAGCCGTCTTGTCCAGTTTCAGGTCGCGTCCACCTACAGTCACGTTCCCGTCCTCCTGGGCCTTCAGAGCTGCCTGTTGAGCTTCTGCGCCTGCCTCTCCTTGGCGTTAAAGGCGTATTTCGTGTCCTGCAGCTGGTCTATGATCTCCTTGGCCTCCTTCATCTCCGCGGCGAGCTGGTTGTACTTCTCCACCAGCTCCTGGTTCTCTCTCCGGAGCTCCAGCACCAGCTGGCTCAGCTCCTCGCTCTGCTTCCCGCAGTGCAGCTTCAGCTGCTCCATCTCCGAGAGCGTCTCCTCCATGTGCTTCACCAGGCTCTCCAGCTTGTCCTTCGACATCTCTGAAAGGTTTTTGTTTGTTTCTTTGCGTCCGAGCTTCAGCTCGCTTCGCCTGTGTCTGCTGCTTGCCTGGAGTGATTAGTGAAGTCTCACATGTCTCCCATGGAGCAGATCTCCCTCCCTGCACAGTAATCCCCTTAGCAGAGCTATCCTGGGAGACCTCGAACGCACACAGGTGTCTTACACAGCCGTAACATCTCCGCTTAAGTCCCCTCCATTCAGAGGATGAAAGTGACTGACAGATTACCTCAGTTCACTCTCACCCACCTGTAAGCGAACAAGCTTAGAGGCCCGCAAAGAAATGTGACGTCTAATTTAACATCTGCGAGACGAGAAACAAAACGGAAACAGATTTAAGTTTCCTTCAGTGGGAAAAAGGTTTAATCTGTTCTGGGACTGCAGCCCAAACAGCTTCAAGTGCACGCTGGGATCTAATCTGAGCAGAACAGGTGTCTGGAAAAGATGCAAGCGAGCCCTCATGGGATTAACTCTGCCGCTGTTCACCAGCCGGGATGAGGCCTCTCTCCGAGGGCCTGTTAGGTAAGTCACAGCGTGAGGCTGAACACTGTGGGTAAACTGCCACACTGCGTCACTGTCCCGGGCCTTTTGCGAGGCCAAGCGGTCCCCATGGCGACGGTTAATGCGTCCGGCGCTCCAGGCAGCGTGCCAAGTGGCCAGTTGGCATTGGTGGACGGCAAGCATGGGGGATGCCAGTGCATCAGCACGGCGAGGAATTTCCACAATGTTCCCACAGAAGCGCTTTGCGTCAATCCCTCCCCAACGCCGCCACGGCTGATGATGCAGAGGAGACAACACCCTGACCTTTGACCTCTGTGTGGAGGAGCCAGCTCAGTGCAGCTCTATGTTTGGTGTCGTTTATTAACGACGCAATATTTGAAAGTAACTAAATACTTTTGCTCAATGTTGTTGCCAAAGTATCCCAACATTAAATCTGTGCTGTGGGTGAATCTTTTTGTTTGACTCTCCAACATTCGAACTCATCCTCAGTTTGAAACACAGATTTTCTGTCAGCTCACCTGTTTGTTCCCCATGTTCGAAGGCTCAGTCCTCACCGCAGTCCTCCAGGTTTCCATTCCAACCTCGGGTCGATCTCTCTCTTCCCGCTGTCCTGTCGTTCTTCAGCTGCGACCCTGGAACGAAGGAGAAACTACGGCGGCACCAGAATCTGTGAAACATGCGAATCTAAGGTAATAAAAACATAATGATTCTTATTTCCCGGTGATTAGACGCCAATAAAAACATTTCAAAAGAGAATTGTTATGTTTCATCATTTATTAAAAAACAAAAATCTGAATTGGATAACCTTGCATAACACACATATGCATGTGAAGGACAGAAAAAAAAAAAAAGCCAGTCACCCAAAAACTTTCCCTCAAAACAAACAAGAAGGAAAACAGACTCCGAACAAATGTCGCCGTGTTGTTCCCTCTCTGCAAGAGTGCAACTACAAAAAGAGTGATCAGTGCATCAGCTCGTCCTCCGTCATACAAATCAGGATTTTTTTTTACTTTTTGGTTTGTTTTTAACTTGATTCAAACAGCCAGTTCAACATGTCGTTATGTTTCCAGACACAAATTCAAGTATCAAATCAAACTGAATCTAAACTCCCTCATTCGTCTGGATTTTTGAGTTTTCCCGCTCAACGCACAGACTTCCTGTCAAAAGTTTCACTCGTTGCCAGATTTTTCTGCTCCGTGCAGGAACCCTGTTAATATTTACTCGTGTTTTCAAAAAGTAAAAAGTTTCTGTTCTGCATATGTTGGAAAAAACTAATCAAAAACAAACACACGACAGTATGCGTGTATAGTGGAAATCAGTCGATGTAGCATAGTTCAGGACAGCACCAGGCGAGCGTCATGAGGGCAGCTAGAGCCTAAAGGTTCAGAGTTGGTGACCGGACGATGATCACAGGTTTACAATCCACCTGGACAGGTTGGAAAAACAAAAAAATACTTAATGAGATCAGTCAGGGGAGAGAACGAGAAGCATTTCTGTCCCACAACAACAACAACAACAACTATGTCTGAAATGCCCTTGAGCAAGGCACTGAACCTCCGACTGCTCCAGCAGAACTGCTCAGTGGCTGACAGTACACAGCTGACATGGCAAGTCTCAGGTGTGTGGAAATGTGATTAAAGGTAAAAATGAATAAAGGGCAGAAAACGTGGCGAGATCTCAGATGAGTCCGTGTCACATCAACACATTTTAATTCTAGAGGCGACAGATTCTTCCTCCGTCAGAAAGATTCAAACATCCCGTCGGTCGGGTGGGAATCTGTCGGGGTGATCGGCTCTGGCGTGGAAACAACAAAACAAAACACGAAACACGTCTTAACCATTCTTAACAGCGGTGAGGAAAGCACGTGTGGTGACTGACAGCTCAAACACAATCAAACTACACATTTACCAAAATCTATTATCGATATCAGAGAGTCCGTTAGTTCGATGAAGGCTGATTAAACCTCGGGTTGAGTTTGGGGGGAATGAAGTCGTGATCAACGTCTTTAAAGGAAGATTTAATGAAACTGTCTCCCTCCGCTCAACAGCTACCGCCAAGGTGTCCCTGAGCAAGGCACCTACTGTAAAGCCCCGGGCGTGGATGTAAGGAAGCAGGGCGCCGCTGGAAAGGGAGCAGACGAGCTCCTCCCCGGATATGTAGCGGTAAAATATCCCGGCCCGCTCCTCTCAGATCGGGCTGAGCCTGAGACCGGTGAAGATGAGGTCCCAAGTCGAACGAGAAATGTCACTTTTTAAAAAACAGAAATAAAACGTTTAAGAACAGCTGTCGTGGGGAATGCCCCTCCCTCGGTGCCGGAAAAGAAAGGCAGAACGAAAACAACTTGTGTCCCGTCATCGTGAGTTCTTAGGAGGGTGTGTGGGGGCGGGAGGGGCCCCTGCATCACCCTCTGTTCCCCGGCTGTGAAGGGGCCGCTCTCGTGTTGTTGGCCGGAGAGCTATGTGGGTGAGGGTCACCAGGGCAGCGTCCTGCTAAATGTAGAACTGGTGTAGCGCCAGCTTGTCCATGAAGGGCTGTACCAAGTTGTCTGTGGCGAAGTAGAAGACCAGGCCGAAGAAAATGGAGATGGGCAGAGCGGGGAGCGCTTTCTTGAAGATGGCGAGGAGCAGCAGGGTCAGACACAGGCCCTGCGGCGGCAGAGACGCACAGAAAAAAAACAGAGAGGGGAAAAAGCAAATTAAAAGATTGTGTACCAAACAAAATGAGCTCGAGTGGTTTGGCGTAACGTGGGGTTAGATACTGTGCTGAGATACTCGAGCTCGACACCAAAATAAGCAGCTGTGGTCACTCACAATGAGGATGGCTATGAAGCAGGCGAGCGTGGTGTTCCAGTCGCCGCTGGCTGTGGCCGAGGCCTTTCCCACCAGCATGCTGTAGAAGATGAAGTCTCCGAGTCCCAGCTTGACGCCCCCTGAGAAGACAGGAGAGGACACCGCATTCAGGGTGGAGTCAAATTTAAAACACGAGCTCCACTTCAAGCCCCACGCCCTCCAACCCCCAAAGAAATCTTTTCTCAGCTGTAATTACTGAACAAACACGAAGCTCCGAGCCGTATTTACCGAAGCTTTATGTAAAAAAAAAAAAAAAAAAAAAAAGAGCGCGGGCCCCCCGAACGCCTCGAACATGAAACCCAGCAATAATCGCTTCCTAATCTGCTCCGACTAAAAACAGTCTGCAGCCGAACACGGAGGTCGCGTTCACATACGCACATAAAAACGTTCCCAGAATGTTTTTATATGTTCGGAGGACAGAGGATGATTACACACTCAGACAATCTGGGACTGCACGAGTCTGAATTACAGAGCTCAGCTTCGTATTAGAGCTGGGAGGGAAATCTAAAATGATCACATGTAGCATATGTATGTGCATGTACACACACACACAGTATACTGTAGTAACATATAGTAGGATACTGAAAAAACAGCATCTTAAGAGTAATTAAAGCTGCTTTAATCCATATTTTTATATCAACAGTGGATCAAATGTTGATGAACAAACAAATAATCTCCAGACTTCAGTTTCCCATTAGCTCCACGAAGCGCTTTAGAATCTTTCAGCTCGTTGTTTTGGCGTTACAACTTTCAGATTTACTGTTTTGGTGCATAAGAGACTTTACGATGTCACTGACGGTCTGTAGTCTGTATCTACATCCAGAGCTCAAGTGTTTGTCCCAAATTAAATTAATTTCTGTTTATAGTTTTATATGATTACCAAACAATAATAAAAGCATGTATGCAGGGTCAGGCATGCGCCTTGTTTTACATGAGCTGAAATTCTTTTTTCATTATCGGCATAACTGTTTCTAAGAGAGACCCAACGTCCTGTTGACAGTAATCTATGCAAGACAGATCTGTGTGGAAACTGAAGCGTCACTGACAGCAGCAACATCACAACATGAATTATTAAAATCAAGTTGAACTTTGTTGACAAACGTCCGCTCTGCACTCACTCTCCTCCTCGTCGTCGTCGTCTTCGGCGGGCGGACGAGCTGAAGGCATCTCCTGGATCTCCCGCCTGGTCTGCTCGGTGGACTGCATCGTCCCCAGCTGGTGCTCCTGCTGGTTGACCCAGGTGGGGGTGAAGCCTCCGTCATCCTGCGACAGACTGGAGGGAGCCGGCGACGCCACGGCTGCAGACGAGTGATAACAAGTCAGACTAAACAACGAGCGCGCTGTCTGAAAGGAAACCAGCAGATTAAACCTCGTTCAGTCACTCGGACGCCCACCCACCTTCTGGAGCTTCTGGTTGAGGCGCCGCCACGTCGGTCGAGTTCCTGTTTGGCCTGTCGGTGTCGGCCATGTTGACGAGCCACACCATCGTAGCTGGAGAGGAAGAAGATCTATGTCACAGAGCATCCACTGAAAACAGCTACAGTGTCATGTTGATTCTTTTGGAGCTTTCACAGGATTTGTACCACGTACAGGCTGACGTTCAACTGAGAAACTGAAAGTTTGTGAGCACTCGGAGTGTCTGTGCAGGAGGTGTCGAGTTAAAATGAAAGGAGCTGAAGCGTCTGCTAAGGTTGCAACATTTGAAGTAGCTTTAGTGATGTTTGAAGTGTCATTTCAAGTTAAAGGTTATTGAAGTATCAGATAACAGCACCGAGTGAAGCTTAAACACGCTGAAAACAGATGAAGTGTCAGCCAAAGTGAAACCCCTGAAAGTGACGTAAGTGTCGGTACAACTAAAAGAAGTTGAAGCGGCAACTTAACACGAGAAACTGGATGTTTAAACGACAATTAAAGTGGAAATTTAAATTGAGTTTGATCTACAAACACCGACACGCTGACAGGCTTGAAGTGAAAATACTGAACGGAGTGAGAGTGTCAGTTAAAGTGAGACAGAGAGCGGCTGGTTTCATTTGATCTCTTAAGAGAAAGTGTTGACACTTTTAAAAACACTAAAAGAAGCTGAAGCGGCCGCTCGTGTCTGAGCTTCTGTTTTATCACAACAAAACCTCGACAGACGTTCGTCCGTCATCAGCGCGTGTCTTACAGGAGTAGATGAGCGCTGGGAAGATCGGTTCGTTCCTCTCCTGAGCCGTCTCCACCAGGATCCTCAGAGGCCCTTTGGGACAGAGCACCGCCAACAGATCTGAGAGAGGAGACGAGTGACGTTAGCCACCAGACAGACGAGAACAAAACCAGCAGCCTGACAGGACGTCTGTGATAACGGGAAGACAGTGAACAGTCACAAACTCTTTATTCTCCACATAGTTAAATTGAACCAGACCACTGAACTTCCAAGTATGTGAGACTCACTCAGCACTGTAATTAATCCATTTCCACTAAACTCTAGTTTCCAGTTAAATAGTTCTTCTTGGGAAAGGAAGTCAGAAACAAGAACCGCCACGTGAACCTGAAACTTTCAATAACGCAACTTCTTGAACAAACTGTTTGTCTCTGATATTCAAAGCTTTGGACAAAACAAACCACCGACTGTGCTGCAGAATTATTTAATACTTAAAGTCGTCTCTGATGTGAATGATACTAATGATGATAAACTTTATTTATAAAGCACAGTTTAAGTTTTTAAAACTCTTCTTGTTTTTTTAGTTTATGTTCTACCTAAATCTTTGTTTTGTAAATATGTACACTTGTGTTTTCCCTCTGTCCTTGATTCTATTTTTCGCTGCTGTAAACAAGTGAATTTCCCCGTTGTGGGATAAATAAAGTATTATCTAATCTAAAAAGACAGAGAAATGAACTAAAGCTGAGAATCTGCACGTTCAGGACACAAAGAGAGAAAAATAAAACTGAAACTGAGGAGGCTTTAAAAGACGAGACACTGTCTGCAGCCCTGATCTCCTCAGTTATTCCACTGTCTCCAAGCACTGACTAAACATTTTAGTGTGTAAACATGGATGAAGAAGAACCAATGACCAACCACATCCGAAAACTATAGCTATAACCAAATAAAAATACATTTGCCCATTTCCAAGAAAGCAGTGTGAAAAAACAAAGCTCCAGATTTGAGCTTCGTCTCCCTCAGACTTCCTTTTCTCGTGGACTCGTCTTGAGTAACAGTATTGAGACACATCCTTCCACACCGACATTAACCAGAGCTCAGTTCAGACACACAGCTGGAAAACAGCCTCTAAATAAATTATAACTAGTGTCATATGTTAATAAGTTTGGCTTCATTTTTAGGATTTAAAAAAGCTGAACGTTGGAACACATTTTTAATTTCCCCTTTGTGCTTCGAGCTCTAAAAAGAAACAGATGACTGGACGTAGGTGCACGAAGCAGCATCTTCAAAGCTCAGATAAACTTCTACTCAGAGGTCAAAGAGAGGAAGAGTTACCGTAGACGGATATGACGGCTAATATGAGCCAGGCGGTCCACTCTGGCAGGTACTTGATGAAAACCAGAGCCATGAGGGCGCTGATCATGATGAGGTAGGCCTGCTGGAGCCGCAGAGGTCCTTTCCAGTGAATACACATCATGCCCACCACTCCGAAGTTCCAGACGATTATCACCAGGGTGAAGTAGTCCATGGCCACGTTGTAGGTCTTGAAAACCTCTCTGTCGTGACAGGAACACACGGAAAGACTCATCGCAAAGAATTCGACATTTATGAGAACGCGAGGGAACCTTGAAGAACGGGATGAGATGTTGAGGGGTGTGGCTTACTTGAGGTAGATGTAGGAGAAGAAGAACAGCAGAAGGAGGGAGGAGAGGAAGAGCCAACCTTGGATGACCTGTGGAGGTAAAGATCCGAGATTTACGACAAATCAAGACGTGTGCTCGTGTTTGTTTACGAGGCGACGACACAACGAGCATCAGAGTTTAGACAAACCATGAAATATTCAGAGTCTGTGTTTTCTTTTTTTCAGCTCACACACATTATCAGAATTACTCGTCACAGTGTGTGAGCATGCGGAGAGAACAGGGAGCTGGAACTGGCACACCTAAATGGAATGAGGCCATTGTAATAGTAGGTACACCTGAGCTTTGGCAAGTCAAAACGTCTCCACTGTGAAACCATCGACTGAGAGGAAAGCAGCCAGGCTGCATCACGTATCACATTATTATTATTCCTTTGCTTTCCGTACTGTAACGTGTTCAACTTCTTTAAAAACAAACACGATTATATCATCCGCCTGGACGCCACTACAGAGCGTGTGATGCAGTGTGACGCGGCACGCACCTTGTAGCAGCGGTATTTGTACAACAGCACCAGCACCAGAGTCATGACGATGATCACGGTGATCATGATGGTGGTGTTCAGGATGGAGTGCAGGGCTCTCTGCGCGACTGTGTCCGTGTCTTCAGGGAATGGTGTGTAGATCCTGGAGACATTACAAGGCTCAGTCAAACAGCAAAGAATAGAATATATATATATAATATATAATAAAACAGGTAGTATGTGTATGTTATCGTGTGTGTGAATGTTCTCAGTACAGCTGCTACAGATAAATGTTCATGTATTGTATACACAGCATACATGAAGCAACAACGCCACCTAGTGGCTCTGTGGCCTTGTTGCATTTCATTCAAAGAGCACGTGTCCCGTCTCGTCTGATAAGAGTCATAACTCACAATCTCTGTCCGTCGTTCTGGGTGTAGAAGCTGACGGACTTTATGGTCGCCACGACAACGACCATGCAGAGGGTCACGGGGACAAACAGCATGATGACGTGCTTGGCTCCGTATTTCAAGGTCAGCTCCTCGTCCTCGTCCTCTTCGGTCTCCACCACGCGTGGAGGACGAGCGGCCGGGGGCTGTCCGTTCTGCTCTGGTCCGCTACCATTGCCGCTGCCTCCTCCTCCTCCATCGCCTCCTCCAGCTCCTGGGCCTCTGGACCGTGCTCTGGTCACTGTACTGTCCGGTGGCTGCTGGGCGGGTTCAGAGGCCACATTGGTCTCCTGTTGGTCCTTTAGGCATGAGAGAAGAATAACTGTGACAATGCTGCTTCATCTCTGGCTGTTCTCCATGTCACTCCCTGTTTTAAGCTATCTAATAAAATGGAAAAGTAATCATAAAAAAATTCAGCAAGCACCAATCATTTGCTGACACGTTTTGCGGTCTGCGTGGAGGCCGTGCAAGCATGAGGAACTGGAAAATCTGACCCCAGAATTTGGCACCTAAAAAGTCTAAATCTGTCTTTTTATTTCTCTGTGGACGCTTCAGATGAAAACACACATCAACAAGAGTTACAACCGTGTTATCAGAAGAGAAACACTCTTTTGTTTTTATTGGCAAATATCCTGCAGATTGAACAAACTCTTATCAGGCCGTCTGTGTTTCTACTCCAGAGCCGAACTGGCACATTTACACTGACTGGGTTCCTCCTAAGGATAAATGAGCTGCTCGTTCCCACTTCAAGCCCGAGGATCTGTCCCGTCAGGACAGAAACAAAAAAGGGGAAACGAAGGAGACGGTGTGAACTTAAACTGTCAGGCGAGTCGAGACACGCGGCAGCCTCAGACGTGAAGCAATCTCTGCAGGTTCACAGGAGACGTCTCCAGAGAGCGGCCTGAGCGCTGAACGCAGCCCCGGCTCCGACAGAGCGACCTCACTGTGTGACACAGTACACGGCATTGTTTCTCAGCCGTGAGAATAAGGCCAACGCCGGGCCCGAGGACACGTGAGACACAAAAACTACTGAATTAGTGTGAAATGAAGCAGGGCTGGGTTGTCGTATATGAGGTGTGGCCTGACTGACGTCATACTGACCATAACATGACACCAGGGACAGAAACGATGCGTTTACTGGCTCTTCAATATAGTTGTAATGTACATGCACAGTTGTTATGGGGTAAACAAAACAGTCTGTCACTGAAGGGGACTATTCACAGAAAGAGTCAAACACAATCAGAATCTGTCCATATCAGAACAAAACCATCTTATTCTAACAAATGAAACCAAAGGTATCAGACCGACACTCCTCTGTGTGGCATCACAAACCGACCCAGGAACAGATTCAGGCTCTTTCACCACCGACCTGACAAGGAAGCACTCGGTTGCACAAACCCAGAGTTTGCTAATCATTACCTAACACATCAGAACGGACGTGGAGACAGAAAACGCTTCAGAGAAACCGTCCTTTGTTCCGTCATACTGACCATGTTGTTCTCGATGTCCTCTGCATTGTTCGCCATGGTTGGCTTGACAGACGCTGGTCCTCACATGCAAACCAAATTATGATGCCCTGGTGAAAAGAAAACAGGAAGAAAGATCACTTTAATTACAGTAAATGGGCATGACGAGGAAATATCAGCGACTCCAATCGAGGTCGTAAACATCGGGCGTAGTTTAGAGCTCTGTGGACTCAAAGCAGCTTCACTGTGACAGAGAGAGCGTCTGATTCTGGAGCCTTGAAATGACTCTGACATAATGTAAGCATAATAATCCACATTATGGCACAGTGAGGCCTGTCTTTAAGAGATCCACTGACATTTAAACAGATTTATACAGCTACGTCTTGAAATAATACCTGCACATGGCACAAATCCGCTGTAATCATTCCTTTGTCCATACCGGATGTGAAGTGTGACTCTATAATTATATTATAAAATACCAAAGCTCTTCTCTTAACCTGTGACTCCCTCTGTGTGTGCCAGCAGAGAGTATTTCCTTGTTGACAGATGCCGACAGACTGAGATCAGCTCTGAGAGGTGAATGAATATGACCAACAACTTTATATCCATGTAGACTTGAACATATGTGTGCTCTGTGTACGCTCGGGTAGGACGGCCTTGTTATATTTCGTTGTTCTTTTATTTCTAGGAAGTTTGATGGACGATATTCACTGTGTTTCTATTTTATCTGTGTCAAATGTTTGAGGGGACGAGGACGATGGGAAACTCTGACTGGAAGGATCTGATCTTTTTTCAGCATTTTTAGACGACTGTGTGTTGTAATGTTGTCTGTCTGTCTGTCTGTCTGTCTGTCTGTCTGTCTGTGTGTGTCTGTCTGTGATAGACAGACACACACACAGACTTTATTTATCCCAAGCTGGGAAATTACAGTGCAGCAGCAGCAGCATTACACACAGTGACGACAACATAAGAATAAAAATATAAAGAACAAACTATACATAATAAAATATAAATAAATAGCAATAGTAAATAAAATATATCGTACAAAAGTAAATACGGCAAATTGGCAGCAGTGTTGATTTGGTGCAAAGTAAAAAAAGGTGAAATGTGCAGTGTCTGTTTTAAAGAAGATATTTTTAATCTCAATGGGACCTTAACTGGTAAACTAAAGGTTTATTATTAATATTATTAATAACAATAATAATAATAAATATGTGGACATGTCCTTTAAATCAGCTGTGAATGAGCAGTCACACCTCACCTTAACCTGCAGGGAGGATGTAACGTTCACGGTCCAGATGCAACGTTCACGGTCCTGATTAAACGCCGGTAAATAATAATTAATTAACCCGTTGACCTGCTGACTGTTCCCGCGTGGATTCCCCGCGCGGTGAACGCTGAACAGCTGATGAGCGGTGACGTTAGTTAATTAACCACCTTCATTAAACATAACGGGCTTTTAATCACGAGCTAAAGCGGCTAATTAGCCAATAACGTGATAGCGGCGGAGCTAGGTGGCTAACGCTACCTGAGCTAGCTCAGACAGAACACAGTTCCCGCGTTTTGAAAGCGTGAGACTCACCTGCTGTGAGCGACAGGTGACGTGCTCGGGTTCGGGTTCTGACGGGTTCTTTGAAGCGGGTTTGAAACCCGGGCACTTTCTCTCTTCTTTGTTGTTCCTGTCTCCTCCCTGAACATCCGGCCGCTGCTGCAAACTACTTCCTGCTGTCGCCTTGTAGCGGGGGGGTGTGTGATGGGAAGTTCGGTTCTTTTTAGGGAGTCGGATCATTTGACTCACCAAGAAGAGCCGGCTCTTTCAGCTCCAAAACGGCTCTTTTACTACTTATACCTTTAATAATTCAGCCAAATATGCGCTGTTTTGACTTATGATTTGTATGTGTACACATATATCATGTACATGTTCCATACATCCTTTGCACTGAAGTATCAAAAGTAAAAATTACATTTTCTAACATCAATAAATTGCTACAGCCAGTTATTTTCATTGCATTTACAGACCCTTGTAACTTTGTTCTAACTTGATGGGCACCCCATCGTTCCTGTCGTTAACTCTCAGCTCTTTGAACCAGCTTGTTAATGTCGTATATTCAGTTGTGATGCAGTTGAGGATGTCTAAAGAGAAACTCCGCCGACACTGTCTTAGTTGCATAACAAATTTATTACAATAAGTTCAGTATCGTAGCAAGTAAAATGTTACTTGGAGAGCCCCTGGCCGAATATTGAGACTCTCTTGATCTATGCGGGACAAACTCTTTCATACGATAGACATCGTGCTTCCAAGACATGCAAACAAAAAATTAACAATATCATATAACTCGTGTCAGAGGGAAAAAGGAAGAAGATAGCATACCCCAACATATGGCTTTAACCTTTGACCTGATCTTTCCCCTGCTACATCATAAATATCATCTCTCCTAACGGTGCCAACCCGATGGCTTTTTGATACCCCTTTCCAAATAAACTCCAAGTCAGGATGGTTCAAAAGAACAGCTGACGACCAAAATAACTATCTTGACGTAAACTATATGTATATAATATTTCTAACATTAGTATGTAACTATGCGTCTTTGTGCAGACACCTCATTAACAACCAGTATGGAGGGGCGGGGTTCCAGCATAGCAGCGCTCATGGGTTCACAGACCGTCTGTAAATGCAATCGGAACAAGTGACTACAGCAATTTATTAATATTAGAAGATGTGATTTTTTTACTTTAAATAGTTTGGTACAAAGGATGTTTTGAGTAAGTGAAGTGATATATGTGTACACATACAAACCATACGTCAAAACAGCACTAAATCGGGGCGATCGGTAGCGTAGTGGGTTAAGCGGCCGCCCCATGTGTAGAGGCTTCAGTCCTCGCTGCAGCTGGCCTCAGTTTGAATCCCGCATCGGACGGCTAATTTACTACGTGTCACTCTGCCACCTGCTTCCTGTCTATCTTCAGCTGTACTGTCATAAAAGGCAAAAAAAGAAATAAATTTAGCTGAATTATAAAAAAGTATAAGTATGAGTAATATGAGGAGCTGTTTGGGAGTCGAAAGAGCCGGCTCTTCCTGGTGAGCTAAGTCAAAAGATCCGACTCCCTAAAAAGAACTGAACTTCCCATCACTCCAAGTGTCGCGCGACCAAGGCAGGGCGCGTTCAGGGTTTATCAGTGACGGAATAAAGCGTTTGTCTGTCGTTGTGTTAACGTTATAATAACGTTAGTTATCGAAATAAGCCACATCCGCTCGATATTAGAAACTCAAACTAAAAAATCAGCAACAAGAGAAGCGTCAGAAGATAAAATAGGTCAGAGTGGTGAGATCTGCTTCCGGTGGTAAAGGTCAGCGCGCACGAGAAAAAAAAAAAAAAAAGCAAGGACCCAAGAAAACCTTCGGAAACCAACAGAAAACCTCCAGGAAACCTTCAGGAAACATGGTCGGTACTTCACGGTGTGACGTTCAGAGTGTGTGCACGTGCAGACTGTGAGCAAAGGTGTGTGTGTCGGTGTGACGCAGACACGGTGCGTTCAATGAGAGGGAGAGCTAACGTTAGCGTGTGTGAGCAGCTGCAGACACACACACACACACACACACACACACACACACACAGTCAGACAAGTGAAGCTGTGTGTGTGTGTGTGTGTGTGTATGATCAGCTGCATTAACTACACACCTGCTGATCTTCCTCTATCACATCATATTAACAGATACAAATAGATACAAACAGGTGTGCACGTGCATGTTTCATTCATTCGCCTCACCTGGATTCACCTGAGCTGGATGTTCATGTTCAGTCTAACCCCTCTCTTGTGTGTGTGTGTGTGTGTGTGTGTGTGTGTGTGTGTGTGTGTGTGTGTGTGTGTGTGTGTTCTTGCAGTCCCACACCATCCTGCTGGTGCAGCCCACCAAGAGGCCCGAGGGAAGGACGTACGCCGACTACGAGTCCGTCAACGAGTGCATGGAAGGTGAGCGTGTCCTCTCCTGTAGGACGTCTGATGCACCAAGAAGTCAAACATCCAGACTAGAAGAAGCTTGAGCAAAGGAAACCTCCCACCAACTTATAGAATAATTATTAAAGATGAATGTGACATGGTCATGTTCTCTAATTTCATTCAGATCTAGTTATTAAAAGATGTTGATGTAAACTCAGCTCGTGTCACATGAAGGATGGGAGCTGAATTAATTAAGAAATTAAGAATGAAACATCTGGAAACATCATGTCATCATACCTAATATCATTTGACCAAGATCTCGACGTGACCCTGTCTGTCGAGTCCACAGGAACATGTTCTGGATGATTAACAGTGTCGCTCTCTGTCTCCCGCTCAGGTGTGTGTAAGATGTACGAGGAGCATTTAAAGAGAATGAATCCCAACAGCCCGTCGATAACGTACGACATCAGCCAGCTGTTCGACTTCATCGATGACCTGGCTGACCTCAGCTGCTTGGTGTAAGTCTCCGTCTGATGTGCTCGTCGTCTGTAATACACAATTTAAACAGAAGATATGTGCATAAATCCTCCGACAGTTCCACATGTCAAACATCAGGAACGTGATTCAGATTCAGTTGTGACGTAAAAACTACCAAAGGAAACGGCTCAGCCTCTCAGTCTGTCATAACGCCACAGCAGGGCGAGCCGTGTGCTTATTAGTCTCCATGGTAACTGCTGTTTCCTGCTCGTGGTTGATGCTTGGCGCTCGTCTCCCACAGTTTACCTGTTTATTTGCGCTCCCTCCTTCTAGGAGCGCCTCCAACGCTGTGAGTGTGACTTCATGTGGAGAACTCCACTGTGTGTGTGTGTGTGTGTGTGTGTGTGTGTGTGTGTGTGTGTGTGTGTGTGTGTGTGTGTGTGTGTGTGTGTGTGTTCAGACAGCACGAGTGTGGGAATCGGTGTTTTATCGCTCAGATACAGAAACACTTGATTAATTTAACGACATATTATTATTCTGTCAGTCTGGATGCTTCAGACTCTGTGTGCAGCCGCCGTGCTCGACTTTCAGACCTGACAGAAACATCTGAAGATAATCTCTGATCCTGTTTCAGGTATCGCGCCGACACACAGACGTACCAGCCGTACAACAAGGACTGGATTAAAGAGAAGATCTACGTGCTGCTCCGCCGTCAGGCCCAGCAGGCGGCGAAGTGAGGCCCCTGAGCGAGGGCGGAGGGTCCGTGTGGTTTTTCTGATCTGTAACAGTTTTTAAGATGTTTTGAGACGTTTGACAGTTTTTAAAGTTTGTTTTGTTCTCATGGAGGGGCGGTGTGTTTTCTATTGTAATGTTTGACTTATTAATAAAGATTTCATTTCAATAACAAAGTCTCTTCTATTCTACATTTATCCTTTTTTCTCTTTTTCTTCTAATTATGACAGTTTGTCTCTCAGGACTCAGGGTGTGTGGACGGTTATTTCCACAGTTTTGGCCAATAAACATCTGAAAATATCTTTTTTTTTTACTCCCTGTGGAAAAGTTTAGTTTCCCCTCGTGCTCGTCATTTTTATTCTGACAGTCTCCTTGTTTCTCTCCTTCCCTCCCTCTTGGAAAATCCACTCTTGGCTTCAGATAAGTGACACTGTCGGTGCTGCACGTGGTAATTCCTCTTTTTTTTTCGATTCACTGACAAAAGCCTCTTTTTGAAATATTGATTTCTTTTCTTCTTTCTTTGGAAGAATATCCACAATTTCCTGCACTTTGAAAACAGATGCGTCTTGTGGGAATAAGATTAGAAAATGAATTTTCCCTCCTCCCTTCTTTCCTCGCTGTTCCTGCAGACGTCTGTTTGCTCTGCAGCTTTCGCTCGACACTGTGACAAATAAGCAATTTTATAACAGCCTGGAAAAAAATGTTTGTTTTTTCTGAGCTTTTGTGGAAGTAAAAAAAAAATGAATTTTTCCTTTTTCTGCCTCTTGGACAGAATAATGTTTGTTCAGCTGACAGTTTGTTTCACAGTCACATGATCATGTCAGTACAGTTGCAATGAGTCTGGAGATATTATCAGGTTTTTATTTAATGAAAAATATTTTTGGTTTCCTGGCTTTAGATTCAGAATCTTTCCCAGTTTATCTTTTATTCCTCATTTCTTTGTCTTTATTTTTCCTTCATGCTCTTGAACAGTTTGATGCTGACAGTCAAAGTTAAACTGATCTTGTGTGTGTTTCCTGTGCTGCTGCCAGAGATGACACTTTGCTTTACAGTCTTGCACATGGTAATTTCCTCATTTCCTCCTTTTGGCACAATCCTGTGGCGAAATTATCGCAGCTCGAAATATTGATTTTTTTTTTTTTACATCTCTCCCTGGGAGAGTGTTTACGGTTTTGTGACTTACGGCGATTAAAAAAAAAGAAGAAAAATCAATAAAGAAATGTAAAAAAAAACAAAAAACATCTGGCAGTGGAAGTGCAGGGGACATCTGAGGTGTCTGCCTGCCGCCTGGCGGTGCGCAGGAGGCGGCCTTGCTCCTCCTGGATCCTCGGTTGTATTTTTTTTTTCTCCTCCACCTTTTGTGTTTGTGATCGGCTCCCAGCCTGTTTCACACACACACACACACACACACACACACACACACACACACACACACACACACACACACACCCCGGCACCCCCCTCCTCCTCCTCCTCCTCTCCTTCCTCCACCTCCTCCTCCTTCATCCCACCCTACCCTACCCCATGCACCACCACCACCACCCCCCTCTCCTCCTTTTAGCATCTGAAAGGACCACTGAGTGAGAATCGATGGCGCAGAGGCCCGCCGCTTTGACAGGACAATAAACCACAAAGAAGGGGTGAGTTTTTTTTTCCTCCTCTTCCTCCTCCTTCTTGTTTTTTTTTTTTGTGAATTGCAGAATTACTCTAATGACACCTCGATCCGGATCAGGATCAGGATCAGGATCCTCGCTCGGAGGCTGAGATTTAAACAGGAGGCATCTTTTGTTACCGCGATATGATTTACAGCAGCAGCAGCTGCCGCGCGCACGCACACACGCGCAGATCATCAGAATAATTCAGATTAAAAAATCAGACACATGGAAACAAACCAGCAGCCGCAGCTTCACGGTTCGGGACATTCACCTTACGTAACCTATAAACGCATCACAGCCCGCATGTGTTTTTATTGAACACGCACTCCGCTGCAGCTTTAGATGAGCTGGGCTCGTTTGCGGGGATTTCATTGGGCGATGCGGTACCTGGAGGCTGTTAATGCGGCTGCCGTGTTGTAAACAAAAATATGTCAGCGGGACCGGAGAGGGAGGTCTGTCTGTCTGTCTGTCTGTCTGTCTGTCTGTGTCTCTGTGCTCGAGCTCTTCTCCACGTTGTGTGTTTTTCAGCCATGAGGAGGTGATGGTGCTGATGGAGGAGGAGGAGGAGGAGGTGATGTTGCTGATGATGGAGGAGGAGGTGATGGAGGAGAAGTCACATCCGTCTGTTCCTCTTCAGACACAACAATAGCTTCCAACTCCCTCATCAGCTCCAGCCGTGATCAATGCTACTCCAAAAATACTAATCTGATGCTATTATTGGTGAAGACATGGTCCGGTCTCACCATCAGCACCACCCTCCTCCTCCTCCACCTCCTCCTCCGCCCCCCAGATGTCTGCAACAGAACCACAACAGCTGAGGAGAAGCTGATGAATCAGATCATTGATCTTACGTCTGAGTTTAGAGATGAGAATATGTTTTAGCTGGTGGTAACCTCGGGTGACCTGACGGCATGTGGTGGTGTGTTTGTGTCCTCCACCCTCCTCCTCCTCCACCCTCTCTCTCTCCTCACATCCAGCCTCTCCGCCGGCTTCCCGCACCGTGAGGACGCAGCGATGCTGCCCCAGCAGAGGGAGGACCCGTCTCCGTCCCGCCGACTCGGCCTGGCATCCTTCCGCCGACTCCAGACACTGAAGCCCGGCCACGACTTCCCATGAGGCCACCACCAGAACTCAGCTCGACCGCTCTGTATGGGGCCTCTCACATATGAAGTAGGTTCATATTGTCTCTGTCTGGAGTTCAGAAGTTCTTCTGTCCAGTGATGAATACTTTCACCTCTTCACCTCTAAAAGGCTGAGGGGTCACAGGTAGATGTTACTTTATTATAAGAGCTCCCAAAAGGTTGGAAACTCGTCTGGACGATAAATCAGACACGTTTGGACGGTTAAAGATGTCACGTTGACCTCTGGTACAATTTCACGCAAAAGCATCTTAAAAGCTCGTAGCAGAAAGAAAGGTGCACATACAGTACAGACACTAATATCTATATAAACACAGCGAGGCGTGAGGACGCTGCTTTAGGACCAGACAAACATTCGGTTTGTGACCTGAGAGATCAGCTCGGTGCGTAAACTCTGAACACGTCTGTGCACCGAGAGGAGGATGTTAAATCCAGAAAGCAATCTGCTGTCAGAGTGATGATTGTTCTTGTTCTGGTCACAGCAGCTTTCTGAATGAGCTCTGCTGTGGTTTGAACTCTGAAGCATGCTTCATGTTTCTCTGAGTCAGACTCTTATTTTTAAATCTGCTGTCGATGCGATCTCCATCTGTGATCACCGTTTAAAATTGGGAAAGTTGAAAATATTCAGTAGCTGCAGCCGTAACAGCTGTAAATGTGTCATTTAAATGTTCATGTGCATTATTTTCCTCTCAGTTGACATGGAGGATGAAGATGGGACTTGTCTACTTGATGTTTTGTGGTGAGTCTGTCTGATTCGTAGTTATTGTGCTTGTGGCACCATGATTAATAAATAAATGACTAAATTTATTGTAAATGTCTGACCTGGATTCATCAGAATAAAAACTGTAGATGATCGTACGGAAACAATTTGTTTGACGTTTGTCTTCTTAAACTTTCGTTTGGTTCTGATTCTGATTTTATTCTCTCCGTCTTTGCAGTGACCCCCAAGCCCTGAACGACTTCCTTCATGGGACCAATGAGGTAACAAAAGAGCGTATAAGAAAATCAAACGATAAATTGGAGCTGGGAATATTTCTCAGTGATCTGTGTGAGGAGCTGACGGTGTGGTGAGAGAGTCTGGGTGTGAATATTTTTTGTGCCCAACCTAAAATCGTCTGATTTCGTCCCACAGCTGCAGACTGAAGACCTGCTCATTAACTCCTCCTCTGGGGAGCCCTCCCTCTTCACAGACGCCCCGGTGAGTGTCTGGATCCACAGCCAGCAGCGTCACAACAACCAGCACTTTCCCCTGGAGGATGATTTTTAAAAAAAAATCTCCTTCTGTGCCTAAAACCACTTCCTGTTAACTCCTGCTAATCACACACTTCTCCCCTCGTTTTCACCCTCGCTCATCCTGCACCTCCCTCTCTGTTTGCTCCCTGCAGAGCCCCGTCTCTCTGCTGGGAGATGGCAGGGATTCCCCAGACACGCCTCCACCTGGGTGTGTGGATCTGTCCTTCCTGGAGGAGGCCCTCCTGTCATCGCCGGAGGGCGGGGAAGACCCACAGGTGGTGCAGGGCGGGACGCCTGTGGAGGCCGGATTCGATGCGAAGAAGGGAGACGTGGAGGAAGCGGAGGAGGCAGAGGTGGCATGTGATATCCTCCAGCAGAGCCTGCAGGAGGCTGAGATCACGGAGCAAACCATGGCTCTGGAGGCAGGTCTGGCCCAACCTGGAGACAGCCTGTCCCTGTACTCACCTGCCCCTCTCCTCTCTCCACCCAC
This sequence comes from Collichthys lucidus, assembly GCA_004119915.2. Classification (NCBI taxonomy): domain Eukaryota; kingdom Metazoa; phylum Chordata; class Actinopteri; family Sciaenidae; genus Collichthys; species Collichthys lucidus. The sequence goes on from CM014095.1 coordinate 29,642,613, forward strand.
CGTACCATTCATACCCAAGTCTGTGACCTTGCCCGTCACCCCGACGTTGCCCAGAGACACCCAGGCAGCAGTGGAGCCTCCCCAGCCTTCCCTCCTGGCTGTCGGGCCGGGCTGCCCCTCTCTAAAACCTGCTGCCCCTCCTCAGCTGATGGGGCTCCTGCCTGGAAACGTGTTCCCTGCTGCTTCTCCAGAGACCTCCTTCTCTCTGAGTCCTGCCCAGGGATCCAGTATGATCATCCACAAGGCCGTCCCCAGTATGACCAGTCGTCCTCTTATCACCCCGACCCTGAGAGCAGCAGCAGCAGCAGCACCGGGCATCGTCCTGCAGCGCGCCCCTCTCCCCATCCAACCCAAGCTGCCGATCAGCATTCAGCCCCGACTGGTTCAAATCAGCCCCAAGCCTTCTGGGCAAAAACACACTCCAGGTCTCACGTTTGTTCCTGGGACTGCCTCACCAAATATCTTACTCTCCCAACCTCCGGGCCAAAAACCTGCAGCTCCGCCACCGCAGCCCACCCAGCAGCTCCCCAAACCAGTCAGCCTGCAGCTGGTCAACCAGGGCGGCTCCTTTGTGCTTCAGCCTCAGGGACTCTTCCAAGGCCAAAACCAGTTCCTTCTTCCAGGCCAGTGCCCTGTTACGATCTCCCAGCCCGCCAGTGCAGCTCGACCACTGCTGACCCCAAGTCACCAAGGCCCGTCCGTCCACAGCCTGACTCCGTCCGCTGGGCAGCTGGTGGACGGCTCTCAGATCCTAACTGTGCCCCAAAGACAGCTGAACTTCAGCCCTGTCTTCACCACCCCCACAGGGCAGCTAGCGCTCCGCCAGGCCACTGTGCTTTCAGGACCTTTGCAGCTACAGTCAGCGCCCCCGACCGTCTTCCAGATGCCAGCACAGCTGGCTGGAACCTACACTCCAGGAGGACAGGGGCAGCGTGCCACCCTGGTCCACAGTCCTGCTCTTGGAAACCACATTACCTTGATCAACAGTTCAGTGGGGCTTCCCCCAGATCTCACTTCCATCTCTATCGTTAACGGACACTCTGTAGTTCAGGGGCTGCCGTTCGCTGCCCAGGCCCCGGCTCCTCAGACAGGAATGACAGACGGACAGCTGAGCCTGCAGCAGGCCTCCGTGGTCCTGCTGCCAGAAAGATCCATTCAAGAGGAGAGGCCGAGCTCGGAGGAGACCTTCCACCAGCTACCACAGGTGAGCTGCAGAGAGTTTGTGCTACAAACCGAGACTGTGGAGTTTTTAAAAGATACAGACACTCGTCAGTTAGAGAGGATTCATGGAGAGATGTCTTTGAGTTGCATCATAGAAAATGTCTGATCCAGTTTTAAAGCTTGATACATGCAGGAAATGAAAGTCAGGATATTTCTGCCTCAGCGTGATCCTGGACCTCACAGCGAGGAGGTTCCTGGGCTGGAGTCTTTCTGTTTGGAGTTTGCATGTTCTCTCCGGGTACTCCGGCTTCCTGCCACAGTCCAAAGACATGAACAGGTTGATTGGTGACTCTAAATTGTCCGTAGGTGTCAATGTGAGTGTGAATGGTTGAAAAATGAGTGGAAACCAGGGGGTGTCTTTACAGACCTGTGGAGCGTGTACCGTGTTTGTAAAGATCTAAAATATTCCTCAGCTGTTGTACAAGTCTTGATGTCTGTGTTTCCTCCTGTAGTCCTATGGACACGTTCTCCAGCATGTGTCGGTGCAGCACACCTCTGCAGGGCTGCAGTCCTCCTCTCCTCCTGTGGTTACAGTCCTGCAGCCTCCTCCTCCTCCACCTGAACCACCTCTGGCCCCCGATCCGGCTGTGGAGATCCCCAAACTACTGATGCCCCCAGCAGACATAACCCAAGTAGTGGAGGAGGTGACCCACTCGATGAGTCAGAACGAGGCCTTTATGCAACATCTGCAACAGGTCAGAGCTCCAGCAGAGTCCTGCACGCTTCTGCGATCGAATGCTGGGTCACATTTTTCTGTTTATTAAGAACGGCTCCTCCTCAGTGACAATGTTTCTATTGATATTAATAACGGGGCGATAAATCAACAGCATTGAATCGAGTTTCAGCCTCCAGCTGCCCTCACCGTGTCCAGCAGAGGAAAGATTTAAGACGGGAGACGCTCGATGCAACAGTCAGATTAGAAAAAGATGAGATAGCATAAACAATAGATAATGAATTATTTTAACAAGGCCTGAGTCGAGGTCACACTGTGTGCTCTGTGTGAGAGGTGAGGGGTGAGATCGATGCATGACAGTGATACTACGCTGAATAATTGGTTGTTTTATAAGTGACGGAAAAATATGCCCAAAAAAATATTTAGTTTTGTTTACCAGCCGCTGTGAACGAGAGTTACAAGTTTTTTTGGAACGCCGTCTTAAAATGCAACAAGGCTCAAAATAAAATTGGTTTAAAGTGGAATAAAGTGAATCTGATTTAAAGGAAAACAGACGTGCAGCAGCTACAGTGCAACAATGCTGGAAGATAAAAGTGCAGCAGAGAAAATGAATCAGAAAACCAGGAGAGCTGAAATATTAGAGATCAGTCTAACAGCGGCTTCATCTTCTCTCTCCGTCTTTTCCACCCACAGCAAGCACTTAGTTCTCCCATCACATCTGAACTGTTGGCCGCAGCGCTGCCCGTGGTGCCGATGGAGCCGCTCGCCTCCCCGGACACGAATGAGAAAGACACACCACAGACCCGTGCAGCCTCCGGACAGGACGCCTGCACCGTGATGTCTGACCAGTGTGTCGAGGCTTCTCCGCTTCAGTCAGACCCAGAGGACACAACGCTGATCTGCTCCTCGCCTCCCATCCAGGACGCAGAGAGACCGGATCCCACAAGTTTCTCCCCTCTGGCCAGGCCTCAGATCTCTCTGCCTGGACCTGAGAGTTCAGTCCCCCAGATCACAGCTGCTCAGCCTCGCATCGAGCCCCAAGTTCAGTACCAGCTTCCTCATCAGCTCCAGGTCTCACAGACCTTATTTGCCCAGATCCAGCCATCTGTTCCTCAGCCTTTGCCCCAGGTCCAGGCCTCGGCTCCTCAGCTACAGGTCCAGTCATCTGTTTCCCAGCCTCCGTCTTCGGTGCACAGGAGTCCCTCCCCTCTGCGTGTCAGCGTCTCGGTGCCTCAGCAGCAGCCTGATCCTTCAGCTGCTGGTCTCTCCAAAGGAGGAGACGACTCTGCTGTCCAACAGCACACACAACACAGTGAGTGTCACGTAACGCATGACACAGACACAGAGCGAATCATCCCTCAGCATCACGGTAATCAGTGTTAGAATTATTATGATCTGCAACACGATCATCATCACCTCTGCCATCGTGTCGCTTTTTTCCAGAGCCAACAGCTGCCTTGGTCGTGGAGGGTAAAGCGTTTACCCTCGATGTCCATCCGCCCTCTCCTGCAGTCCAGGGTGTCCAAGTTCACGGACCCCCGGCTCCAGGAGAGAGTGCCCCGGTCCAGACGAGCCAGCAGACCGGCACCAAGGTGAGAGAAAGATCCAGTGAACTTCAGAAACACACTGAGAACAACAGACCGCGTTCCTCTGTGGGTCAAACCGACTTGGCTCCGGTCTTGAAACAGAGACGTGAAGCTTTGAAACGATTATTTGTTAAAATGCATCAAACGTGCAGTTTTTTTTATTAATGACTCCAAAATGCATTTCTGTCTCCGTCCTTTGATCCAAAATGTTTCCCGGCTGCCAGCTGGCAGCTCCGGAGCAGCCGAGGGAGGAGAGGCTCACACCAGCAATGCGCCGGCACAGGTAAGAGAGAGCAAGAAGAAACCTTCACCAGATGTAACTGACTTTAATTCTGAGGAGCGTTGCTAATAAAAGTCAAAGATTTCTATTTTTATTCTTCGTTGAAGCCGATAAGCACGAGTCCAAGTCTGAGCACAGAGAGACCGTTCGTCTTCAACGAGTCGACGACGTCTCCAGGATCAGACTGCTCGTGCTGCAGGACACGATACAGAAGCAGCTTTCTTACCTCAGTAATAATCTGCTCATTTATTAACAGCTGGCTGCTTTCACAGACGTGGATTAAGTCGGATCCTTCAGTAATGCTTTTTAATCCGAGTCCTCCAGGACTGCTTCCACTGTTCGTTCTGCTGCTGCTGATACTGTTACAACTCCAACACCCGCTGCTGCTGTTACATGCACTAATGCTACCTGTGTTAACAGCAGCACCTCTGCTGCTTCTCACATGACTACGCCTCGACTACCAACCAGGCAATGTGGTGCAACTGCCCCAAAGGGATTTTGCACCACTGAAGTCCTGGATTGTGTTTTCACCCTGTGTCTAAGCATAGTTCTCACACCTTTATGTTTTAGCAGAGGGTTTGTACTCAGCACTGACTTGTCGTCTTGGTGTTCTTCAGGTTCCAGCAGCAGATCTGTTTGGACCACGGAGCGGTCCAGACCCCCTTCACCGGCCCGGCCTTTTCCACGCTGAAGGACGCTGTTAGACGCCTGCTGCCGTACCACACCTGTGCTGGTCACCTGCCCACTCAGGATGACTTTGATTTAGGTTAGTGATGATGATCTAAAACGAACCATCTGCTGGAGATATTAAAAATGTGACAGCAGCTGCTGACTTCAGCTCAACCCCTCAAACGCTGCATGTAACAGATAGACTGCATGATTCCACATGATTATTATGTAATTAATCAGTGCTGCATATCAAACATATACTCTAATGCGACGATATGCAGTAAATAACATCTCTGTGTCCTGTCGTCTGAATCACAGTAAAATCCTGCAGAGCTGCAACTAAAGATCATTTTTAATTAGTGATTCATTTCTCGATTTGTCCATAATTGGTTTCTCTTTATAGTTTTTTATTTCTCTTCTTATTTGAACTTTGAACTTCACGTCTGTGTATCGATAAAGATTTATCTTCAATTCTAAGATGTGATGATGTTTCTCTTCTCACAGTGGACCAGGAGTTTGACTCCGTGTCCGGTTTCCTGCTGAAACGCACCAAGGACATGGTCAACAAATACCGGCAGCTACTGGTTAAAGAAACCCAGGTGAGACACGAGACACTTCTTCATGTCTCTCAGCGTCTAGTGTCACTGTAACTGTTCTTCATTTTAAATGTGCAAATGAAGCTGTGTGTGTGTCTCACGTGGGATTTGATCTGGTTCCACAGCAGGAGAGTCCGTCGGCGGAGATGGTGATGCTGGAGCGTCTCTTCCTGCAGGCTGAGCGCTGCGCTTTAGCCGAGGACAGACGGAGAGTCCGCAGAGATCCAGGTATGAGACGTCATCAGACATTTTATTAAAGATGCTGTTTCAATCCTCAGGACAGACGCACGGACACAAGTGAATTATCATTTCCCTGCGCCTCAGAGCGCGGCACTTAACCTCCACATTTGCTCCGGAGCAGCTCCCAGGTGTGAACGTGTAATTAAGCTGAGTGAATGTGGAGCAGGGTCGCGCTGGGAGAGACTCTGCATGATGACGAGAAAATTACATGTGAGGGGTTAAGAGCAAATTAAAGCAGCGATGATATGTTAATTAAAAAGTTGGAAAAAGGGGAAGAGACCTCTTGAAAACAGTTAAATGATAAATGAATGATTAATAAAAAAGAAGTTACAGGTCAGAACAGATGTTACACTGTGAGGAGAACATATAAATTATAGATTTATGTTTCTGTGTTGGTATCTGTGTAACACTGACTGATCTCATTCATTGCAGAGTCGTTCATGATGGCCCTGGCTACATCAGCGTCTTCCCCGCACGGCGCCCACTCCTCCGGTCCCTCCCACCCGTACTCCTCTCGCAGCCCCTCCTCTCCACCAGCCTGGACCAGACTGTCTGACCGGCCCCCGGGACTGAAGACGTACCGCTCCAGCTCCCGCGGGGCTCTCAGACTAACCATCAAGCAGGAGTCCGGCTCCCGTAAGGTGGTCCACAACTCCGCCTGCGATCCGGGACTCAAGAGGGACCACATGGGGCAGCTGACCAACGGCAGCAGCGGAGCTGTGAACGAACCACGGCACTCTCAGGCAGCCGACGGAGCACCCCAGCGTCCTCAGCACGACGAGGAGATCTCCAACGGAGCTCTGTCTTGTGACACAGCAGAGGAAGTCTCACAGACGGCGCCCAGTTCCAAAATAAAAGCCCCAAATCCTCTTTCTATGCCAGAGCCACAGACCGGTTGCTTCGAGTTGCCTCCCAGAGATGTCAGCGCCCCAAAACTGAAATGCTACAGGTTGGATGCGTCTCCTCGGCCGGAGCAGCGGTTCAGCCCGCCGCCTCCTCCTCCTTCCCTCCAAGAGGACAACATGCTCAGTGAACATCTACAGAGTGCCATCGACAGCATCCTGGAGCTTCAGCGCCTGCAGGGCCCCTCTGCAGCCCCGACCAGGGCCACGTCAGGCCCGTCACTGGACCAGGCTGTCACCAGCATCCTGGAAGGACACCTGTGAGGTAACCTCACCTGTCTGACGCGGGATGAAACAAAGAAAGGTGACTTCTTCTCTGCTCCCGGAGCTGACAGAGATTCAGTCTCTGGAGTTTCAGAGACCGAATGTTTGAAAGAAGGAGGAGGAAAAAAAAGAAGAGGCACTATAAAGAGATGCATACCAGACAACAGCACTATCTATAGTCCGATAGATGTTAGATACTTCATTTCGATGTACGTTTGTGGAAAAAAAAAATCTATTTGAATAGGAGCTATATTGTTTCAGTGGTAGTTAAGTCATTCAGAGGTTTACGACACTGGTGTAACCTTCATCAGCATATAGTATATAAGTAATAGTGAGGAAAACGAAAACGTGGAGTAGACTGAGATTATTCAATAGTTTTTTATAAGATTTCTTTCACAGATGTGAAGTTTCTTTTGCATAGTGCCAAGCTTCCAGGGTATTTATTTTGATAATCTGTGCCAACTGTGTTTTCAGATGAGTTGCATCGAGAAAGGCAGCGAGTGTGTGTGTGTGTGTGTGTGTGTGAGTGTGTGGGAATAGTCTGTCTGTCTCTAAAAGAAAGAGAGAGTGTGTGTGTGTGTGTGTGTGTGTGTGTGAAAGCATTGCATCCTGCGACGGGGACCGTGCATACAAAACAAAATACAAAAGCCCCCTGCAGGCTCCATCATCTCGGCTTATCGAATGAAACTCCAAAGAATTTGTGACTTGCTACATCCTGAATACACCAGCAAACGTCCATGTCGTGTCTCTTCCCACAAACTGGAGTCCGTCCTCGTTTAAAAAGCAAAGAAAGAAAGAAAGAAAACACGAAACAGAAACTAGGCGTGCGTTCGTTTGTTTTATTAGGTTTGGACCCTTGTTGTCGTTCATGCTGGAGTCTGACTGTGAAATATTTGTAGAATGGTCTCTCATATTTAATGTATTAACATGCAAGCAATAATGAGTTAGGGTTGTTAGGAGCAGTGGTGGTGCAGCGAGGAGGAGGAGGAGGAGGGAGATCTTTGCCCGTCATCGGATGAAAACCAAGATTGTTTTTCAGGAAGGAGAGAAGCTTATTCCGTCATCTGAGCCCGTGTCGTTCTGAAATCATGTTTGAGGGTCACGTAACGGCGTAAACGATCCAGTTTGAGAAAGAAAAACACCAAAACCGCGGCTGTTTCCCACAACACACTGTACAGAACTTGAGCCTCTCTGCATCATCAAACAGCCTTTGACCAAAAAAACTAGAAGAATCGTCACAACTCTCTTTTATTTATGTATTTATTTATTTATTTATTAAGTTATTGGTTCGAAGCCCGCCGTGCTAAGCCAGCTTAGAAGATTTATTCTCACGCAGCCATCGTGGAGCAATATGATTTATTTTTCTTGCAACATCTTTACGTTAACGTGACAATCTTAACGGTCTGTGTGAAAAAATGTGAAAACACGTGAGAGAGTAGATGTCATTCGTTTCAACGGTTGTTCGACTCTCGCCTGTGCAAAATTATTCTTTGTAGATGGATTTTACCGTGAAAAAAAAAAGAAAAGTCAAAGCTGCAAAATGTTTCTCTGATTTTCTTGTAATATAAATTGAAAACGTGCTTCAAAGATTTCAGCTCTTGGAGAATTGGAAACGTTTAGAAAATGCCTTATTGTTAATTCAGTGTACCTTTAAAGGAATCCGCAGAGAAAAGATAATTAATGTGATGTTTTAAAATACCGCTCTGTTCTGAAATGTGAAAGTAACCTGTGCTTCAAGAAGAAAAAGAAAAAAACATCTTCCAGAGATTTGGGGCTAAATCAAACAGGCCTTCTCATTTCTTGAAATGATTGTCATTTTTGGTTTTTTTTGGAAATATGTCTGTAAAGGTGTCTTTTTGTTGGAATGAACAACAAGGAGTTATAATATGCAGTAAGTAATGTAGTGTTGAAACCTGCAGTAGTCTGGGCGGACACACACTGAAGGATTCACCGCTCTCGTACAAAATCTGTTTCTGAAGCTCACTGATGAACACGTTTAAAATCTGATACAAGTAACTATTTATCGGCGAGAGAAGCAGCATCCCCTCGACTCGTTCTGCCGTGATATTACTGTTCTGCTTCACTCTCAGTGAAAAAGCTCTTTAAGAATACACCGTCAGCTCAGCAGACACTGTTAGAGACTATCCGGTGAACACAGTGGAGCATTCAGCGGTTAAAGGAGTTGGTGGAGACCAAAAATGAGAGTGAACATTGGCTTTATATTCATCAGTTTGACACAAACACGACTACAAATGAACCAGATCAACCGTTAAAAAGGGTTAATAATATGTTACAGCTGTGGTTATAACTTGTTTCTGCTGCCACCAAGTGGCCAAAAAGGGTTACTGCAGGTTAAAAATGTAGACGTTTGCCAGGACTTCAGTTTGTAGGAGCTGTAACGTGTTCGTTAGTGAGCTGGTTGGTGGATTGACACGAGAGCGGTGTCAACTTTGGTCTTAACCATCAGCAGAGCTGAGAAAGCGAGTCAGCACGTTTCCCACAATGTGAATTTCTTCAACTGAGTTTGAAGACGTGAAGTCTCCGGTGTGTCTCCGCCCTCAGAGGTTTCACTGTAATGCAGTAAAGATGTCAGAGTGTCTTTCAACTTCTTAAAAAAAGGAGGACGCTCCACCAAAAATGTCGCTCGTGTTGATCTGCTCTTTAATATTTCTGAGGAGAACTTCACGTCATCTTTGGTGGAGTCTCCTCTGGAACAAAGCAGCCTCATGTGCCATTGTTACCACATTCTGTCCGCAGTGTCAAACACTGACCGTGCTTCATAGGACAAAGTTTTACATCTGCATGTTGAGCCATTTCGGTATTTATTTGTAAATGTGTTCTTTTATTTTTTATTTTTCTGACTGAACTGTGAAACCAGGGGAGCTCATAACTCTACACGAATTCAACTTCAGATACAAAACATTTGACTGACAGATTGTTCTGATGCCAAAATCAAGAGGCCTTAATTCAGCAAAACTAGATTGTAAAAAAAAGTAAAGAAAAAAAAAAAAGTCATTCCTGACAGGAAAAAAAAAAATCCACCTGAAGACTCCTTTGACCTGAAAGTCACGAGTGATTCATATATGAAATGTTAAGAAAAAACGCTTTTCTACTCATTTTTACAGACTATTTATTAAACTGTGATTTTGTAAGAAATAAAAACAAAAACAAAGTGTGTGACGGTGTGTGTGTGTGTGTGTGTGTGTGAACAGACACAAACATTAATACAAACATCACCTTTATTTTATATCATTCATTGATTAGGAAAAACAAAGATTCAGGATTTACATCCAGGAAAATATCGAAGCAGCTGTGAAACATTTATCAGCCTTTGCAAAGGGGGCGTTTGGTTTAATACTCGGTCACATTTTGGAGTTGGCACCTTTTCTTCTTCTGTAGTTTGGGTTCTGTCAAAGACGTCGTAGTGAAAACACTGTAAACTGAAACGAGCTCACGTCCCGACGCTGCGGCTCCGTGTCTGGGGATTAGGAGGCACGTTAAAACACGAGCCATGGAGGCGTCCCAAACATCTGGAGACGCAGCGAGCGAGACGTAAACATCAGGAGCTTAAAAATGATCAACCGGCCAACTGCACTGTGGTTTAGTATTCGTCTCCACCCGCCCCAAAGGCACCTTGGGACCAAACTCATCTTTCCAAAAAAAAGGGAACACAAGATGAAATTTGATTTCAAAAGATGCGTCTGGGGAATTCATCCTTCATCTATCGACTTAAAACAGACAACGGTGAAAAGAAAAAGCAGGGTGGAGCGTCGTGTTAAAATGATCCCCTCTCTGCAAAGCGTTTATTCTCAGACTGATGGAGGCAAAAGCTTCTAACCCACAGGATAAGGAGGGAGGGTGGGGTCGGTTAAATTAGGAGCAGGCTGTAGCTTTTGCTAAAAATCTGTTCTTAAACTTAGATATTTTAACCTTTGTTCATAAATAATTATACATCTTTCATAATAAAAAGTGGCCGTATGCAATCTCATGGCGTCCACCGTGGCGTTGTGGACTCGGATTCAGTGCTGGGTATCTACTCCACAAATAAAGAGTCTCTGCTCAAGTTCATTCAGGATCCACGTGGAAACCTGGCAGCATCTCACGGCCGCTCAGGTTCTTGTCCATCTGCAGGTGTAGTGTATTCACCTGGTAACTCCACAGCTGCCACATGCTGGTAACGCTTCTGTCCCGGCTGGTGGAGCAGCTCATTCGTCCACTCAATAAAAATTTGGCTTGTAAAGTTTGCAGGAAGTTTCAAATCTAACCGGCACTTTGACCGGCTGATGAGAAGCTCGGCTTCCTGTCCTGGTCTGCAGCTGCTCGTGGTCGTCATGGAGACCGACGTCAGTTGAGTTTGATGGGCAGGTCCTCTCCGTACTTGCGGAGGAACTTGCTGTGGTTGTGGTCAACGGACCAGAGCGGAGGGAGGTGTCGCGGCTGCATGGTGGTGAGGAAGTGCTGCCTCCAGCGGCGCTCCAGGTCCATCAGGCCCCGCAGGCCCTGATCGGCTTGAGCTTGCACCACCTTCAGACCGTGAGGCACGTACGCTCTGTTGAAAATCCTTCAGGAAAGAGGAGCAGTCAGAAGGAGAGTGCACACGGTAAGAGAACTGTAGGGATGGGAACCGAGAACCGGTTCTTGTTGAGATGGAATCGTTTGGCAGTTTATCTAACGATTCTCTTATCGATTCAAGAATTACGTCACGCAACTTCTGCAAGAAGTTACGCACGCTCGATTCCAGCAAGCACGACTAATTACGGCACGTAACTTAAGTTTGGCACGTGCAGTGCAATCAGTAGTAACAATGTCACTCACTCGGTTCAAACGCTCCAAAGTTTGGCTGCATTTCACCAAAACGGACGTCAACAGGGCGACTTGCAATCATTGCAAAGTGGAGATAACAGGTAAGGTTATAACAGGTAAATAACACACTGCCTACCATGTTAGCGCCATGTGCTTCTTTGTAAAACATGCTGTAACAGTTAACGTTCAATGAATTCCTTCTGCATTACATTTAGAAGATGACCATGACGAGAGAGAGAGGCTGGCAGCTGTACTAGTACTCGCTCCAGTTCACTGCCTCCTCTAAATGATGCTTCTCCTTTTTTCCCAAATGAGAATCGATAAAGAATCGAATCGTTAAGCAGAATCGATAATGGAATCGTAAAAATCTGATCAATTCCCATCCCTAGTTAACTGTCATGTCTGTGAGGTCAAACTCACCTCGTCTCCAAACTGGCAGCCTGCTGCAGCTCCTCGTCCGTCAGCTCCTGCTCCTCGTTCACGTTGAGGAAGCTCTTGATCAGACCCTGCAGCTCCTCTCGTCGCTGCTCCGGTAGTCCTTCGCCGGCGGTGAGCAGAGCGCGAGCCGCCGAGCGTACCCGCCGTCGGTCGGAGTCCTCCAGCAGGCGGACTCCCTCCTCGCAGCCCTGAGGGGCAGCGAACTCTTCGGCCAGCTGCTGCTTCAGGAAGCCGTCGTGCACGTTGGAGGCGGCGTGGCAGCTGGTGCAGAGCAGCAGGATGTCGTGAGAGTTGTGGTCTTTCATCTCGGTGGGAAAATGCCGTCTGTACTCGTGTGGCACGATGTTTTTCCTGAGGGAGCAAAGAGAAGATGAGCTCATGTGTCACGTTAAGCATAAACTATGAAAACTTTCAGTACGTGTCCAACCTGATGTAGGAATCCGCTTTGCCACAGACTACACACAGATTCTCCTTGGCAGTCAGATAATAGTCCTGTTGGGAGTCCGGACGTCCTGACGGCTCAAACAGCAGCCGGACTACAAAAGGATCTTCACTCTGGAGCACTGAGACAGAGACAACGTACAACACATAAGAAGAGAGGACACCTCGACTTCAGACTCGTCTGAGCTTTGGGATGAGACACAGACAGTGATCCTAACATCATAAATACATTTAAAGATACAACATGCAACTTTATTTCATTCTTATCATTTTTCATTATTCTGCGTGTACGTGCTTCTGTCGGTGTTTGGGAACTCAAACCGGTTGCTGTTGGCAAAACAGCGTGTACACATCATGTGACAGACGTGTTTCTTCTACATACAAAAGATTTTAAAGATGCTGCTTATAGTGATAATTTTCTAAACAAAGGAACGATGGAGGAAGACTAAAAAAGTTGCATGTTGTAGCTCGGCAGCGATCAGTGATGTTCACACATTGGAGTCATCCTGTGTACCTCCTATTCCTTTATCTAGGTACCATTTGGCTTTCTTCTTGTCACAGGTGCACAGAGGCTGGTCATCAGGAGCGTGGAGGAAGCAGTTATCATAGAGAGGAGACTTCCTGTAACAGAGAGACACAGCTGAATCTAAATCTTTTCCTCCAAACTGTTTCTTTGCCTCGGTGGTGTGCGCTCCACCCTCACCTGGCGGAGTAGCCCACGCCCAGCGGTTTCCTCCTGTTATTCTTTCGAGGGTCTGGGACTTGCTGATCTCCAGACTCCGGGCTTTCTTGAGCGGGCGGTCTCCGCGTCCTCCGCCTCCTCTCTCCGTCAGACGCCCTGTCTTCTCCGTCTCCTCGGCCCCTGAAAGGCACGTCCACCAGGCCCTGGCAGCGGGCGGCCAACTCGAAATAAGAGCTCCCGCTGGAAGAGGCGGGACTGGCTTCGGATTGGAGGCCGAGGAGATGGAGGAAGAGGGCGATGGACACTTGGGCATCTCTCGCAGCGTAAGTCATCTGGAGTGAAGAGACGACGACAGTCGATTAGAGCAAAGTGGAGACACTGATTCACGGAGCCACATTTAAGCTCGTTTATATCAGCTAATAACCGTTTATTTTGTAATGCACTTCATCTTTCGTACTGATGATTCAGTCGAGCGTGTTTCATTCCCGTCCAAGCTGTGGAAGAACTCCAACTGTCAGTCACCCAACATCAAAAATTAATTGATTTACACCTAAAATAGCTCGTCCGTCTTCACAACTGCCGATTTATTCACTGAAGAATGTGAAGAGCGTCGTAACACAATGAATCATCACCTGCTCCAGTGTCAGCTGATCTGCCTCCCAGTCACTGCAGCGCAGCTCCAGGGATTTATCCAGAGACACATTCAACAGATCGGCTGCCAGAGACTTCAGACTAAGGCCATTATTCACCGCAGTCAGCCTGAACAAACAGAACATAAACATAAATGTCACAACGTGCCACAAACAAGAAGAAAAACTCTGACACGAAACAGCAACAAGCAGACTGCACCTTTGTCTTAAAGTAAGGTAGCGCAGGTCGACCGTGCACGTCATCGACAGGCCGTAGTCGCGCGTCAGCCGCTTGCCGTCTTCGTAGCAGCCGACGCCGACTTTCAAAATGTGCGGGTCTCGGAGGACTTCCATTAAGCTGAGAGGGAAGTGGCCGCTTCGAAACGCCAGCAGCCTCACCAGGACACACAGGCCTGAATATGTGGCCATCTGTAGCAGGGAGACCGCCGAGGCTCGGCCTTTCACCGACACCTGGGACAGACGACAGCAGCCGGGTCAGGAAAAAAAAAAACACACAAACAAACAAGAAACTTGAAAAGTTGAATAAAAAGGAAAAGTCCACCCTCATGATCATCTTACACTAGTACACGCATCAGATTAGATGTTAGGAGTATTTTATATGAGGCTAGTGACTGTCTGAATCTGTCAGGGTGGATTTTTCCTCTTCATGTGTGAAAACATGCAAAAGGTATTTCTTACGGCGTCACTCTTTACCCATTCACAGTCAAACCCCAGCACGGGGAAGACTGACAACTCCTCCTGCATCAGCGGCCACAGCTGCTGCCACTCCTCTTCAGAGCTCACCATCACTGGTTTCACCCCGAGCAGCTGTTCAGACGACGGGATCTGCACAGCAGGGGGCGGCTGCGGAGTCTGACACTCCACAGCCTTAAACTCTATCTCCAGGAGCGGTGCTCGGGTGCACGTATACGCCACGTCTGCGAGCTCCTTCTCCACGGGACACGAAGCTTCCACAGGATCGGCCGCCGTCTGGACGGAAGGCAGCCGCTTCCTTTTTGTCCGGTACACTCGCCATATGAGCAGCCCGCCCAAGGTTGCCCCTAATACTGTTGTTAGGACAGCAGTTAAAGGCCCTCGGTGAGACATGTTGACTTGTATCTGCAGCTGGCTGAAAAAGTGCAAACCTAGAACCACAAAACACACACACAGTTGGTCTTCAGTGGTCGGATCTGTGTGTTCTGAGCAGGGTGTGTTCGTGATGGTTTACCTTCCCCGTGTCAGTGGGCTCCCGTATAAAGCTGACTCTGCTTCCGTGATCTGGACATCTCTCTGGAAAAGACGGTCAGATTTAGTGGTCGTGTGACGGTGCAGTCGCTGATTACTGATGGCGGTTTCACATTGCTCCAGGTCACCGTGATCATCTTCTCAGGATATGTTGCTGATCTGCAATGGTTCTGGTTCCGACATCTACTTCCAAAATAATATCTGTTTCTTTTTTTTATTATCTTTACTCGTTATTAGTTTTTTCTCAATAGGGCATAACAAACATACAACATAACGCATATAACATGACGAGGGGAGGATAGTGCATCAAAAAAAAGCAAATCAGATATAAAAATATAAAAAGGATGCTGCTCAAAAACAGGGGAAAGATTAAAAATAAAATCTTATTGGAGGGTTTGATCTCGTCTTTACGGTCCATAGTTAAACACATAGCTGAGACCAGCTCTCTGCAAAAATATTAGTTTGCGTTCTTAGTTTAAATGTAATTCTCTCCATAACATATATTATAAATGACATCAATCCACTTGTTTATTGTTGTTTGTCTTTCTTAAGCCTTTTCCTGGTCGGAGCCTATTTACACCTGACTAACACTAACGAGAGGTATATTTATATACGTTTTGCATATTCAAGTCCATCCAGATGCAGCTCATCAGACAGTCCTCCTCTCTTTGGCTTTTAACACTACGTAGATGGTTGATTGTTTGTGTATACATGCATATTGTTATTTATGTGATTTATTTTATCTATGTGCAGATTGTGCTTTTTATTCATTTAATTTTGATTGTTTTCTATCATCTACTCAATGTTTTATTTCTGTTGTGTTATTTATTGTGTTCTTCTTTAGAAACCCTGTGTTTGCTGAAATTGTGCTGTATAACTAAAGCATGTTGGATTTAAAGTTTAGAAACATTTTCCTTTTACAAACTGTCTCCAGGACCCTGAGAATCTCTCCACAGAGGGACAGTCCCAAAAAAAATGTGAAGATGATTTGCTGAATTATAATAAAATCAGTTTCCTTTGTAATATTGTCCCAAAATCTTTGGACACCCCCCCCCCCCCCCAAAAAAAACATGTGGTGTCTCTGATATCTCAACATAATGCTACATTATGGATCTTTGACACATGAAGATGATGAGACAGGCTTTGTACCCTGAACTGTCACTTCCTGTCATATTTGAGGACTGACCACAGGACCAGGTGAGGACAGGTGAGGTGTCACCTGTCTGCTATCAGGACATGTGACCCTCTCTGTCTCTGCTGCAGCTGACTAACATCTATCCAAACACACACAGGCTGGCACCATGTCTGACATGCTCAACATAATCAGTGACAGCTAACACAGTGTGTAATTAACGGCAATTTCCTAATTAGGTCAAAGAATGTAGCTATCAAACAGTTAGCCTGACCGTTAGCTGCGACACAAAACCGCGTAAAAAGACTCAAACCCGCGGAGCTGCTGCTCACACACAGACGTGTTCAGAAGACAACACCACCGACCGTCGGTCCGTGTCGGTATTCGGTTCAGCTTTCACCGTTAAGTCGCGGTTACACCGACGTTTTAGCCTCGTTAGCCTACCACAGCTACGTGCTAAGGTGTTTCGGTTTAACGGGCGTCCGTGTTAACTGGCGACTGCGTCCGCGGTTGTCGTAGTTACGCGGCAGCCGTTGGAAACAGGAAACTGTCAACCAGCGAATCAGGTAGCTGTTTTTTTTAAAACATTGTTACGTCAACAAACAAAAAACAAACAAATAAACACGAGGACAGCTGCGTGTTATCCTGCGACAGCCACAGGAGCGGTCACCAGTTAACACGGTCGCGCGTTAAACCGGAACACCGGTTAACTCGCTTACCTTGTGTCACCTCTCGCCGCCTCGTACGACCCCGGCGTCCTTCCGCCGTGTGCGGCACGTTCCCGCGTTTAACGGCGCTTCTGTGCGGTTAAGCGTGAAGTTGGAGTCTTACCTTCACGCCTTCAGCCCGCACGGTGCAACTTCACGCACATGAACCCTGTTCTTTACTCAGCCAGGTCTTCCGGCCTGTATTTATAACGACGCTGCTGCGCCGGCGTGCCGCGCTTTGAGCAGCGCCACCTGCTGGACAGACGGAATAACAACCGCAGAGTCACCGCTGCACACCTGAAAGAATATTTTAATTTTATATTATATATAATTAATTTTACCCCTTTGTTGCTAATATGGGTCTTTGTTTTTAATTATTGTTCATGTATTATTTATTTTAGTCTTTTTTTTGCAGTTGTTGCACATTATTTAACTGTAAATTTGATATTTTATATACCTTTTATATTTTGTTCTTAATAGACTTGTTTACATATGTTGTTTTTGTTTGTATACCTGGAGTATTATAACAAAAATAATTTCCCCACGGGATTATTAAAGTATTTCTGATTTTTATTGTTAGTGTAAGCAGAGGGAGGTCACCGTGCATATTGTAGCACAATTGAAATACCTGGATTTGCACCTGAATTTATTAAAACACTACTAAATATTCACACATTTGGGTTTTTAGCTGGAGGGGGAAAAAAAATCTAGTTTCACTTTAAATTAAGATTTTTTTTTAAAGGAAAGAAAAAGAAAATATACAATCAATTAGAGTTGATCGTTTACCATAGAATAAACCACAGCTTAAACTTTAGAAATAAAATATTTGTTTTTTTTATAATTTTTAGACCATGTTAAGAGGTGCATCATCTAAAATAATGTCACTTAGCTGCTTGCCAGTCTTTGAAATTGATTTGTAACGTAGCACTCAAGTGTAAACGTACTGTGATGTCATCCATTGGTTTATTGCTGTTCGTAAAATTTTAAATTTCTTTAGGAATGTCCCGGTGTTGTTTTTATGATCTCATTTGTCTGAAAAAATTGCTGCATCATACATGATTTAGCGATGTTTAACGTTTAAGTACAAATGTGAATTATTATATATATTATAGTGTTTAAATTAACTATAATTAATGAGTTTACTCAGCTCTTACAGGATCCTGCTGGTAATTACTTTCCTTAAAATTCATTTGGTGCTACTAAATTTATTATGCACGTGCTTGTACGAGGGCTGCAACTAATATTATTTTTATTTTTAGTTAAATGCAATAAATCATAAAAAATGTCCATACATGTTTTAGAAAGTCCAGGTCCACATCTTCAAATTGCTTGTTTTGTCTGACAGCAGCCCAAAATTCAAAGATTAAATCAATAAACAAATAATATGAAACAAAAAGCAGCTAAGTCTGAAAAGGTATAACCAGTGGATGTTTGTCATTTACTCAAATGTATTAAGAACACAGACCACTCTTTCCTCTACCACCATCCGTTTATTCAATCTTTTAGCTTCAATATTTCTCCGAAGAAGTGGAATAAAGTAATGAAATAATTACAAAATGGAAAAATAGATCAGTTAACAGATCATATTCACAGGTTTGATTTAAAAAGTAAAATAAAAACAAGACAGAGAGAAATCAGACAGTGAGAGATGAAACCGTTTTTTTAAATCTCCCTGTAGTTTTTCTGCTGACCGTCAGAACCACGGCATGCTAACGGAGGCAGGGCCGGTCAGCACGCGGCCACGCTGCAGCACCACAAACTGACTAAACCCACGCCCATCATCACCTGTGGGGTCAAATCAACTGTTTTTTTAGTGCTTGTGCAAAATAAAAAAAATGTAAGAAATCGACTAATTGAAATAAAAATTAAAAAAACGAAAGAGGTGGAGAAACAGGAGACGACTCGTCCGACTGTGTTAATTAAAAAAACAAGACCGTTACCAAACGAAAGAAGAATGACGATGAAGACAGAAGAAGTCAAATGTTAAGTACTGACGAGTACTAAACTATAAAAGAAATAAAATAATTAAGCACAGGTAAGAGAGGCAACCAGCTGGGCACCACCACCGTTGCTAGGTCCACATTGATTGTTGCTGCAATGATACCCTATTTACAGTGAGATGCTCCGCATCCGATCACGGGATGCAACAGACGGAAATAAAGAGATTTATTTTCTTCAAAAAACAATAAAACAAACACAAAGTAAAGCAGCTGTCCCTTCACAAAATCTCTTTACATCACAATAAAAATTAGCACTGCTGTGAGCTGTGTGTACAGTATAGATTCTTTATAGATATATATATTTATGTATAATATATACGGTCATTTCTTGTATACACAAACGTGAACTTGTTTCTTGTCTTGTAGCTAGCCTGTGCCTTTGGCACGATTACTTACAACTCTTCTGTTAGATTCCAAAGCTATTTAAAATATACTTAATGCATAAAAATAAAGATTTTGGCATTGTCTCACTCTATTCTTCGGATCGGGAAGTTATTAACTTCACATCTGGAAGCGGAGTTCTCTCAGTGCTGCAGTTCTTCTGCCAGGTGAGGGAGGTCTCGTCCTCGTCAACAGGGGGCGCCAGGAGCTAGACCGAGCAAAGGCAGGCAGGCGGAGAGAGGGAGGTGGGGGGGCGTGGAGCCACCACACCTGGGTGGGTGGGTGGTGTTAGGGGGCTGGGTGTGGCTCGGCACAGATATTCCACAGGGTTTATGATGACCTCGCTCCACAGCACAAACAAAACAATACAGACAGTGCTAATGAAAGGCCTGGGGAGCTGGGAGCTTGTTAACAGCTCGCTTTGTGTTTTCACTGCTGTGCAGAGTCCTGCCGCTCACCCGGCGCTCTCCACCGTCTCCCCGTTAATATCGGCCCCGCTGAGCTTGTCCACTGAAACTGAGACAAAGAGAGACAAGAGGACGTTCCCCTCTTCTGCAGTCCATCACCCATCTGCTCCCTCAACTAACACCTCCTTTTTGTCCAGTCAGTCCAACAGTCTTCAGAGCTGGATCTCAAAGGTCTTGTGCAGCTCGGTGGAGAAGGGATTTGTCGGGGAGGGTGTGGTGCGCTGGCGCGAGCGGCCCTCCAGAGCCGCCCACTGGGCCTCAAAGGCATCTTCCTGCGGCTGAAGGGGCGGCTGGGTGGCCGGGGAGGATGGAGCGAGTTGGGATGGAGCCGCCCAGTTGTCGGCCCCGTTGAAGGTCACACTACCGTTGGATGGCTGGAGGGGAGCAGGGTTCACTGCGGCGGGCTGCGGGGGTTTGATGAACGGACTGACGTTGCCGACAACCTGGGCATCGTGCTGGGGTGTTGTGGAGACCGGGACGGGGAATGCCTGGGGTTGCGTGGCCGAACCGAACACGTTAGCCACCATCTGTGAAGGAGTGATGCCCACCACGGGCACGCTGGGCTGAGGGAACGGCAGCCCGTTCGGCATCGGGTAAGAGGACGGAGCCTGAGCGTGGAAGGCAGGCTGACGAGGGGGCAGCATGGGCACGGCAGAGGGCAGAGAGGACATGAAGCCCACCGGGGGGATGGAGGGAACAGGCGCCACGGGGATGGGCACGGGGGCGGTGAAGGGCTGGGGGGCGGCGATGGGCTGGGGGGCGGACACGGGGGCGGTGAAGGGCTGGGGGGCGGCCACGGGGGCGGCGAAGGGCTGGGGGGCAGTGAAGGGCTGGGGGGCGGACACGGGGGCGGCGAAGGGCTGGGGGGCGGACACGGGGGCAGTGAAGGGCTGGGGGGCGGCAGCTGCTATGATTGGATTAGGCTGTGGGGCTCGGACAGACTTGGTGACTTCTTCTAACCACCGGTCTGCTTCTGATGGGGTGCGTTTGTGGGAGGGCATGGCCGGGGACGATGTGGGGGGGACCACAATCACTGGAGTCGGGGATGACCAGTTACTTCCTGCAGACGGGGAGACAAAAAAAAGAGTGAACAGACTAAAAATAAACATTTAAACTGTGAGACAGAAAAATATTCTGATGATGAGATTCATCATCCCAGTTCAAGGATCTGACTGACATTTTGGAAAAGAAGCTTCCTGGAATCAGAGACCACTCTCATATCTATCGGCCTGTCGGGCACCAGCCCGTTAATCTATCTTAACATAAAGACGGGAAACAGCCAGCCTGGCATCCTAACACCAAAACCCAGCAGGCATCAAGTTACCTCATGTCCACGTGACTTCAAACTCCTTTTTCTAAATATGTAAATGTTACGTAGTTCATTTGTTTCCCTTTTGGCTGCTTTGTCAGTTTGCACGGGGTGTTTTATTTTGAAAATCGACCGGATTCTCTGTGCCGTTTCTGTATCCGACTTCCTGTCAGCTCGAGCTGCACCGTCAACAGAAGAACAGCCGCTTTGGAGCCGCTGGGGTTTGAAACACTGACTAGAACACGTTGCATTTGTACCTGCAGGAATCTGGGGGAATTTCTTGTGGGTCTTGTTACTTTAGGACGGAGCTGTAGCTTCATATTTTCAGAGCAGACAGTCTGACTATCACTCATTATGTTTTTAATGTACCATGAAGATACAGGAACTTGTCATGGTGTCCTGACATGCAGTTATTGTGTCCCCATCTTAAAATCATGACACGAGGAACATTTTGTATTCACACCCTGTGGTGTGTAAACAGTTCAGCCTCTCCTCAGTGCTGCTTACCTGGCTGTGCTGAGTTCGGGGCCCCTGCTGGGGTCTTAGCCCAGGGGTTAGTGTCTCGAGCAGGCAGAGCGGGCGGCAGAACTGGAGGGTTAGCAGTGACAGCAGCAGCAGCAGCAGGAACAGAGAAGGCAGGAGCTGTGCCGTTCACTACAGCATGGACAGAGACAGAAGCTAGTACAGGCGGCTGATGATCGGTTCGACATGCACAATGTGACCGTGCAGGTAAACAGCAGTGACAGATGTTAATGACACATAAAGTGAATGTAGTTATGAGAAGATGTGAGCGGGCGCACGTTCGTCACAGTCGTCACTGGAAGTCTCTTCTTTTCCCACAGAGCCGAATAACGAGAAATTCAGCCGGAATGTGGCCGATGAATAAAAGCGTTGGCCACAGAAGTTGGCCGCAGATCACTTTTGGCGTTCTGCTGCAGTAAACAACCGATCTATCAGTGTGTGCTTCCTCATTCTCCTACTGATGACGGCAGCTCTGCCAAAACTTCATTACAGTCGCTCAGTTAACGTCTCTAAATTTTCACTTTTAGAACTTCGAGCAGCTAAATTCTGTTTGTGGGGGTCAGCAGGATGATTAGGACAGTTTTCAATTAATGCTTCATACGTAGCATCTAAACCTGATGTGTGATTTGTAGGAATGCACCGATGTTTTTTTATTTGTTACATGAATTGCATGATGTGGATCTTTCTCAAAGTTTCCCAGAAGCGTCTCTGCGCTCGGCTACGTGTTGAATACGGGTCTGTTCTAGTTTTGATGCTTGGCACGAGAAACATACATCGGGAAAATGGACAAATCCGAGGTCATTAACAAAACCAAACCAAAACAGTGACGTGGCGGAGACGTGTGCCTCCAAAAAAAAAAAAGGATAAAAGAAAGGTTTCTCCTCAGCACAGCGTTCATGCGACATGTAAATCAACGTATAATCATCGGCCAATGCGTCGGTGCATCCCTAGTGTTTTGTCTATTATACAACAGGTAGCTCAAACCGAGCAATCTGATTGGACATTTAGAACGTGCTCAGATCAAATCATAACGCAATACGTCTGAATATTCTGAATTTTATGGAGCTGTTAGACTGCCGCGTTAATACAGGTGTGCGACTCGTTAATACAGGTGTGCGCCTCGTTAATACAGGTGTGCGCCTCGTTAATACAGGTGTGCGCCTCGTTAATACAGGTGTGCGCACCTCGTTAATACAGGTGTGCGCCTCGTTAATACAGGTGTGCGCCTCGTTAATACAGGTGCGCGCCTCGTTAATACAGGTTTGCGCACCTCGTTAATACAGGTGTGCGCACCTCGTTAATACAGGTGTGCGCCTCGTTAATACAGGTGTGCGCCTACAGGTGTGCGCCTTGTTAATACAGGTGTATACCTCGTTAATACAGGTGCGCGCCTCGTTAATACAGGTGCGCGCCTCGTTAATACAGGTGCGCGCCTCGTTAATACAGGTGCGCGCCTCGTTAATACAGGTGCGCGCCTCGTTAATACAGGTGCGCGCCTCGTTAATACAGGCGCGCGCCTCGTTAATACAGGCGTGCGCCTCGTTAATACAGGTGTATACCTCGTTAATACAGATGTGTACCTCGTTAATACAGGTGTGTACCTCGTTAATACAGGTGTGTACCTCGTTTGTGTTCAAACAGTGAAGGTCGACTTTGTAGTTATTGTAAATGTTGTCAGTCCATGGAGAAATGATTTTTCTTTTCAGCAGAGATCTACAAGTTTCTCTGTTGCAGGTCATTACTCAGGCTCGTGAAGTGACTGAGGGGGCCCTGCATTAGTCAGGCTCTGTGCATCTCCATGGAAACAGATCAGATCAAAACCATGTTTATTTTGAGAGCAAACTGCATCAGTCGTACCGCAGCCGTCTCATGTAATATTGCCTGTTTTAAAACTTCACACAGCTGCGCAGAACGTGAGGTTGGATGTTAACGGGTTAAGAAGAGGCTTTGTTGGCGTTACCTGGTGCTACAGGAGACTGTGGGGATGAAGCCGGTTTGGGCATTGGTGCCGAGGAGAAGGGGTCCTCTGGGGGTCCGCTGAACGCCGAGGTGATCTGAGTGCACAGCGAACTGATGCTGTCTCCTTCTCCTTCTACCTCAGGGACTGCAGAGGAAACCATAGAAGCAAATATAAAAGATAAGACTGCATCAGACAGAATTCACCTCTTTGTTTATCTTTAGGGTGGATTCTAAATATAGATACTTGTGCCACAAAAGGAGCTGAGGACAGTCGGGCACTTGGTCCGGATCACAAACTCACCTGTGTTCTTGATGGGGAAGTCGGACTTGCGCTGCATGGTGGAGGGCAGCTCGTTCATGCGCAGCGACAGCTGTCGTTTGAAGGGAGAAGTCTTCTGACTGAGGGCCGGGAATCCTCTGAAGGAGCCCTGCCTGGCGATAACGTCGGCCGGTGCGTGTCTGCGCGGTATCACCTGGGGTCCCAGGGCGGACATGGAGAGAGGCGGGGAGGACGTGGGGGATGGTGAACCTCCTCCCGTCTGGTGTGCTGAGGAGTTTGTCACATTAGTGGCTGAGTTCCCGGCGAGGATCACGTCTGTCTCTGCTGTGAGGAGAAGGCCGACGTTCAAGCAATGAAGCAACAGCGGACAAATGAATCAATAACATTGAAGTGTGCAGGTTAAACCGGCTGAACTGCTGCCGAGGTCGGGTAATAACATCGTCTAGATGAGACTATATCAACAGACCTTTTTTAGCATCCTGTAGCTGCCTCATGACTTCCTCCCGCTCTGCCGCCTCTGTTGCCGTGGTAACGCGAAAGGAGCCCTCGCGGGTGAAAGTGGTTCTGTTGGCGTCAAACGTTGCCGTGACTCCGCACTCCTTCTCCCGTTTCTGTTTTCGCTCCAGACAGGCGGCGAATGCACAACCCACAGCGTGACTGAGACGCTCTCCCTGAAAGAAACGACGATAATATGATGTCGTTATTCACACACAGCTCCCAGCATACATCCTGTAAACATTCAAATCAGAGGGAAGACTGTAAAGATCAAACTTTTCACTCTTACTGAGTCTTTGATGGCCATGAAACAATGGCAGATCCAGCGTCGCGTGGTGCCGTCCCTGCAGATGTAAGAGAACGCTCTCTCAAAGTTTCGGTCCGGAGCGCAGAACGACACCTTCTCTATTGTCTGGTCCAGAATCAGGTCCTGCAAACGACATTCACACCTTATTATAACAATTTAATATCAATAACAAAGCCGGAGTTAACTGACACTCAATCTAGTCAATTAAAAATGTGGGCTGAATGACTGCGTAGTGAACAGTACTCAGTGTTTGAACGATCGGCTTCAAGAGTGCTCGTATGAGACTGAACCACCATCAGCTACAGAGGCAGTGCTGCACACTGACGCAGACTGAAACATAACGCCTCATTAAAGGAGGAGCCCTGACATTTTAAACTTTATCCTTAAGAGAACAAAAAGACAACAAACTGATCATAACAGCAGAGTCCAGGTCACAGCAGCCGGTCCGACTGACTGAAAGTAATCAGTATCAACACAGACAATTATCAGCTATTGGATTAAGGCATAAAGAAAACAAGCCCAGCTCAAAATACCAAAAAAAACAATGACCTAAAAGTGGCAAAAAAAAAGAGTCAGTAGCTCCACCGCTCTTGTTTATCACTTCAGAAATTCATCTAGCCATGCTTGATGTGAGAACACTGCTCCATGTGGTCTGTTTTTTGTAAACTTCTCTTTCATCCCCAAATGTTCTCAGTGGGATTTAGATCAGGGGAGCACGCAGTATGGTCCAAAAAGAGCCGAACTTTAAACATGGAAGAAGTCTTTGTCAGGCTGGTGTTGTGAACTGCAGCAGTCCGATATTCATAATTTTTCAGGCAATCTTAAAATTTTGTTCAGGAGTGTATATGTTAGTGCACACGGTTTGATGTAGTACCAGTTTGTTCCAGCAGGTGTCAATCTAACCTTTGCTGTGTATTTATCTGCAGGTGCACTGAGTACATATTTCCTGAGTGCAGGTCACTAGACCAGAAGTCTATCAGCTCCTCTATCATTATGAACTGCTGGAGCTCAGCTGTTTAAAGCCAAGTGCACTTCCTGTGTGACAGACGACCGAGGGGACTTATTACCTTTGTTTTGTCGTCTACAACTCGAAGACCATCTGCCGACACCCACAGCACGGCCCGCACCGGCTTCTTCCCGGCCTGCAAGAGAAACACAACAGGAAGAGGGACGAGTAAGAAACGAGGAAACGGTTCCGATAAAATGCTTCCCACCCTCGTACCATCCCGTGGTACCTATTCCTAACAACACATCAAAGTAAAAATCAGACAACAAACACACAGAGCACACCTGTGAATGAAGAGGAAGCACCAGGTAAGAGACAAAGAGAAGAGTCAGGAGTTACTGTGTCATTCAGTCGTACTCCAGTTTAATGAATCAGACGAGGATTGGTGCAGTGATGCAGTTGACAGTGGCAGTAACAACAATCAAATGTGTGTGTGTGTGTGTCTGTGTGTGTGTGTGTGTGTGTGTGTGCACAAGAAGTTCATTCACTCAAACTGCTCCACTCGTGATTCGAGGAAGAAGAGCTGAAGGGAGAGAAGGCACGCCTGTTAACACAAAACCACACACACACACACAAAGTGCTTCCAGCCTTCAGATGTGATCAAAGGGTGAAGTGTTACGTGAGAGGAGGAAAAAAATAATAATAATACTCATAATAAAAGAGACACACTCAGACACACGAAGCAATAACTTACTTTTGCAAAGAATCCTTTGAAGAATTTCCTGTCCTGGAAGTGGATGTGGTAAAAAGGGAGGGTGGGTGAGAGGGGGGAGGGGAACAAGGCATGACAATGTTACCTAGGAAGTCTAAAACTGTCCGGAGCCACAGGACGGGTTTGATTTGTTCTGTTTTTGGTGGAGGAGGTGATGCTGGGTTATGAGGTGAGTGAGTGAGGCGATGGATCAGGTCGCACCACTGAGTGATGTTTTCATGGGTGTTATTCTCGTCGTGATGATAACCGTGTTAGTACTCCCACACCAGAGCCCGCCAAGCAGCAGGAAGTGACACCCCCGGCTTCTTCTGTGATTTAAATAAACAACAACAACAACCCTACACGACCACAACAGCCACCGCGGCTGAAGCCGGCAGCCACACCAAGCCGCCTGCACGCAGGAGATAAACACGGCAGACCTTCAGGTGTGCGTCTGTGCGAGGGCGTGGAGGGATAATCCCAAATCTCATTTGATTCTTTTCTCCTCTGGTTGCTAGACCGAGATGTGGTCGTTGTTCCACGGTTGCTCAGCAGACGGGAACCGTTTCCCACAGACGGCCGTTTGACCTCTGAGTCAAACCTGTGACTATTCACCGCCTGGCAAGAGTCAGGGGTCAAGTTTAGGCCGCCACAAAACCACATTAAGAAAACCAAAACCAGACCCGGCCCAGGCTTAATCCTCCCTTCTTCCCCCACTCCCTGAGAGTTCCTCTCCTCCGCTGTAAGCTGTGAAAAGGAGTGCCACTCTGCTCCTGTTACACAGCCACGGCGGAGACGGCACTCTGAGCGCAACGTTAATGCATGATTTAACATGTTAACCAGCACTGGAGATTCATTTTGGAATGAGCCAAGCGCTTGTTAGTGAGTGTACGGTGTGTTTGTGAGAGCCACATGCAGATGATGATTAGTAAGCTACAGATGAGTTAGAGGGGAAAGATTTCAACCACTAGGATGGAGGGGCAGTGTGTGGAGAGAGGGGAGGGAGCTCGGAGGCATTTCTCAGCGACACGACAATAAAAACCTGCTTAAAAAGACAAAAAAATAAAATGTGTAACACGAACAAAAAAAGGTAACACAATATTCAGGCATTCAATGTGTGAGCTGGGATGAAGACAGCTGAGTTTTTGAAAGATCAAGGTGAGGCCAGCGAGGCAAAAACGAAACGACTGAAGCAGAAAAATGACTTTGCAGCCAACGAGGCTAACTGTGCATACTTTACCTCTCCACCACGCCGGTGGCTCACAGTCATCTCTGACCCGAAAAACAACACTAACCGCTGGCAGGACGTGCAGCAATTCACACCTTTAACGTTTGCAACCAACATGACGGCTGCATCTACTGCGAGACGAGTTTCCTGACAGGCTGTGAAAGAATCTCAAACAGCAGCAGCCTGCAGGAGGCCGGCCGCCAACACAACACGCTTCCTCGTGCTGATTTCTGGAGCAGTGTGTTGTTGAATGAAGGACGTGGAGCTCTGAAATCTGTCTTGTAGTTTCTCACATTTGGTGTTTAGGTGGAGGTGGAGGGGCATCGAAGGCAGCTGGACGTGATGTCAGTGACGTACCCTGAGGCTGCTGGGTGTTCATGCACAAAATACAATTGAAATTCTTTCAGCATGTCAGCATCTCCTGGTGGAGCGCTCCACCCAGGCTACACACAGGAAACGCTCCAGGTCGCTGTGAGCTC
The DNA here is from genome assembly GCA_004119915.2 of Collichthys lucidus. Taxonomy (NCBI): domain Eukaryota; kingdom Metazoa; phylum Chordata; class Actinopteri; family Sciaenidae; genus Collichthys; species Collichthys lucidus. Next base: position 29,670,245 of record CM014095.1, read on the forward strand.
CTGAGTAAAAAAACACTACACCTTCAACCCCGGGCCACGGGCCAACACGGGCAGGAAGTGATGTCGTGATGACGAGGCAAAAAGGGCAGCTTGGAGGTTGATGGTGCCGCAGTGCAGCCTCCTCCTCCTCCTCCTCCACCTCCACCACCACCCGCCTCCATCCTCCATCCTCCCCTCTGAGTCACGGGTCGCAGAGCTGTGAGAAAACTCTCATTACCGTCCCAAAAGCAGCTGGGAATACAATGGAGCCGGTTCGGAGCTGTTAGCTGTCACACACACACACACACACACACACACACACACACACCCTCTAGCTCAGGGAGACCACACACACACACACACACACACACTTTCATGGTCTTACTCATCAGACCATCAGCTCACTGTTATTCTGCTCTGAGCTCGTACGGTTTATGTAGTGTCTACAGGTGTGGACGCTCGGTTACTGACCCCCCTCTCTCTCCGCCGTATTTGTTGCCTGACAACAGTTAGTTCGTTAAAGAGTCGGCGAGGATGAACTAGGATCTATCAGCGCCTCGCTAATTTGTACATGAGCTTAAAGGGAGGCCCTCGCCGAGCCTGGACCGCCGAGATTTAACACGGATAAGTGGCAGCACGCCGTATATCACCATCATGCTCTGCTCCGGGCAACAGAGGCAGCCTCCATCCTCTCTTTACAGTTTTCCCACCATTATGACAACCACGCCTGTAAAAGTGTTTAAAGAGACCTCAGACGGCATCGCAGCTGAACGTCTGTTTCAAACATCAGCTGTTTACGCTGTAAACGACAGACAGGATTGGAAACGAAGGGCAGAGCGACACAGAGCAGGACGACTAGCTTCTGTTTGCCTCGGAGCGACACGAGCAAATATTAAACACTCACATATTCTGAATCTTTAAAGTTTTTCCCGTGTGAAGTCTCTGGAACGAGCAGCACAGACACAAAGCAGCGTGCGAGCTGCTTTCATCGGGATGCATGGGCACCATCTTGGATTGTTTGGTAGCATTTCCTGTAAGGTGAGCCGCTCAGGTAAACTGCTGCCACTTAGCAGGACTGTGTGTGTGTGTGTGTGTGTGTGTGTGTGTGTGTGTGTGTTTGTGTGTTTGTGTGTGTGTGTGCTACAGGACCCTGATACTGAACGATGCCAGCCTGAAGCAAATGTTGAACGTGGCGAATGTTAATTTCACACCCGACTTATGTTTGATCGATGAAGCCTGTGCCGGCTAACAATGAGTGGTGAGATAGCGAGGAAGTGGAGGAGGTGGAGAAGGAGACAGGAGGAGGAGGTGACAGGAGGTGGAGACAGGAGGAGACAGGAGGAGACAGGAGGAGACAGGAGGAGACAGGAGGAGGAGACAGGAGGAAATGTCATGAGGTTGAGGAGGGTCAGATGGTCGCGGGCTGCAGGAGGACATGAGGACAGGAGCGCCGCCTTGGCTCCATTTTGTCCTCCTTGTTAAAATGACTGTAACTCAATAAGACCTCGCAGCCTCGGGCTCGGTGCGCACCATGTGACCTCATCAAGCACCAGAGTGTGTGTGTGTGTGTGTGCGTGTGTGTGTGACTGTCGCGCCTCTGGGTGCACTCCTTCCTGTGTGCGCTGCAGTCATGTACATGTTGTGGCTATGTGTGTGATTGTGTAATTGTGTGTGTACTCTCTCACACACACACACACACACAGCTAAATGAATAAACAGAAGCAGTGTATGAACATGGCGCTGTGTGTCGTGTGCCCTCCTGCGTCTAATATGAATGAATTCTATAAACTCTGTGTGTGTGTGTGTGTGTGTGTGTGTGTGTGTGTGTGTGTGTGTGTGTGTGTGTGTGTGTTCCCTCGTTAGATAACTTCCTCTTTGTAACCCCGTTCTGTTTTACCTAAGTGTTTCACTCTCCGTTAAACTGTCCTCAAAGTCTGAAATGATCCTTGAGCACGTTAGCGAATCTCTCTCGGTAGCTCAGGTAGTCTCCAGCGGCTCGTTGAGTCGAACATGTTAAATGAATAAAAGGCTCTTTACGCGACGTTATGAAGCAGCAGGAGGAGGAGGAGGCGTTGATAACGGGAGGAACACGGTGGGAATTCTATCACTCTGACTCATTTAAACTGAAAGCTAATCACGAGACGCTCGGAGCGGGAGTTTCGTAACATTTGTTGGCAGAGAATTTGAATTTAGCGTCATCCTGAGACTCCGGTTATGATGTGTTGATCCTCTCTCTTTATCCCAGGAGCAGACCTGCCAACTCAGGTTTGGCCCAGACTACAGAGAGGGAATCAGCTACGTTTTACCCACGGGAGTTTATGACCTGGGTGGGGCCCCTGGCAAACAACTGAGAGCATGGAAAAGTAATTGCTCCACGGTTTCCCCTCCTCTGCTCCCCGAACTGGAATTTGCTCTTTTTGCGCAACTCAGCCGGAATCTACAGCAGCAGCAGGAAGTACACGCCGGCCTATCTCCTCCGGCTGAGAGAGAGACATTCAGAACAGACCCGACACCACGGAGGTCGTCTGAGGGTCAAGATGGGTGGAGACCCTCGCTGACAAATGGCCAAACTCGGGCGTCAAACACAACAACAACTTCTTGGTGACAGATGAGATAAATGTTAGAAGGAGTCGGTGGGATGTCGGTAGCACAGAGAAGGAAACTACCGGAGGAAAAGATAAGCTACCGTTTGATAACCTACCGTTTTCAGCCGCTTCACTGCGTCCTCGCAGATGTGCATGCCTCGGGACTCCTCCACCTCCACATGTCCCAGGTACTGCAGGGGAGAGACACAGAAGGAGAGAGAGGATGAGTAATGCTGTGACAAATCTTTCCTGTGGCTATCTCCTCTGAAGTTTAAGTAAGGTTACAATAATAACTTCTGGAATACGGCGGGGTATTTAAATGAGTCCACACTGTCTTATATCCCCTGGTAGGCAGCGCTGGTGATTTATACGTCTAATTAATTAACCATCTCGGGGTCAATCGCAGTTCAATCACTCCCCGGTTGATCCCTAAATTTGTCACAACACTCTCTTGTGAAATATGAGTCAGACCCGCCCGGGTGTGTGATTCTACGAGGAAGTGGTTATGACGAGAAAAACAAATGTGAGTTGGCATAAAAACGAAGCTGCTCAGTCAGTACATGGAGTCCTGATGGAGACACGACCGGGGTCCGATGTTTTCTAGTGTGGCTGAGATCATGACAGGTGACTCCGCCCGAAGATTTCTAGTTTCAGGTGATTCCGTAATCTTTCCGGTATGAAGTGTGAGTTATTGTGCAACACCCTGACAGCGTGGTACTCCTGTATTAATTTGAAATAAAAACTACATCACCTCAGCACCTGTGGAGGTAAAACCCCACAGATAAGAGTTTGGACATTTTAAGACTTTTTCCCTCCTCTGTGTCAGAGCTCTGCCTCGCTGACGTCAGGAGTAATCTATAGAGTTTTATAAATAACACCGACCTTCAAGGACAAAGAGCAGAGGCGCTAAATCACCGTACAGGCCGCGCGTTTCCACATCCAGCGGCTAATTAATCAACAGATGAGATGCATCAGGATCTGTCACACTCAGCTCAGGAAACCGCATCGGATGATCGATTGCAACATGCGTTCGCTCCAATTACCAATTTCCGGGGGGGACACTCGGCATTCCAGCCGACACACACACACACAGACACACACACACACATCAGGAAGAGATGCAAAATCCTACGTGAGGGTTTGACTCAAACTGAATGAACGGAAAAAGGCAGCCCTCTCTCCTCCCTTCGTCCTCCAGGACCTGAAGCAGCATCTCAGTCTCAACCCTGACCGCCTGCAGGAGCCATTGTGCATGAGGGGCCGGAGAGGAAGTCCTTACCCTTTCCTTACACACACACACGGCGGGTGACGCTGACCCACGCCCGTCTCCCCCACCCTCCGGCCCTTGCTATTCTGAGAACGTGACGCCACAGATGTGACTCATGCTGTCGGCGTACACATGCGTGTGCGTGTGAGAGACGTGCACGGACCGTGTGCTGAGAACAATACTGATGCGAAGAGGCAGCTGTGGGTTAGAGAGGACGATAAAAGAAGCGGTTCTGATGCGGCATCGGCCCGAAGACACGGCTGAGGTGATACGAGTAAAAGCAGCGAAGGCCTGAAGAGTCACTGCAGACGCTTCACTGTATCTCACTCTGTTTGCGAGGCGCAGGCAGCAACAGGCCGCAGGCTGGAACTGATGCACTCGACCAGAGCAGCTTTTAAAAAAACATTCACATAAATATCTCAACGTGTCAACATGTGCCGGGTAATTTGGTTCTGAAATCCAGATTTGCTTGTGGCCTCACTCCAGGATTAATTCCACTTGGCACTGATCCTGCAGTGGGCTAAGATTAGATGCAGTTCATGTATCATATTTGTATCATTGCACTGTTTGTATTTGATGAGGGAAGACATACGAGATGTTGTATACGTTTCCCCCTGGGCTTGATTTTCCAGCTGCATGAGGCCAGCTGAGGTGAAGCCCTGGGATGTGCTTTGATTCACCAATGATAACGAAGGACAAGACGACAGGCAGTCATTTAGTTTAAGGGGGGAAAACATATAAAACCTGAACCTATAGAAAGGTTTATCATGGAAATACAAACTGGAAACGAAGATAAGAAAATAATTAGTAGATGATATCATATTGTTGTCCATGAGATGGGAGGCGGAAATGAAATGAATACGGTCATATCACAATGAGAAGTAATCACAGAACATCAGAAACAGTATCCGGCTTTAATCACGGTCCCTGTCCCAAACTAAAGACATTCTGGGGGGCGAGGTATCTGATGCTGCTTAAAGAGGTTTTCCAGCAGGATATACCTTCGAGATCGTACTGCAGCTCTACTGGGAGTAAAGCCTGAACAGTCTGAATGCAACAGACACTTTGTAAACGTATTACTCAGCAGCCTCGAAGTGGATAACCTACATATTTGTAATAGCTACATATGCTGCATTGTTGTTGGTGAAAACTAATAAAAAATAAACCAAATTGAAGGAATATTTCACATTTTGCTCTTTCTTGCTGCAGCTGGTCAGCTGGTTGGACTTCTCTCTGAATAAAAGATGCTAAGAGGGTCTGAAGAGTCGATGAATCAGTGAAGTTTTAGAAATTTCAGATGTCGCAGGTGCTTTCTTCTTTTTTTTAAAATTGTCCTCAGGACATCGTTGATTTCGTGCTCAGATAAACGTGGTGTGGGTACGAGCTGGCATTTCACTAGTATCATATCGATATCAATTAACTGGAGTTGGCTTTGCCGGTGTAAATCCTCTGGATGGACTCCAGATGGATTCCAGGAATTAATTCAGGATATTGGCTATGAATCAGTTTCAGTGAAAGAAATCTGTCAGATTCGATAGAAAGTGAACGTGGCGCTCATCTACATACAAATGACTCGAGACGCGGTTCAAACCAAGGACGCACAAACACGCATCTGTCACAGCAGCTGAACACACACATGCTAATCTAATCTCACATCATCTCCAGCCTTCACACGTTTCAATGTCTGCATCTTTTATGACTTTGACAGTCACCTTGAATCATGAATAACTCTGTCACTGCAAATTCAGCTGGAAAACAACAAACATACACACACACGCTGTCGAACATGACACACCGCCAGCAGGCGGAGGTACAACCCGGTGCTAATCAATAAAGAACGAGGCTTCTGCTCTGCTTGTCAAAGCTGCTCTGTAGTGGAGGGAAGCCCCGGGCCAAAACATTAACAGCTCGATTCACCCCATCGTGACACCTCCACCTGCCTGGATCCAATTCCCTCTGCATGAATTTCAAACAGCCTTTCTTCTTCTGCCGCTTCTCCACTGCATCTCCCTCTCCTACCCTCTGTTGGTTACTCGTCAGTGCGGCAGTCGGTGAGAATTTCACTGCAACTGTTCCAACCCACACACACACACTCTTACACACTTACACACACACACTCTTACACACTTACACACACACGACTGGGCTCCTCGGAGGCACCTAGAGCGGGAGACGGGGAGCAGGAGGGGGAGGGATACTGAGGAGCAGCATGGTAGGTTGCACCAGCACGATGAAAGAAAAAAAAAAGCTGGTGGAGAACTGTGTGTGTGTGTGTGTGTGTGTGTGCAGAAGTACAAGAAGGAAAGAAAAAGAAGAATTTATGGGGAGCAGGTGGGGGAGGGAAGGGGTGTGTGTGTGTGTGTGTGTGTGTGTGTGTGTGTGTGTGTGTGTGTGTGTGTGTGTGTGTGTGTGTGTGTGACATTTGGAAGACAGCTCAGAGTTAATGGTGAAGTCACGGTGTTTGTTTCACACGTGCACATGCTGAACACGTGCACGTCCGTTTCACATCCACTGTGTCTAAGTTAGGATCAGAAGTTTCCCTCCACCACCTTCCTTCACTTTCGCCTCCCTCCGCTCACGCGATTTTCAATTCCACTTTCTTGCTCTGAATGAGATACGATGAAGCGAATGACGCACACCTCAAACAGTTACCTGTACGTTATGTTATGCACGATCCACATCCGCTGAGCAGAGTTCACATATTTAGAGAGAAACTTTCTCTTTCTTGAGTCTGCGGTTTTCAATTCCCTTTTGTCCTCAGTGAGAAGCCCTTTTGGACCCATGTGATTAGAGGAACTGTACCGTCGCACTTCTGTTTGCAAAAGTGGAAGGTTATGTTGCCAAAATAGAGCCGACTCTCCACTCCATCAACTGCAGCACAGCAGGTCCATTCCTGAAACACTGAGGACACGCGCCTACTACCTCGGTGTCTCAGCTATAATGAAACATATTCTTTAATTCTCTGTATTTTGCCTGGTTGGAAATACTCTCAGAGGCCAGAAATTGATCGTGCACACACGTCCCACAGGTTTGGAAGACTCCCGAGGATAATCTTGCAACCCAGATAAAAGAAGCTGTGCTCACACTCTCTGAATGCTTATGATTAATCACAAGCGGCGTCCTTGGGGAGGCAGGCAGCGTGCAGGTTCCTCAGAGGTATGAGTGTGCCACAGTAAGGTCAGCGCTGCATTCTTAGTGTGTGTGTGAGTGTGAGATTGTGTGTCTGTATCCAGGTGTGTTTATGCATGAGAGGGAGAGTCACCTTGACTGCAAAGCTACATTTGCCGCTGCGGACCGCCTCCTCGTCCGTCTGCCACTGGTGCGGCCGACTCGACTCCGGGACGTAGACGTCTTTCTTCCGGCGGAAGCTCTGCCGTAGCTTATTCATCGCTGAGCTCCCTGCGAGTGGTGAGAGACACTTTATTAATCACCTGGGGGTGAAAACTGGGCTGTTACATAAACAAATAACAGTTAGAGAGGTGACAGCAGAACACGAAGTAAGAATAAAAGTCTGTAAGTCTTGGAAATGAACCAATTCACATGCAACAGCATATGTCAACACAGAAATTAGTCAACTTCCTCAGTGGATAAGAGGCAGAATCTCTCATGCGTCCTGCTCAGTGCCTGTAAATAGGAACAACACCGTAAACTGGCCCAAATAGAAAAGCACTGTGACTTTTTACCTGCTGATCACACCAGCGCCAGTTAATGACGTCTTCTTTTTCCTCTCGACCAATGAAATCATGAAATGAATGTTTCTAACTTCCAGATTCATTATTAAAAGCTGCAGACTCAGAAGCAGCGTTGCACAATTAAATGAAATATTATCGCAGCGTGGCCGAGTCCTGCATCCAAAAACGCTTCAAGGCTGCAATTTTGTGCTGAAAATGAAGCAGTGCAGCGCAGCAGAGATGTTTGTTCAACACAGACCACAACAAAAATTAGAACATCTGTCCAAATAATCATGCAGCACTTCCTGCTTCATCATACCTGTGAGTTTGTCCTGTGCAACGAGGGCTTGTTACCAACACCATGGGTTCATTTACTCTCGGTGTAACCTCCATATAAAGTGGGAGCTTATCTTGCAAAACCGTCTTATCTCGTATTCGTATGATGGTCACAGAGCACGTGTGTTATTCACAATGTTATCATAACCGATACTGAGGGCATGAAAATAAAACCTGAGTTATAACAAGCTGCAATTTTCCTGAATTCTTTATGTTGAGTCTAGGTTTTAAAGGCCAGGTCTCAAACTCCCTGAAAATCCAAAAACAACACGTTTAATTAGCCTAAAAGCACGACGACTTTAAACGCTGCATTTATGTCTCCTTGGCTCCGGGAAGGGCGGGAGATTAGGAGGCACCAAAAAAGCAAGAGACCAATTAAAAGTTGCTGATCCAAACTGGAGCTGAGAGGTGCATCCATCATGGAAAGCCTGGCTCACGTCTCCCTCAGAAACTCAGAACGGAGGACCAGAAGGCGGCCGGCCTTGTGATTCTAACTTTGAACACGTGAGCAGAGAAAACTCCTCGACTAACAAGTTGTACCCATTAACTTCTGAGCTGATGAGGATCTGCTGGGATTAAAGGCGTTTAATCCAGGAGTGTCCGCGCACACACACACAAACAACACACTCACGGTGACCACACACACACACATATGCACCCACTTAACTACACACACACACACACACACACACACAGGCCTGAGCTGCTGTTTGCATAGTGAAACCTGTCCTGTGAGCCAGGCCTGGCTGGGGGTAGGAAAGCGTGCTGGAGGTGAGGTTCTCTTATCTGCCCGTGGCAGGCTGCGGCTCTGTGGGGAGCGCACAATGAAGCTTTGACCGAGCCGGCCAAACACATAAACACGTCAAACTTCAAGCTGTCACTAAGAGGAGCACAGAGCCCGAGTCGGTCATGTGTGGAGGAACATTTCTGCACTTCAAGAATCTCGACTGCGCCGACAAAAGACAAAACAAAAGTTCAACCTGCTGCAAGAAAACGGCACTTTAGGAGCCAAGTACGCACTGTGAAAAAAGAATATATATAAATAAATGTTTTTTACAGTAAAAAAAAAAAAAGGTTTTTACTAATATTACAGTACATGTACATGTTTAAGGTTCTATATTTAAACATGTCTGTAGATTTTATGTTGAAAAACTGAACCATGACCAAAAAATATGACTGCATTTTAAGTGAATTTATAAAAGTTTTGCCATAAATGTGAATATATAAAAATGTTTTTGCAGTAATAAACTGTGGTTGCCAGAATTTCACAGTAATAAAAACCTTTTCTAATATTACAGTAAATGGATATTAGTACTGTTGAGTTTAAGGTTGGCCTTTTATTAACACTGACGTATAACTGACTGAAAATATCGTATGGATGTCGTATAAATAAAGGTTCTGCAGTCTTTTACTGTGCAATTAACAGTCTCTAGTATAAAATACATAATTCTGTAAAATTCCCTTAAAATGACTTATAAATTAAAGGTTTTTTAGGCTTTTACCGTCATGCTTCTACCACGGTACAGTTTAACAGCGTTGTTTCTAAATGATCTCTACCCACTCGGCCAAACGAGCGGCAGTGGCGTGGCCAACCTTTGCGAGCCGCCGGCCAAATCCGAACACAGCCTTTGGCTGCAGCTGGTGGATTTTTTCCCCCCACGTGTTCTGTAATGGAAACTCTGGCTATTGTGCGGTGCGGCCAACACCTCTCTTTTTTCTATTGTCCGTCGTCTACAGCGTGGCTCGTAGAAAGACAAATCATGACCCCTGAGCAACGCTGTACGGCGGAGATAATAACTCAGGAGGTGAGCCGTCTGAAGAGGGATGGAAATGACGACTAGTAAAGTGTAAAGCAGGTGCTGAGCTGTGTGAAAGCACCTGCTTTGTAGTCAGGGCCAAATACTTCTGCAGGTGTCATGTCGTATAAAAGTACCCAGTCTGTATAAAAATATTTATGTGTGAATTTCACCATGCACGAGTTCCAGCCTGCAGCAGAGTGACGTGTTTGAAAACAAGACGACGGACCGAGAGGGGAAAATATATTGCTTCATCTCTCTCTCGGCTAACGCGCTGGTTTATTTAGGTCATATCATGTTTGGGCACACTGCAGTGCCAGTGACTGGCTGCAGAGTGAAGAGGAGGAGCAGCAGGAGGAAAACACATTTGTCTGCTCGTCGTCTTTGGTGCAGCGTTTCTTTCCAACGTCGTCACCGCGAATGCATTCGTCATATTTATCAGCAAACGCAGGACACAGAGTGAATGTGTGAACGGGGCTTTGTTTTTGTTTTGTGACACTTGTAGGTCATCAGCGTGTTTATTATTATTATTATTATTTCTAACAGAATTTGAAACAGCCACAGGTTCACCACAGCAACTCTGTGAACAAAGCGACGATATGTCTGCGTTGGACTTTTTCCTTGAATATTTTTCTGGATGAAAGTCACCAACTCAGACTCGAGTGCAAAACCAAAAACATTTCCTGCTGGGAGATCTCATTCTGAATTAATCCCGGATACAGACAGAGGTAGAACACTATTAGTCTGGGGAGCAGTTTGGGGAGAGGTTGGTTTCTTTTACAGCCCGATGCCCCATAGCTACTACGCCTGTTCTCACAGCACCCTGCAAAACTCACCTTCTAAATCACTTAACACTTAATGCTACTGCCAGCTTACAACCCACACAGCTTCTCTGCTGCAGGTCTAAAGACAGACAAGTGAGGAGAGAGAGAGAGGATGGAAGGAAAGCACTTACACTCATGTGCGTGGGAAAGAAAGCATACGTTTGAAAAATGTGTGTGTGCGTGGTGAATGTTTGTGCTCACACACTCGCTGCATGAGTGTACGACATGTGTAACCATTTGCAAGAATGTGAGATGAGCGGCGTTGCCAAAATGTAACATGACTGGAATGAGCACTACGAGAGAAACTGAACACCCCGACAACACGTCAGGCCCACACCCTCACCTGGAGCTCCTCAGAGCCCCCTTTACCCCGACAACACGTCAGACCCGCACCCTCACCTGGAGCTCCTCAGAGCCCCCTTCACCCTGACACAATGACGTGACTCTTTGAGCCGGATCTGGACGTCTGACTTTATAAATTCGACCGTCGGTTAATTTACAGGTGCTGGCAGGAAGGTGAGCTGTCGGGTTTCTTTTTTGGCTTTAATACTAAGTATCAAAACATGCCCCGTCATTCGGTACCAAATTTCGATACCTTACGGAGTAAACATCAGCGTCAGCGTGTCACCGAGCGTGCACCGGCTGTCTAACATTACACATTACACACATGCGCAGCGACAGCTATTTATCCGCACAGGTAACTGAATAATCTTTGTGCGTTGGCCGCTACATGAAGGCTCAGACCCATCGTCCCCTCACCGCCATGGGGGTGGATGAACTAGAGCTGAGGTGGAGAGCGTTCCTGACGGACAGAGTTGACACGCTGGATGGGTATCAGACCAGGTACGCTGCTTTTAGCGTCCAAACCCGCCGGGAACGCCTCCAACACATTGCAGCCATGCACAGGGTGTTTTATTTTGAAAACTGACCGGGTTCTTTGTGCCATTAGTGTCTGACTTCCTGTCAGCCCGAGCTGCTCTGTGCTGATCGCACCGTCCGTCAGAAATAAAACCGCTGCTGTCTTTTTCAGAACATGCGGCGGTTCCTGCACCACAAACCCACAGATTCATTGTTTTCTTCTTCTACTAGGGTGACTAGATCTGTGATTGATCACTCCAGCAGCTCTTCACGTCTTTGAGCAGCTTTATACTGTAACGTTTAATGTTTTTTATAAAGTAAGGATAGTTCAGGAACCAATATTGGAGTCTGTGGAGAGGTCCAGTGGGAGCTGAGCACAGAATGAGCAGTGAGGGGGGACGGGTGGGGGTCACGCGAGGTGGATTTAGCCTCTCGGCTTTGGCCGTGAGCCAGAAAAAAAAAGAGGAGGAATGGTGAGCGACAAAGACTGAGCAGCTAATTCAGACGGCGAGAGGTGAAAAGGAGGTTAAGGAAGGGAAAAGTCAACAGAAATGTCAGGAGACACGGAGGGAAGTGAAATAATTAGGATGGAAGAGTTGAGTAAAGATGGAGGCAGAGGTGGAGGAGGAGTCGGCGGTAAAAATGACTTTGCACGGTTAGCCGTAGGTTTGAATTCATTTCAGACTCATTAAAATAAGAATAATGTTCCTCACGGCAACAGAAAAATAGTTTTTGACTGGATTAAAAGAAAAATTCAAATCGGCGGAACCTCACGACCCCGAGGAGGAAAAAGAACCGTCACGGTTTTAGTTTCCGACTCTTCTCACAGCTCACGATCACGTCCTCGGATCGTTTTAGAGAAGCAGACAAACACAGCTAAATATAAACGGAGAGACTTCTACATTCTGCACATTTAGCCAGAACTCACGTCCATCCACAGCAGAGTCACTGTGAGTGACTGACACTGAGCTTTACTGCTTTTCCCGTCAACGACAAATATGCCGACGTAACCTAAGTACACCGTGATGTTTGGACGCTACACACGGCGAGAGACCATGCAGGTGTAATCATCGCAGATCATAAATAGATTTTTACTCACTGACAGCAACGACACGTCCAGTGATGAGAAATAAAACTATATTTCTTTTTTTTTATACTCCAAAGGAAGGCAGGGAGGTGGATTAGTAGAAAGAGAGAGAGAGAGATGGGAAGGAAACGGTAAAGCCTCTGGATCTGAACCCTGCTGGAGCTGTCACAGCTCCTGCAGTCGTGGTGCTGTGAGGATCTCTGGCTGTTCTCCTACCAGCACTAATGAGAAACAATTACACAAGGTCCGTTTAGACTGTGTCTGTGTTCGTATACCCAGAAACAAGCGACAGTGAAAAACACAGAGCTCTCAGGAGACTCTCACACGCATAAAAAAAATACTAAGTGGACAATTACGAACATAAGCACAAACAGTGAGCGATGGTGGAGGACGAACAGGAGACGAAACTCAAGAGAAAGAAGAAAAGAGCGGGACTTTTCCCTCTGTCAGAGCCGAGGGAAGGAGAGAGAGAGAGAGAGAGAGAGAGAGAGAGAGAGAGAGAGAGAGAGAGAGAGAGAGAGAGAGAGAGAGAGAGAGAGAGAGAGAGAGAGAGAGAGCTGCTGGCTGTAGATGTAACAGTATTTGAATAATCTCTCCAGGAATGGAAAACTGATTAATCCTTGCAGAAGGATCCCAGGGATGAGTGCAGCAGTTGGGTTTCAAAGAAGAGACGGAGGGAGGGACGGAGAGAAAGTGAGCGTGAGAGCAGGAAACAGAGAAAGAGAAAGAATGGGCAGTAATTCAAGACAAAAAAGAAAAAAGCCCGGCTGCCTCCTTTCACGGCTCGCCCCGCCGGCCGTTACTCCTCGTCCCGTTCAGGGAATTCCATATTATCTGTGTTCAGACTGAGTTTATAGTTCGGAGAGACGGAACAGACTCGATCAACGAGGACCGGGCCAGCTTGGACTCTGCTGAGTCCTGTTATCAGAGGTGGGGGGGAGTCGGCCCGACTTGAGGTGATAGCGCCTCTGTTCTGCTCCCAAACGGCCATATGAAGGAAGAATGTGAAAAATGCTGTTACCGTGGTAATCCAATTTTCCAGGCCCCAGTTTGTAGCTTGGCATGCTTATACAAAAAAAAGAAGGGGGGTAGAAAAAAAACAAGAAAAATCTGAACAGACCTCCATGATGAGCTCGGGGTCAGAGGTCAGGTCACCTGCCTTCTAACATCCTGGTTGGTGAGTCAGTCCAAACTTTTTATTACCAATAACTGCACGACAAACACGACGGAGCCGTAAAACAGCTGGCAGCTGGAGTTGCAGATGACGGACGTCCAGCTGATCCCCTTCATTAATGATAATCATTAATGCTAATCATTAATGTGATATTCTGGGTCAAATGCATCAGTACAGAATTAATTACCGTATCCCAATTTGCCATTCAGAGTTAGTTTGACCTAAATGTGAGTGTATTCAGCGTGCAGACGTTTCCGTCCGTCAGAGTCATCTGAGCATCTTTTATGTTGATCTGACAGCGTATACTTTGATACAAATACATCAGCTCGACTTTATTTGATACAGATAATGTTAAATTATCTTTATTTATGTGTCAGTTCAGAACATCGCGGCGGCATGTAAAAGCTTTTTTTGAATACAGCTGTGACCCCAGAATTAGGATCAATCCTGCCTTTCCCACGCAGCCTATTACTATGACTGACTTCAAAACGCTGAACGTAAAATATCAGCAGTAGCAGTGAGAGTGTGGAGAGTCTGACGGTAAACGAGTCGAACCGATCAGCACGGCGCTTTCTGCTTCCGTAATCTTCACCATCGGCGTCCCCCCCGCGATGATCAGAATCACTTTATCTGGCGTGTCTGCACGGCGATCCAAAGACACAACCTGACACCCGTGATGAAAGATGGATGCAGATCCAGAGGGAAGTGCAAACAAGGATCGGGACGCTAACCTTTAGTTTAACACTGAAAAACGTCAGCCAGATGCAGAGAGCGTTATTGGCCTGAGAGCAAGCTGAGCTAATAAAAACAGTGAAACAGGTTGGCAGGGAAGAATGAGTCAGTGTCTATATTCCTGAAAAGCGTCTATTTTAGGAGGTTTGAGACGTTTAAAAGGACAAAAAAAAAAACAAGAGCCGGAGAGAGCGGCGAGATACAAATGGGTGGTACGGGGGAAGGAAGCGGTGGGAATGGGAGTGCTGGCTACTGTGTGCGTGGCTCACTCACTGCATGTCTGCCACTGAATCATTTCAGGGCCCTTCAATCTGTTCCCTGCCCCCAGCGAGACACGGTGACCTCCGTTTCCTGAGTACACATGACTGACGAGTTAGGGGTCGAGGCAGAGGAAGAAAATGGGGCCCAGGCCGCGGCTGCACGGCAGATAGAGATGTGTACGAGTACATCAGCATCCGTGTGTGTGGTCATTCTTGTGTTTGTGTGTCTGGGAGCGGCCAGGCGTGGTATTAAAAGGGGGGTAGCTCGACCCGGCCCGGCCATTCAGCACCGAGAGCCACACATCACTTTGGGCAACAGCTGAGGCCACATTTAAACGGCCGGGGCAGTACCCTGGCACCAGGGAGTGGCAAATCACCGTCTCTGTATCGTCTCCCCTCAGGCATGCCCCGGCGATGATTCACACACTGAATCAATGAGCAAGATCTGGCCTGGTTTCAACCAACAGGCGACAGAGAAAAACCAGAGAAGGCACCTTTAAAGATAAAAAACAAACAAACAGTGTTTTATGATTTTTCAAAAAAAGATCCTGCTAGAGGACGCAGCATCTATTCAATGAGAGGAATAAACATGCTCTGGGAGAAGAGGGGCTGCTGGGATGGGAGGGGTTTGATGTAGTGATCTGAGTCCATCTATCCTCGACTGCTGCTGGGAACACAGTAAGTATCCGCTAATGTGGCAGCGACGGGAAGAAGTCTTTATAAGTGTCTGTCAGCTTAAAAGAAAGGAACACACGGCTGTTTTCAGTCAGTCGGTCGGTCGGTCGGTCGGTGTACAAACTGAGAAGAATCTTCCTTTATTGTTTTTTTTGTGCAAACCTCAGGACAGAAGCCGAACCACAACACACCGTGCCCGACTCAAAAAGTGGCTTCTGCTGGGAAACTTTGAGTAAACCTCCGAGCGAAAAAGCTACTCATGGAAACCGTGTTTACTTTTCCCCTTGACATCATTGCATTACACACACACACACACACACACACACACACACACACACACACACACACAGCAGAGAGAACACACGAGCACAAGTGGATACACACTCACCTAAACTCAAACCAGCCTTATACCCGCAAATGTAAAACACAATACACACTCCAAGGCTCGTGAAAACACACTCGTGCACGCGACTAAGAGATGGCCACGGCGTCTCGGGGCAGAGGCTGCCTCTATTATTAAGCCGGGTTGTTCTTCAGGGAAGTAGAGTGCCATTAGAGGAGCTGCAGCAAGGTGGAGAAATCAGGCCAAAATACCACACACACACACACACACACACACACACACACACACACACACACACACACACACACACACACACACACACACACACACCTATTACACATTCACCCAGGCTTCAGCAAAGAGCTGTTAATACATGATCTATTAATCCTACTTATGGCTCACTCGCAACCAAAAAAGAGTGAGCATTAGCACATTTACAGAGTCTCCGAGGAGGAACGCTGATCTAAGATTGCAGTTTATATCGCAGGGCTGCGCCTATGCTCATAAATAGCAGAAAATCCAGCTGATCCAACAACTGATAGCTGCCCGCTCTGGGCTCGGATCAGTTTGTGAACTCGGGGATTAGTGAGCGGGAGAACTTCAGTTCTTCTTCATAATATTCACTCGGTGTCTCGCTATGGGATGCAGCCTCCTGCAGCCCTGATAGAAGCATTTATCTCAATCCGCCAATCCTGATTGGCCGGTGAATGTGTTCATCCGCGCCGCACCCAGTAGTCCCATCTACTATATATAGTGTGCGCGGATAACATTCCCCTAATTCAAAACCTCTTCTCACCTGAGAACTTATCTCACGTCAGAGCTTTTCGCTAGCTTAACTGTCCACCAGACGGATCTTGCTAGCTTCCGTCACCGGACGCTAGTGTTGTGCTCTGGCTTCTGCCTTGTCCGTTCATACCAGACCGGACCGGTAAGTATTCTTTTCCGACCCCTCCACGGCGGAATTCCTCTCGGCTCCCCTCCACGGACGCTCGAGTTGGTCGAGCTAAGTTAGCACACCAGCTACCCCCTCGACCCCACGCTAGCACACCAGCTAGCCACGACCCTTTTCTCCACTAGCGCTCCAGCTTGTTGGCGAAATGGAGACCACTAAAAATCCTCACACCAGAGGAGACTCTCGGCTCTGTTGCTGCGGGAACAAAATTTCAGGGAGGGACACCCACCCGGTGTGCAGTACCTGCCTGGGGGTTGACCACGCCAGGTTAGCCCTCGAAATTCCCGGGTCCTGTGGACACTGCAAAGTGTTCACAGTCAAGAGCCTCAGACGCAGGCTAGCCCGCCAAGCTAGCCTCGCAGACCGTGACCCGTTTCTCCCCACCGCTGACATAGGCGCAGCCGCGGAGGAAGACGAGGTCATGGCCGGGGAAGTTCCGGAGACTGGCTACGACTGGGCCGCCCAGTGCGAGCAGCTCCGAGCTCCCCCGTTTCCCGACGCGGACCGTGACCCGTCTCTCCCCGCCGCTGACCTAGGCGCAGCCGCGGAGGAAGACGAGGTCAAGGCCGGGGAAGTTCCGAAGACTGGCTACGACTGGGCCCCCCAGTGCGAGCAGCTCCGAGCTCCCCCGTTTTCCGAGGAAGACGTGCTGGAAATTGGCCTCACAGAGGATGACGATGACGCCTCGTTCCTCATATCAGAGGACGAGGAGGAAGACGACACCTCCGTGGCCCCAGCCCTGGCTGTAAAGCCGAAGCTGCCCGAGTCTACCAACAGGGAGGAAGGCGGGGTGAGCTCTCCAGCTCCCTCCCTCCATGTGGACCTGCTCAGCACGTGCAAACGTGCGGCAGAGAAGCTGGAGGTCCCCTGGCCGGCTGCAGTAGCGGAGCCCACCGGGTCCCGCTATGAAGGCAAGCGGCTCGCCCTGGCTCGTAGTGCGGTAAAACAGCTTCTTCCCGTCTTCCCCGAGTTGCTGGCCGAGCTGTCCAAAACTTGGAATTACTGCCCGTACAGCAACAGGAGCCCCATCCCGGGCGCAGCATCCCTCGACTGCGAGGCGATGGAAGCCCAGGGTCTCCTCTTGATGCCTCCGGTGGAAGCCCCCGTAGCTGCGCATCTCTGCCCGGGCGGCACGAGCCAGCTATCTGCAGCCTCCTCCAGGCGTCCGACGCTGCCAACCAAGCCCGAGCGGTTCCAGTCTGCACTGGCCGAGAGGGCGTATAAGGCAGCCGCCCTTTCGGCCAGAGCTCTCAGCGCTCTCTCCATCCTCACTGCCTATCAGGCAGAGCTGTTTGGGGCATCCGCTGACGAGCAGGACCCCGACGCGTGGGAGGAAATGGCAGTCATCGCCGACTTGTCCCTCCGCATACAGCGCGTCTCAGTCCAGGCCACGGGCAAGGTGATGGCGACCCTCGTCATTCAGGAGCGAGCGAGATGGCTCAGCCTCGCTAACTTGACTGACAGGGAGCGGGATGACATACTAGATATGCCAATTGTCCCGGAGGGTGTCTTCGGCTCTGCATTGGCCACGATGCAGCAGCGATGTGAGGCAAAGAAGAAGGACAACGAAGCCCTGAAACTTTGTCTCCCTCGTAAAGCACCCACACCATCACCTCCAGTGCAGCGCAAATCGTTTGCTCAAGCTGCTTCTCAGCCGCCGCATTTTAAGATGCCGAAGCGGCCGCAGCAGCTCGGCCCGCCCCTCCCTCCGAGGAGAGAGCCCGGAGCCGACTGGCACAGAAAATCTCCTGCCTCGACCGCAGTCCCGCCGCCGCCACCGGCCGCCGCGGCCTCAGTCCCCCAGGCGAGGAAGAAGAAGAGAGCGGCCTGACAGCCTTCCTCTCTTCGGGTGGAGCGTCCTGCTGTTCCCCGTTATGCAGACCCACCGTTCTGGCTTTTTTGTGTGCGTCCCACGCCGCCGCTGCCCACCCCAGAGCCGGTACACGGGAGGAGAGACATCGCCTCGGAGGCTGCTGCGCCCCGAGCAAAATGTCCGCAAGCACACACATACACACATGTCCCCAAACGTGTGAAAATAAAAAGAAATCTGTCACAGCCAGGCCACGAGCCGAGGGTGCAGATAGCAAAAAAAGCCAAAATGAACAAAAATACCCTGTCTATAAGCAGTGTGGCCACCAAGCCCTCTGCGGCTCTGCCCCCGAGATGGGCGTCTCCATCCCCGGGGAGCAGAGCAACAGGCTCCGCCGCACCTGCGGCGATGCCCAGGGGTTATTTCCCAGCTCTACCGCAAGGGGGCGCCACAGCACCGCTGTCGGGACCTCCCGTGATGGAGCAGGGGCTGCAATGCGCTTCTCCTCTTTCTCTCAAGTGGGAGAATTGGAAAGCAACCGCAGCTTCACCGTGGGTGTTACGCACGATTTCTCGGGGATACCGGCTCCAATTCGCCGCTGTCCCTCCCCGTTTCTCCGGCGTAATACAGTCACGAGCACAGGGAGAATTAGCTCGAATCTTACAGGAGGAAATCCTCTCTCTGTTAGAAAAAAGAGCCATTTCTGTCGTATCTCCCGAACAGAGTCTGTCAGGTTTTTACTCCAGATATTTCCTCGTTCCCAAACGGGGGGGAAGAGGAATCCGCCCTATTCTGGACCTGCGGGCCCTGAACAAGTTTCTGCGGAAATACAAATTCAGGATGCTGACACATGCGGCACTGTTGCGTCTAGTAAGACCGAACGATTGGTTTTCGTCCGTGGATCTGAAAGACGCGTATTTCCACATTCCCATTTACCCCCCTCACAGACGATATCTCCGATTCGCCTTTCGGGGTGTGTGCTACGAATATCGTGTGCTCCCATTCGGCCTGTCTCTCAGCCCGAGGGTTTTCATACGGTGCACAGAGGCCGCCGTGGCCCCGCTCAGACGCCGGGGCATACGGCTGGCCACATATTTGGACGACTGGCTCCTGCTGGCGCAGTCAGAACAGGAGGCCAGGGTTCACACACGCATTGTCACGGAACACCTAATAAATTTGGGGTTTGTGATAAATATGGAGAAGAGCCAACTCTCTCCGACGCAGGAGATATGCTTTCTAGGATTATCCCTGCGCTCCGTGCCATTCACTGCTCGCCTCTCGGAGGAGAGAGTGAAAGCTTTCAAAGCGTGCCTCGCGCGCTTCCGTCGACATAGGTCTGTCCAGTTCAGACTGTGTCTCCGGCTGCTGGGTCTGATGGCTTCAGCCATCCTCGTGACCCGCCTCGGTCGTCTTCACATGCGGGAATTTCAGCGCTGGGTCGCTTCGCTCAGGCTGGATCCCGTGCGTCATGGCGCACGGTGGATAACGGTCACAGCAGACTGCGTGACGGCTCTGCGCCACTGGCGGGCCCCATCTTTCCTGACTCAGGGGGTGTCCATGGGCACTGTCTCGTCCAGAAAGGTGGTCACCACAGACGCCAGCCTATCCGGCTGGGGTGGCATTTTCGAGGGCAGAGGTGTGAGAGGACGCTGGAGCCAGGCTCTCCAACGCCTTCATATAAACGTTCTCGAGCTCTCAGCTGTGTTTCTGTCTCTGAAACACTTCCTTCCGTTCCTCTCGGGCCGCCACGTCCTGGTGAGGACGGACAACACGACGACAGTAGCGTATATAAACCGTCAAGGGGGGTTACGCTCTCGTGTGTTGCACACTCTGGCACGCAAACTGATCCTCTGGAGCAGTCTGCACTTTCTTTCCCTGAGGGCGACTCACGTCCCGGGGACCCTGAACGCAGGTGCCGACCTGCTGTCCAGGGGCGCGCCGATGTACGGGGAATGGATGCTGCACCCGCAGGTCATGGAGCAGATATGGGCGCGCTACAGCCGCGCCAGAGTAGATCTGTTCGCATCCAGAGAAAACGCTCAGTGCGAGCTGTTCTTCTCTCTACGCACTCTGGACGCTCCCCTGGGCGTAGACGCACTAGCGCACGCTTGGCCGCACGAGCTGCTCTACGCGTTTCCTCCACTGGCCCTGACACCCCCCACCCTCGCCAGGGTGAGGGGACACAATCACAGGCTGATCCTGATAGCTCCACACTGGCCAGCGCTGCACTGGCTAGCGGAGATACATCAGATGCTGTGCGCCCAGCCTTGGCAGCTGCCGGTGCGCAGGGACTTGCTCTCGCAGGGGGGGGGGGGACGGTGTTCCACCCGCACCCGGAGCGACTGCAACTGTGGGCCTGGCCCGTGAGTGGATCAATCTGACCACTGCTGGTCTTCCGCAGAGTGTGGTTAACACTATACAAAACGCCAGAGCTCCATCCACTAGGTCTCTGTACGACTCTAAGTGGAGAGTGTTTGAGCGGTGGTGTCTCGAACGAGACCACATCCCTTTTCAGTGTTCTGTGCCAGCGATACTGTCGTTTTTGCAGGACCTGATTGATAAAGGAAAAGCCTTTTCCACGGTTAAGGTTTATCTGGCGGCTATAGCGGCCTGCCATATAGGATTTGGGGACAAAACAGCGGGCCAACACCCTTTGGTGTGCCGGTTTATGAGGGGCGCGCGTAGGCTTCTCCCTGTCTCCAGACCACTAATACCTCCGTGGGATTTAGCGGTGGTTCTGGAGGGGCTTAAAGGCCCCCCATTTGAGCCATTGCTGGGAGCGAGTCTCAAACACCTGTCCCTTAAGACGGTGCTGTTGCTGGCTCTCGCCTCTGCGAAGCGAGTGAGTGATATCCATGCGCTCTCTGTGAGCCCAGCGTGCGCTCAGTTCGCCCCGGGGAACACACGTATGGTTCTGACGCCCAACCCGGTATTTGTACCTAAGGTGGTGGGCTCATGTTCCCCGATTGAGCTCGCAGCGTTCGCCGCTTCTCCTGGAGAGCAGCGAGCGCACATGCTGTGTCCGGTTCGAGCTGTGTGCTCTTATATGGACAGAACGCAAAACATCAGGAGGAGCGATCAGCTGTTCGTCTCCTGGGCTGAACCCCGAAAGGGACAGCCGGTCACAAAGCAGCGCCTCGCCCACTGGGTGGTGGAGGCTATAGCTTTGGCGTATACGAGCAGGGGACTGCAGCCGCCGGCGGGTGTGCGTGCGCACTCTACCCGCGGGATGGCCGCATCCTGGGCTTTATTTAGGGGAGTGTCTGTTCAGGACATTTGTTCAGCAGCGAGTTGGTCCTCGCCTCTGACTTTTGTCCGGTTCTACATGCTTGACGTGTCAGGGCCGTGCGTGGCTAGCGCGGTCCTGGAGTCCTAACTGGAACCCATGGACCCTCCCCACTGGCTGGTACTTGTTCGATAAGCTGTCTGGCAATACGGGAGCTACCATATCCCATAGCGAGACACCGAGTGAATATTATGAAGAAGAACGTTTGGTTATCTAACATAACCTCAGTTCTTAGAATAATATGAGCGAGGTGTCTCGCCAGACGACCCTTCTTGCTGGGCGGTGAGAAGAGGTTTGCTTATTGAATTAGGGGAATGTTATCCGCGCACACTATATATAGTAGATGGGACTACTGGGTGCGGCGCGGATGAACACATTCACCGGCCAATCAGGATTGGCGGATTGAGATAAATGCTTCTATCAGGGCTGCAGGAGGCTGCATCCCATAGCGAGACACCTCGCTCATATTATTCTAAGAACTGAGGTTATGTTAGATAACCAAACGTTAAAGTCTCATGTGATAAGTTTACAATCGACCGCAGAAGACGTCAAACCAGAGGCCTGTTGTGGTGAAGCGAGGCTGAGGATTGAACCACAGACTGACAGGCCTTTAGCTCATTGGTGCAGCCGTCATCTTAAAGAATATGTTTTTCTTAGTGTGGCACGTCGGGTTTGGCTCGGTGGGGGCGGTTTAGCTGTGAGGAGATGGGTTAGATGCTCAGGTTGCAGCCGAGAGAGAGAAGGTCGTGCATTGTGTTCAGTGCTGCAGAGGAAATAAAGTTCCTGTTTATGAATGTCACCACAACATGTCACTGCCATCCTTCAAGACCGCTAAGCAGCTACAAGCAAGGCGAAGCTGGGTGAAGCTGGCATCAAAAGTCGACACAGCTATTCTCTTTAAGAGCCTGCTGGGAGGGAGAATGTTCCAAGAGTTCCATGGAATAGTATTTTTAATTCAGGTGCCTATCCCTGGCTGAGACTGTGTCACATCGTATCCACCACAGGCCGTCTCTGTCTAGTTAAACAGGTCTGGTTGTCACAGCGTGAGCCAGTAAGCATGCAGGGCAGAGACTTGAAAACAGGAGTGCACTTCCTGCAGAGCTGCTGAATCAGGAGAGAAAGCACAATATCGCAGAGGATGTAAGCAATAGTTGAGTAATGCCTTTTAAATAATCAGCGGTTTATTCCGTGCACGCTTGTTGGTTTGAGATCATGCAGTGAACCCGTCATTTCTGATTTAATATCAGAGCAGGTGTCCGTCTGAAACAGTCTGCTACCACCTCAGCTCCTAAATGATCAATATAACACCAATCCAAAGTATTGGTTAATTCTCAAGGTAGTGATCAGGACCACGACAGGCATGGAAAAAAAAGATGGACTAAACCAGAGCTTGATTAGATAAACTGACAGACTCGTGACCACACGCTGGTCCATGAGCATGAACATGCTGCTAAATGTTTCCGGTTACCTCTCGGTGATATTCTTTCTCAATAAATGTCAGCGTCAATAAGTGTTTCTCTAACGATGAGAAGTCACAGGCTCCTGTTCACCCTCGTCCTTTTCCCTTCAGCTGATCTCTGCCCTGCAGCTGCCGCATGACTTCTCCTCTCTGAAGAGCCGATGATTACAGGGCGCCGGCTTACAGCGATGTAACCGGCCCACGACAGCCACCAGAGAACATCGTTTAATCGATCAAATGTGGCGGGAGAAAGCAATTCGATTTAGGCGTCAAAGAAAAATCTACGGAGAAGGAGAAATCATGCAGCGTTCAGAGACGATTAAACTTTCTGAAGCCGCACAGGGATGATTTCTATCCTTTATAAGCGAAAGCTAAATCGGGCTGCCGCGGCGGTTTGCAGGCCGTCTTCTGTGGTGGCTATCCTGGCAACTGTTTTGATGTATTATCATAATTACTGTCTCCTTTCTTGGTAAACAGAGATTACAGAGCAGATAGACAGTTTACAGTAGCAGCGGGGTAGCCACAGTGTCAGTACACATAATGCAAATGAGTTAGAGCTAGGACGAGATGCAAAAAGAAGGTGGGAAATATATTTAAATAAACAGGGTTTGTAGTCACGTGAGCAGAAAGTGTTGACAGATCATGATTCAGCAGATATTTCTCTAAAGAAACGAGCAGAACAGTTTGTTTCAGTTTGATTCATGGAGGCAGGTTGTTCAAAAGCGAGGCGAGGAAAGCCCGGCAGTGAGGAATGGTGTCAGTATGTGTGTTCACTGAGTGATGAAGGCCTGTCACTCTTCACTGCTCTCTCAATCATCGCCATCATCATCGTCGTCTAGAGATGGCTGCGGGGTAAATTCTGCTGCACTGCTGGCGCCTGACACACACACACACACACGCACGCACGCACGCACACACACTTTGTGATACACGACGTGTACACTCGAGAACACGCGTGTCGCTTGGATAGCGCACACACACACACACAGGTGATGGAGAGAGCTAAAAGGCAGAGAAGTGACGGTGTGGACGACACACTGAGATAGACAGAGAGAGAAACACATGGAAAAATACTCACAGAGGAATCGATGTCACACAGAGAACACACTCCATGGTTCCAGCTACTGAGTCAATAATACAGCTTTTCATCCCAACAACACTATTGGTAAAAGGCAACGTGTGTGTGTGTGTGTGTGTGTCTGTGTCGTGTTTGTGCAGCAACAGGCGTGATAAGAGAACGGAGTGGAACAGGAACTTCCTGCTGAGTGAACAGACATGGAATCACTACACTGCCCCTCAGACCAGGCCAAGACACACACACACACACACACACACACTCCAGGTCAGAACAGCTGACCTTAAAAACACGGAGAAAAAAAGATTTCTGTGCGGTTTATCAAGTCCAGAATCTCTCGGGGGGCAACAGGAGTCCACATGATGCAATGCAGGTTACGCTGACGTCAACAATGAGCCGACCGAACCGGTTCCTGTGAGCGCGAATGTACTCAGCAAACGGATTCGCTGAGTGCAGCCGTCGAGCCGATTGCTCATCTCAGGAATTCTTTCCACGTACCTGCGCGCCGCTCCTTGTATGCAGGTTTGGCTATTTGTCAAGACGAGGATGAGTGAAGAATACCAAGTTACGCAAGACATTAAAAGTCAGACTGCCTGTGCTCCACCTGGCTGTTCACCCTGCAGGTTTATGGTGCAGTACAGCGTAAGAAACTGACGCCACAGACGACCTGAGCTGCTTTAAACTTCAGGCACGGCACATGTGTGTTTTACCTTTTAGACTGTGCTCTGTGCCTGGCTTAAGTCATGACTGGAATTGTGTTTGCTGTGTGCTTAAATTAGATTAGTGAACACAGCACTGCCTCTGGAAGTAGAGGAAACATTTCAGTCTTTTCAGGGGAAAGGAAAATCTAGAAACAGTTCTGTGGCGTGTGAAACTGGTCTGGAAAGCACCTGTGGAGGTGTGAGGCTGGACTATAAACTCTGGGAATGTCGGTAAGAATGAGATTAAACCGTTTAACTCCAAAAAACACCTCATGGAGACGAACGTTTATGTAAGAGATGCTCTCTAAATAGCAGACAAAGTATTCCATGGTGCAGTTTTATTTCAGTGCCAGGAATGATTCAGCAGTCATGGTAGACGCCTTCTTTTTCCAAATCTGTTGGACAACTCCGAGTCCAAAGTAGAAGGCTGTAATATGAAGTGATTTCACCGTTCGCACAGCCAAGGAGCCGGGCGGGCCAGCTCTTTCTAGGCAGCCGAAGACCAAACTATAAATAAAAATCGATTCACATCGTGGGACTAACAAGCGAGCACGAGAGGCTGCGGTGCAGGTTATAGTTTCATTCCAGCAGAAGACCAGGTGATGTCACTGATCGCCACACCTTCAAGCAACAGAACAGAAAGTAATCAGTAAAATGAGCGAGAGCACATGAACGGAAAAACCAAGCCCAGACCATGACGGAGGTGTAGGTGTCTCGCTCGAGGAAGCTTTGCCAAGTCACATGGCTGTTGGGAACAGTGTGGCTCCAGGGCTTGAACTTGTGACCTTAACCTTATCCATTGATTCGGAGTTGTTGTCAGTTTTTCACATTGGTAAACTTAATCGAACAGGAGGGAAGACCGTTTCTGAAAGGGCAGAGAAAGGACAGCCCTGAGCTGCCGTCTCCTGTGAGAGAAGCAGGAATAATAAAGCCGACACATGTCAAGCCTTGGCCAAAGACTGATCTAGGCAGGCAGGCAGAAAGACAGACGAACAGACTGCAGAGCATCAGAGAATGGAAAATTACCAGGGCTCTACAATCAGCTGGGCACCTTTGATCAGCCAGAGCCCAGGCACCAATTACTGTGGGATAATCGGCAGCCCTCAGAGGCCTGACGAGCTGCAGGCACTGTAGGCACAACGGGTCAGTGACCAGCAGGCGAAGGCCTGGTCAACAAGGCTCACAGAGCCAAAAGCCGACGGTGCCCCTCGCTGAAATGCTGCATGAAGGCGGCCAAACGGACAAGCAGCACAGTGAGGCAATTGTTCCCCTCCTGTCGACTCAGCACAGTGGCACTCTCACAAGCCAGACATCCCTCTCTCCGCAGACCGCTTGGTGGTGGGGGAATGGTGCAATGGTGGGGAGTGTGTGAACCTGCTACTGCACATGCCTCCAGTTTTTCCACACACACACTTTCCCTCCCTTTGCAACGAGACATACGCAACATACGTAGAGCAAATGTGCACACACACGCGCGCGCATGCTGCTCGCACACCTGTCCCTGTAATTCTGTGGTAAACAAAACGCTGCAGTGCTCAAACGCAGCGCTCGCAGCCCGGTGATGCAACACACAGGAAAGGCGTTCCTCGCTGCCCCTCGACCCAGAAAAAAGGCCCGACTACCTGTTCCTGACTTACCTCACGCTATCTGAGAGGAATGTGGACTGAGAGCAAAGTGAATCCAACTGTGTGACCCGTCCAGCATCGCCGCCGTGCGTTTTCCGCCTCACTTTCCTCTGCCGTCGACAGCCTGACCCGACACACAGGAAGGCTAGCAGCAATGATTTATAAACACAAAGCTTCTCTACTCGAGGCAGAACATGATATTCAGCTCATTAATAATTGACATCTTTCTTGTGCTGGGGAGTGTTTATCATCGATTAGGCTAGGCTACCGCGTCCTCCTTCCATCGTCAACAAGGCTGTTAAAAATCACTAAATTGCACCATCAAACTCCAGTGTCTTGTCGCTAAATCTCTTTGCTGCTCACACAGTGCATGTATGTAACAGAAACACAGTAGCTGGTGGACTTTGGAGTACACACACACACACACACGCTGCAGTTACACAACAGTTAGTGCCGGTCCAAGAAGATCCGGAAGGAGCTTCCCTGTAAAGCACGAGTCAGCAGGAGAGTCTGATCTCAAAGCAGAGAGGTCAGGAGTGACAGCAGATATGATCGACAACAATCAGTGATGCAAACTACAGAGACAAGAAGAGAGCGCTGAGATTCAATACAAGGCTGGACTGACATAGAAACGTTACTTTAACCCGTCTTGATCCAATATGGTGGAGATGACAGGTGGGTTTGTGAGACAAATATGAGCTTCCAAACTCACAAATGAAAGACATCAGAAGCTCGTTCCCTGCAAATAGCAAACATATTTATTAAAGATATTGGAGCGCATACAGAGTCTCCAGCTCAGGCGGTATCCCGAGGACGACCCTGATTCCTACACGTCTTGGTACCGACGTCGTCTCCGTCGATAAACACTCACACGTCGTGAAACCAAAGAGTTTTTGACACCAGTAACCAACTCTGCACATTTTCTCGGGTCATACTGTTCTTATCGCTGCATCACGCGGCAAGCGCTGTGGTGGTTACCAGGAAACCGGTGCCACGGCAACGTTGATGCACGTCGTGGATGACGACAGCGGGACTACACTACAGATTAGACAGTGCTCAGCCAAGCGAATGGAAATAGTGCACAGTGTGTGAGGGAATGGTATCGCTGTCACCAAATGCTACGGACAGGGAGTCATTAGACATAAACACACACACACACACACAGACACACACGTGTCACTTAGCTTTGGGACAGGGAGTTATTACAGCAACCACACACCGAGATGTTCAGAGCAGAAAGAAGAAGTGAGAAGTGAAATGTGGTTTAACAAAGCAAATATTAAAACCTTCAGCCACATCACACAAAGTCAGTCATGGTAAATCTTCAAAGGCAGAAAACACAGATCACAAATATGTAAATATTCTATCGTCGAATACGTGAAAATAGTATCTGAATAAGGCGAGAGAGGAACTCCTCAAACCAAAACTGAAACCACTTCCAGTGGTAGATAACACAATAAAAGCTGAGTCAACATAAAGCCTATTGTTGACTTTTAGGGTGACAAACACACCTGAGCCAAAGGGTTCGGATGTCGAGCTCTCTCTGGCCGGCACTGGTAAGCTGCTCCGAAAGTTCCCACCCTGTGAGATACTCTGCCGATCACTCCGTCCTGGGTCACTCGTAATTAAACCAGAGATCAGAGGGCTGAATAAAGCATGAGCTGTTCCAGTGCAGGAGGCTCCGGTATCACTCTATATAGGGGCCCACAGAGAGACAAAAGGAGTCCCTCAGCCCCATACCATATCCAGGGAGGAGCGATACTGACGCATAAACCTGAAAGGCAACTCCCTCCCACCTCCAACCCCACCGGCCCTCCAGGACGTAATCCACGGTTTAAACAGCGAGGGCAGAACGAGGAGCTCAATGCCCCTTGGACCTAATTAAGATAAAGATATTGTCCCAAATGAAGACGCTCAGAGAACTGCACTCGAAGCAGTAAAACACCACGCGACACACACACTTATACTGTTGGCTTTCTAAACGAGCGCTGACACAGCCAAACACCGCGACTAAGAAAGAGTACGGATACAAATACTGCACCGTTTGTATGAAAGCGTGGGACTAAACGTCACCATCCTTCATCGACGCAGGATTTTAAAAAATATTCATAAAAATGCACAAAAGTGAAAATAAAAGAGACTAAAGTGTTTGACGCTGAGTAAGAAGCAACACGACTAGAGGATAAATATCACGGTTGGGACGGTGTGGTCACTGAGAGGTGAAAGTAAAAGAAGGAAAATTGATTTGTCATCTCGTGTATTCATTGATTTATTACAGCAGTGCACAGACGATGACATGAGGTCTGTTTCATTATAAACCTGTCGTGTCTGGTTCCCTAATTTGACCTGATTAGTGTGTGTGTGCGTCTAAATAAAGCCAAAGATGCTCCCTCGTCGTCATCTTGTTTATATCTGGGTGTGTGTACAGGACAAATCTTCCAAAGTGACTTATTTATGTCAAAAGGTCGTGACCAACTAGAAATGTCCGTCTGTGGTGGAGGGGTAACACTGCTCACCAACAAACGCACCAAAGACACAAAGTTCAAACCAACTCTGCGGCTCCTCACAACCTATTTTAGGCTACTTATGTTGAAATGGGGTCAGCGGCACATTTGAGATCCTGATTCTAAAAGCTCCCCCCCCTGCTTGAATCTTCTCAGAGTGTCACTGCTGGATCCGGTCCCAATCAGCTCAGAATATGGAGCTCTGTGTGTGGATCTAACAAGTGCAGATGGTGTGCCATGCAAAGGTACCAGTGGACGTTAATGACATTTGCATGAAGATAATAGAATCACTTACAGGTCTGACAGAAGTTTCACCCGGTTATAGGTGAATCTCCAGCTCTTCTACGGAGCCATGTTTTGGTAAGTTTTTGGCAGAGGACGAGTTCCTGTAACTTGTCTGCATTCTTCGTGTTAAACTCTGACATGCACGCCGTCGAAAACACAGAAATGTGTCAACAATACCGCCGCGAACTTGGACGAGATCCGAGATTTTCAGGCGATTTTCGGTGCACCTGAGTTTACCCGTCCTTACTCTCACCTTCTATCAAACTGAACAAGCAACACACACACACTTCTAGTGAGCTGTTGACAAAGAGAGCAGGTGCCAGCTCGTTCAATGGCCCGCATCGAAACTGCAGCCAAAAGTGAGGATTACCATGAAAAACAAACAGGACAGGTGAGCAGTCAAGAGATGGTCACGGATAAATGTGTCCCCGTGCAGATCACGTGATCAGAAACACAAAAGGCAAATCTGTCATCTCATTATCAATTCAGTTAGCGCCGGACTGAAAGCTTAAGCCGACACCGATGGCTCGCTCCGCTTTCACCGTCAGCAGTCGAGAAGCTCGACTATCTGCTGCTATCAGGGGACACAAAGCGAAGCCCTTTGATTGCCTCGTCATCGCACGGCGAGTTTATCTACCCGTGTTGCATCACTGCACAGGGCCTCTCCTCCGAGACCAGAACTGCTGAGAGTTTCTCCCACAGAGTGAATCACAAAGCTTCAGAGCCTTCTCCTCCTCTCTCTCTCAAACAGCTGACAGCCCTGCACCGTGGGTTTCTTCTTTCTTTTTTTTTTGGTGGCAGACAGCCAACCTCTCCTCCCTCATTTGATGGGATGAGCTAAGCCGCGAGTTACTCTCAGAATTTGGGGGAGGAAAATCTCCCAAATCAGTCTCATCCAAAATACATACATCACCTGTAACATTACCATAGAGACGTTACACCTGAAGGAAGCTGTCAGAGTAGTTTGTTTTATATATGTTAATACATGGACACAGTTCACTATGTATATATATTTTTTTGGCCTTTAATGATAGAACAGTTGAAGATAGACAGGAAGCAGAGGGCAGAGAGAGGAGGGAGTGACACGCAGTAAATTAGCCGTCCGACGCGGGATTCGAACCGGGGGCTAGCTGCAACGAGGACTATACCCTCCACAAATGGGGCGGCCGCTTAACCCACTGTGCCACCGACCTCCACGCTTCACTATATTTTAATCAGCAAAGGCAGATTCTTCCTTGGATGTCGACAAAAAAAACAAGTCACAAACCTCATCAATGACTCAACAAATCTGGCTATAATGAGAAGATTGAAAATTGTTGGTTACAGTGCAGCAGGCAGGATGTTTTATTCTGAACACACACACACACACACACACACACACACACATATACGTGGAAGGTAACCTGAAGACCGGTGTTTATCTGATCGGGGATGGATGGCAGAGTGACTCTCCAACACAAGCTGAATGATATCACTGACAAACATGAGAATCTGGGGCACACCATCACACACACACACCATCACACACACAGACACACACCATCACACAGTCTTACACAGACACACACCATCACACACTCTTACACACACAGACACACACAGACACTCACACACAACATCACACACTCACACAGACAGACACACACCATCACACACTTCACATAACTCAGTGTTGTGAGTCATGGTTTTTCTATCTCAGGGCGATCAACTTGTCTGTCTGTTGTAACCATCTTGTATCTGGGCTGTGACACATTTTCTGACAAGTCATTAAACTTGAATGCAGCTGAACACACACACACACACACACACACACACACACACACACACACACACACACACCTCCGTCGTAACGATGATATTACACAACAACCTGTAAAATGACTAATTAAATTTGATCTGATCTTTTTAACCGTTTTAACCGTTTTTGCTGACTAACGTTCACCTCTTCAAAGTTAACCAGCTACTTAACGAACCGGCTAAACTAGCCTCTTAGCTCAGACACGGACCGGTACCGACACCCGCCCACGGTGTACGGAGCTCAGCCCGGCTCGGCGCAGTCATGTAGCCGGGCTGAGCTAACCTAAATGTGGCTAACAGCCGCGGAGCTAACGTACACAAGCTAGTGCCGCTTAGCCTCGGCGAGCTAACGAGCGTTACCGGGAGAAAAACACGTTACACCGTTCACACAACGTACCTGCGACCCAGAAGATGCCCGCGTTAACGTCGTCACCGGTGTATCACGAACCGTTGCAGTGCCAGAATAATTCAAATTCCACAGAAAGTGTCGGGGGGGGACACGCTCGAGGTCCAATCGCTTCAGCCACCGCCGCTGAATGGCTGCTACGCGGAGGCTCAACCAAACTTCCCCCTTAGCAACGGACCGCCCCCGCCGGAGCTCATTGGCCCGGAGCGGACACAGCGGAGGTGATCGATGGGTGGACGGCGGAGGAGACGACCCGAGCCCGGACCATCACAGTGGACTCTGACCGGAGAGAGAGCAGACGGTACTCTGACTCATGTAGTACACGACAAGTACTCTGACTCATGTAGTACACGACAAGTACTCTGACACATGTAGTACACGACAAGTACTCTGACTCATGCAGTACACGACAAGTACCCTGACTTATGTAGTACACGACAAGTACTTTACTCATGTAGTACACGACAAGTACTCTGCCTTATGTAGTACTCGACAAGTACTCTGACTCATGTAATATACAAGTACTTTACTCATAGAATACACAACAAGTACTTTACTCATGTAGTACACGACAAGTACTCTGACTCATGTAGTACACGACAAGTACTCTGACACATGTAGTACATGACAAGTACTTTACTTATGTAGTACACGACAAGTACTCTGACTCTCTGATGTACTCTGATGTAGTACACATCAAGTACTTTACTCATCTAATACATAACAAGTACCTTACTCATGTAATACACATCAAGTACTTTACTCATGTAGTACACGACAAGTATTTTGCTCATGTAATACACAACAAGTACTCTGACTCATGTAATATACAAGTACTTTACTCATGTAGTACACAACAAGTACTCTGACTCATGTAGTACACAATAAGTACTTTACTCATGTAGTACACAACAAATACTTTACTCATCTAATACACAACAAGTACCTTACTCATGTAATACACATCAAGTACTTTACTCATGTAGTACACGACAAGTATTTTACTCATGTAATACACAACAAGTACTTTACTCATGTAATACACAACAAGTATTTTACTCATGTAGTACACGACAAGTACTCTGACACATGTAGTACACGGCAAGTACTTTACTTGAGTATTTATATTTCCACCACACTACATAGATAGATTGTCACAGTGAAAACAACACAAGTTGTCAATGTAAAGGTCCAGTGTGTTTCTTTGCATGACATACATATTCATTAGTATGTTTCATTACTGTATAAGTTGTTGTTGTTGTTGTTGTTTTTATATCTACAGTAAGCGCGGGTCCGCCTCCATGGAGTCGCTGCCATCTTTGTACAGTAGCCCAGAGCAGACAAATTAAATATTGATCTGCAACTTCGCTGTTAGGTGCCACTTAAAGGTGCAGCGTGTAAGATTTGAAGACTTTATTATATTATATTTTCAGAAAAAGGCAGATGTGGAATCTAATATTCATAACTATGTTTCCATGCATGTATAAGAATCTTAACACCGTGTTTCTACAGTTGCCCAGAACAGATAAACTGAACACTGACTCCAGACTGTCGATATAAAAGATTATTTTTTAAGTAACAAGAACAAAACTATCGTTGTTTAAAGGTTGCATGAAAACATAGTTCTGAATGTAGTATTTCATGTTTGTCTTATTTTGAAAATAAAGTTCCAAAATTTTACTTACTGCACCTTTTCGGGTCCAGTGAGTAAAACTGGCATCTGGTGGGGAAGTTGACTGAATACTCCTCACCTCACCTCACTGTTTATAACTCTAGTTCTGTTAGTTGGTACAGGGCGGTGTATGATTGTCTGGTTTTACTGTAGAAACAAACCTTTTAATAGATAGTAGACGCTACAGAGGCCAAATATTTGTGATGAAAGTGAAACGTTTGTCCATTCTGGGCTACTGTAGAAACAGGGTGGGTCAACATGGCGTGGAAAAGGATTTACTTTTGGTACTTCAAGTATATTTGTCGTGTCACCTCTGAATACTTCCTCCACCACTGCTGCAGACTAGATGTAGACTGCAGTTTGGACTCTTTCTCTCTTGTTGACAGATATTTCAAACCTAACTACTCAATTAATCATTGTGCGCTGACCTACTGATCGAGTCCAAATAACTGCCGGATGCTCCCTTGAAAGAACTTCTGTTTGTCCTATTTTGAAAGTGGGGCTGGAGTCCTTTGATTGAAAGTTATGATTTCTGTCCTAGCTCCATGGACTGGAAAGAATATTGATGTTATAGCATGTATTAATGTACAGGTCTGGAGCAGTGGGAGAATTAATATTCAGATCTATTAGATCTTAATCGTCTTATATCAAACAATATGTAAAAACTGTGAAATCCTGTACTATGTTTTCCTCTGAGATGTAGTGAAGAAGACGTATGAGGCATATAAATGAAACATATGCTCCAGTTAAGTATCAGAAATGTGCAGTGTATGAGTAGATGTACTTGTTTACATATCACCGCTGTCCATCACCTGACCGTTTCTTCATTAGTTTACATGTTCTCTATCAGACTGACATGCAAATATCTCCATCAGTGACAGTTTAAAGGTCTGTT
The DNA here is from genome assembly GCA_004119915.2 of Collichthys lucidus. Classification (NCBI taxonomy): domain Eukaryota; kingdom Metazoa; phylum Chordata; class Actinopteri; family Sciaenidae; genus Collichthys; species Collichthys lucidus. Next base: position 29,704,299 of record CM014095.1, read on the forward strand.
TGGATGACGCCACAGTCGTAAATGACCTGAGATGTATTTTTATTTTTGTCTCTTACATTTGTCGAGTCCTGACCTGTGGCTTCAAACTTGTTTTAATGTGTCTAACTCACTAGGTTGTGTTAAAAACCGCTCTGACTTTTCATAAGTGTTGTTATTCTGTCCTCTTCTTCCAGCTTCTACCATGTTTTCCTCTACCCCCACTCTACCCCCGGTGACGAAACCTTGGCCCCTTTAAAAGGCCATAAGTTTATCAGCATTAAGTCGCATTCCTCACATAGCTATGAAGCTGACTAAGCTGCAGTGTGGCATGCTTCGCAGCCTGAAAGGTTGCAAAACCAACAAAGGAAAGAAGAAACTTTAAGTAACAAAGTCGTCGAGCCTGTTATGCTGATTACTGTCTTTCGTGTGTTTCTTTGCAGCATTCAGCAGCTTGTGAATATGCAGTAAATATCTCTCTCAGCCAAACACACACAAGTTCTCTGTCTTCTTTTCACTGCCACTCTTCTTTTATTCTTGATTAACTTAAACCCAATCTTCTTTATGACTCCCTTTCTTCACAACAAGCGCTTATCCATCACCCTGTCACCCTCAGAGTCATAAACTGTACTCACACATCTATGAGGATGTTCCGCCCCCTCGTGGTCACAGTGTGCATCATCACACAGGTGTTTTCACTTACTGTGCTTAATTAGACCTAATTATTTAAACTCCATCTGCTGAGTTCGTCACTTCATCATGTGTTCCTCGTTTGAAATGTCTTCCCCGTGGTGGGAGAAATACTTTACTTAAGTAAAAGTAATGTGACAAAATTACAAAATCTAAAGTACACAAAGTATTATGCAGAATAAACATTATAGCCTGTAACTGCATCATTATGTAAGCATCACTTTATTGCAGCTGGTAAAGGTGGGGATAATTTAAATTACTTTCTGCTGATTATATTTTATATTAATGGCCAGAATCTGCAAAGTAATTCAATTAAACTAAATTTATTTGTCACATACAGGTACAATCACAGCTAAATAATTTGACTGAAGTATATTTCCATCTGAAATGTAGTTAAGCAGAAGCATAAAATAACAGCAGTCATACATTTCATACATGAAAGTCATTATGTCAAAATAACAAACGTTCATCAACATCCTGAGAAAACGGGACGAACACAAAGACATAATAAATACGAGATCTGGAGAAAAGAAAAGAAGAAGTATATTAAGTCATTGCTGGAAACATTCATGTCAGAGGAGCTGTTGCAACTGCAATAATGTCATAATAAACAAAGTTCTTGAGAAAATCACCTTATCTCGGCACAACAATATTTGTTCATTTGACATAATGACATAAAGATCTTGAGAAAACAAATGAAATTAACTTATCACGAGTAAAACAGAGGAAATAAAATGTATGAATATCTGAGCGCTTACGCAGTACAAGTACTATACTTTTTGTTCTCCACCACTGGAACTTTTTAACACATATTTATGGCTGTAATATGTTAATGTGCTAAGTTTAGTAGGCCTACGTAAAGTTAAAGAATCTTATAATCTAAATTTAGTGTAACCTATATTTAATATGGAGTCCACATCATGTAACACAATGTTAGTGTTCTCTTATTTAATGGCTCTGTGTTTCTATATCTGAGGCCAAAAACACGACAGCATGACCAGGCAGCTAAAGTTCAAAGTTCAGTTGAAGTGACAGGGAAGGTGAAGCACATTTATCGAGTGAGGAGTCCAAAAAGCAGATCAGCAGAGGTGACAAAGACCTGTAAAGAGATCTGGCAGAGAATGAAAGGGAGTGCACAGGCCCCGTGTACTGTGAGGCTAATGGGGAAGTGGGAAGAGGTGTGAGGTGTGGAGGTCAGGTGACGAGCAAACTCAGGAGTGAGACGGTCGCTGTGTGAAAAGGGAAGAGAGCAGAGAGAAAATGTGGAACTGCAAACAACAACGCTGTGAAAGCACCGCTCAGAGATCCTGCCATAAAGTGTGGTGGTCGAATGTAACTAAGTACATTTACTCAAGTACTGTAATTTTAAAGGAACTTTATTACCTTGTTGGAGTTTGTTCTTTTAATGCTGCTTCTACTGCAGTACATCTCAGAGGGAAATACTTTTTACTTCACAATACCACAGCTTTAGTTACTACTTACTTTAGAGATGAAGAGCTTATAAAATAAGTGTTGTTATGATTTTAATTATTTGGAGAGTGTGGGCTGTTGATAGACAGAATAAAGAAATGTATCAGGTTAATACATAATGAAAATAATAATTTGTTGCACTCCACCTCAACTGAGTACATTAAAATCCTGCTTTTGTTGATGAATGAAGAATAATCTAATGTTCTATATAATAGTAAATCAGTACATTTTCCTGCACTATTTTACTTATATTTGAATATTTTAAGCATATTTTCCTGAATATATTCACATGCAGAACTTTACAGCATGGTATCAGTACTTTTACTTGAGTAAATATTGTGTATACTTTCTCCACCTCTGCCTGTCTGTAGGACTTCATTTAAAAAAGGGTTCATCCTCTGGAGACCTTCAATGTTTCTGCAAATGCAGTTCATGTTACAGATGCTGAAATACTTCCACACTACCAGCATTCGAGACACACAACTAAAATATTAAAATTCTTTATTACATGTTGAATAGATGTCTTAAAGTGGATGCAGCAAATATTTAAATATCAATCATACTTGTGATGAATTAGATTTGCACTGTAAACATGGATTTGCATTTACAAAACGACACATTATGTCAAACGTGTTTGATGGTCTGCAACATTACTGTAAATTAAAATCACATGCGAGAACAGACGGCACAATATTCAGATTTATTTAGCAAATAATTAGAGCAATAATTCCTTTGTTACGACATTTTATTTCTCAAACAACATATAGAGTACTTTACACAAAAACCAAGCCGTTATCTGCTTCAAATATTTACATAAAACTTTGTAGAGAGACGGAGAAAAGAAAAAAAAAAACATTCTTTGGGTCTGACCGTGCAAAACAATAAATAATGTTCCTGACAGTGCTTTGCATGATGCTTTCAGGACTGCTATTCTTCAGCAATAATAAAAGCTCAGATTTTAGTTGGCTATACATAAAGCTGACTCAGAGTAGGTCGGGCGCACCTCAACACGTCTGCTACAGTACAGTATGCACTCATTTGTTTTGAGGCTCACTACTCCAATTTTTAAGCAAATCGTTGAACCAGGATAGATACTGAAATGAAAAAGTGAGATGTGCAACAGTTTTCAGTGGAAAGCTTAGATTACGTAGAAGAACTGCGGCATCCTCGAGAGATGAAGCACTATACACAGGAGACCTCGGCGAGGCCTTAAAACGTTTTCAGCGGCGCTCTCGTCACCGAGACACAATGAGCAGGAGCTTGAAGTTGACATCACAGAAAGTACAGTCCTCACTCCTTTCATCCCACAGCAAGGCGACAGACAGTGTGCAGATGTGATCCCCCACCCCCCACCCCCAACCCCCGAGTCCTCCTGCAGGCCGGGTCCAGAATCTGCTCCTCACCTCCCTCTCTCTCCCTCTTCCCCCCGTCCTCTGTTGGCTCAGGTGATAATCTGTGGCTCCCAGGACTGGCTGGCCATCTGGGGGCGACACTGCGTGATGATCGGAGGGCCCGTCGGGGTCTGACTGTCCAGACAGAGGCCGCTGACCATGTGCTGAAGAGCCGTGCCTTTAGGCTTCCACTTCTGCAGAGACACAGAGGGAAAAAAAATGAATTTCTGTCGGTTAGGGTTAGAGAGAGCATCGACGTCTCACACAGACTCTGGTTTGTATTATTCTCTGCTCATAATGATGTGTATCTGCACAGGAGGTTCATGTTAGTAGTGAGTAATGGACTGAGTCAGACCTGGATAACAGTAATCGCATGAATGATTGACTTGCTAAACTCACAGTGGAAAAATCAGACAAACAGCCGGCTGCTGTGTAGAGCGGCCTGCCATCCCACAAGAGGAGAAACAATTTGTTATAGTGCTGCACGCGGCGGCTCGTAACATAGGACATTTACTTTAAGCATAGTACAGTGAATGTACAGTAAAGTGCACATTTGCAGTACTTGTCATTTCATACTGCTACAGTTCAGAGTGGATTGTTGTACTTTTTATGCCACCACATGTATTTAGATACAGCAGCAGCACCATCATGAAGCATTATAAAGTTGAATATACAACTCTGTACAAAAACAGACCATCCTTACATTTATATTTAATTATTTAGCTGATGCTTTAATCATAAGCGACAAGGACATGTTAGTCCAGGAGGTGTACTGCGACAGTAGTAGAGCGGGGACAGATTTATCATGTCCAGGTGTTGGTAGTGTTGGAGAGGAGGTCCTGAAGAGCTGGAGGTCTTCAGGAGGTCTGTGAAGGTAGAGAGGGGCGCCCCTGATCTGCTAGGAGCTGGTAGGACGTTCCACCAACAGGGAAACAACAGATGAGAAAAGTTTGGATTGCCCCGAGTGTACGGGTGGAAGAGCCAGGCGTCCATCATTGGTTGAGCACAACATATGTCTGAGAGGCATTCAGAGATCCGTGCAGGGACCGGAGGGGTGGAAACGACAGACAGAGCTGTGTGTCATCTGCATAGCAGCGGATAATTGGACCCAGAGAGGTGATGTAAAAAGCGAAGAGGAGGGGCCCCGGCACCGAGCCCTGGGGCACCCCTGTGGTGAGATATGGACAGTTGAACGAGCTCCCTGTGCGGTCGGATTCAAACCAGGAAAGAGCCGAACCAAAGACGGCCATGTTTGAGAGAACAGAGAGAAGGATGCGATGGTTGACTGTGCAGACTTTAAACTTCATAAAAGAAGGATTTACTGCAGGACGGTTGTATTAGTTCAGTCTAGGTGTACCCAATAAGCTCTCAGCTGGGAGTATACTGCAGTATAACTACTTCTACTTACGTAAAGTATCTGAATACTTGTAAATCTTAGAGGAGTCAGTGTATCACCAGAAGGCCACACAGGCTCATAGTATCAAAACAGAGTGTAAAAAAATATGATGTATTTGTCTTTTATTGTTGCAATTTCTCCTAATATCTATTTATGCTCAGCATTAAATCACTTACACTCTATCTGCTCCTCGTATCACACATAAGGTTCTGATAAGGGAGACTCTTGCTTACAAACACACGATTGTATCATAATTTCCACCGAGAGTCGACTGGATTTCTTTGATTCTCCATAAATCTATTATTCTTTTCACCGGAGATCTCCAGGGTCCGGTCACTGTGTGTAAAAAGTGCCGGAGCGAGTTCGACGAGAAACCCGACACTGAAGTAAAAGAGGGTGAGAGAGTGTGTTCCCCATAAACACACTGTCTATAAATCACCAGGTGTAAGTGGTTCGTCTATTAGCTCGCTGATTAAACACTTAGAGCCGAGCAGCAGAGAAGCCGAGCGCCAAGAGCAGATTTCTGGAGCCATATGGAGGCTTATCGGGTCTGGAGGTGAATAGAGGGTTAATCTTAAAATCCCAGAGGAGAGAAAGTCCGTCTGTGTATATGTGTGTGTGACATTTACTGTAAACACGTGTGTGTGTGTGTGCAACAAAGAGAGGAAATGTCAGAGTGCAAACGTCAACAGTTTGGTGGTTCACATGACTTTTGAATGCAGATTTAGACGTGTATATATTTGTAATGAAGTTGCTGATAGCCAACATTTGGAGCCAGTTTTTTTTTTTTTTTGTCATAAAATATGGCAAACCTGTGCCAAAGAGTCTCCAAGTGTTTCATTAAATATATTGGTACTGGACAAGCTTCTTAAAACAGCCTTTAAAACCAGCATTGGATGTAATCGCTCCAGTGAAATCCAAACAAATGAAATTCCTGCAGGATTAAATTAAGATTTAAAAAAAAGAACGTTTCAATAAAGTTTTAATGCTGAGAAAATAAAATGTTGCAGATTTTTCCAGGCTGTTTTTTATGAAGCAGTGAGCGGGGGAAAGCCTCTGTCAGATCAGTGATGGATGATATGACGTGTGTACATATCGCTCTAACCTGCGTTTCATATTTACAATCCTTGAAAAAAAGGTGCCATTATCACTTGTTGCTCCAGGAGTTAATCACTTCAGTTTTCTTTTAATTTAGGGAGCAAAATTAAAAACACAAGGATGTTTTTTTTCTTTCCAGGGGATTAAACACTCAAAGAGGCCAAATGTCTCCCACAGCCAAATTCAGTTGCTTGTTGACGGGCAGGCTCCCAAAGAACTCTCAGAGGATTTCAATAGGCCTGCACACAGATGAGAGGACGACCTGGCAAACGCCCCACACACTCACACACATGGTTTGAGTTACTCCCCCCTTTTTTTTCAATGTTATAAATCAACCATGCAGCCAGCGTGGATCCACGTGGGATATGAATGTTCAACATTCGCGAAGGGGAGATGGAGGAAGGAACAGGGCGGGGTCTGAAGTTATAAGAGCGCCTGTTCTGCTGCATCTATAAAGTCGCGTCTTCCTCTTCGGTGCAGTAAAGGTCGCTCGGATCGTCTGAGCCTCCTGGCAGCAGCAGCAGGCGTCGGCCTGCTTAGCATCTGTCCCGTGGCTCTTATCACCACATTGAGTTCAGCACTGTGAGTGGCACATAAAGGATGGATGGCAGAGCCACTTGGAAAAACTAAGACCTAATGTTAAAATGACTGACAGTCAAGGATTAAAGCAAATTCTTCTGTTAACCCTCAGTTAACATGAGAAAAATAAACTGAATGCATGTCTTTAAATGTACGATGAGGCTGACCGTGTTTGCTCTCACCTGTCTGGGCTCCTTTGCATTGCAGGGCTCCATCTTGACCTTTGACCCCGCTGTGAAGGCTGAGATGGCCAGGCAGAGGTCCTGCTGTCGGATCAGTGGCTCTATTAGTTCCCATCTCTGAAACAAAAACATGCTCGGGTTCATTTTCAGAGGAACTTTTTTATTTCCTTAATTCTTTGTGCCCTTCACAACACTCTCAAACTCAGATTTCCATCAATGTGCTCCTAACTCAGAAGGTCACAGCTGTGCCCACACTGTTATGTTTCTGTCATTTAAAGAGACGCAGTCTGAACTTGTCTGGATTTATTTTCAGTTCTTCTTGAATCTGTTGCCCGCTTTAATCTGAACCATTCGCATCATGATTAATATAATGGAATGAAATCATAACAGTGACTAATGTTGGTTAGAGAGGTTTGTTTGGCTGTAGTTGGTCATGCGATAGTTGATAACGTGTGTTTATCGGCTCTGTAACCAGGCAACAGACCGACATGTGTTTTAATTCAGGCTTACACAATAGAAGACTGAAGGATCCTGGCATTAACACGATGATGAAAAATGTCTATTTTCCAGAAGCAATGATTTAAAAAATAAAGTCATGTCATCACACAGCTCCAGAGTACATGTTTACTATATGAAGTCATTCGGTCCTGGTGCCTCCTGTATTCTCCAATCAGTAGATTCATCGTTAACGTGCTCTTCATCAGAGTCATCAGGTCAAATTCTTGCACTTTATCTTATTTTCAAATATTCAGACTTTAACTTTAAATCTCCCTCTAGTGGCAGAGTTCTGACCTGCGACTGCGGCCTGTTGGCGCCGATGCCCCTGCACTCTGCCAGGCCGAGGGTGTCGGTCCCACGGGTCTCCAGACACAAACCGCCTTGTTTCAGCACACTGGACACCGCTTCCTGCTCCGGTACCCTGAGGGAACCAAAGACAGCGTGGAGAAAAGCCAATGAAAGGTCTTGTTACGACAATAAAGAACAGATGGGTTGAACTGACTGTTCACCCCCTTGTTGAGTAATTCGAATCGCACCACAAGTAATGCGCCCTGTTACAACACCGACTTATAAAAATATACAATTACAATTTGAGAAACCGCAGTTATTTGGACGCATGACAACAACAGATGCAGCCAGAGAGAGTGAAACGAGCTGGTGGGATCCACGCTGATAACCCACCCACTGAGGTTCCCATCCAAATCTGATATATTTAGATATTGTGAACTCGGGGATCATGACACCCAGAGGACTTGCAAGATGATTTCTGATTTAATGCTTGGGAAGAAGACACTACTGCATGTCTGCCTCCTCAAATAATCTGTCAGTAGGGACAAAGCATTCGTGGTATTTAAAGGTGTTTGGAAGGAAAGTTTTGAGTTACATAACAGACAGCAAAAAATAAATATGAACACTTTTAGAATGGCAGAACAGAATACCAAATATATATATCTGTAGCGTGCAGCATGAGTTCACGTGGAATACGATCGACAGTGACAGTCGTACCTCAGCTCAGGGTAGACGTTCTCCATGAACCAGCGGAAAGGTTTGCAGTTCAACTTCCGCCGCAGTGTCAGACGGTCTGCGATGCTATAGAAGTGACACGTGAGGATGTAGAGACAGAGAGAGAGAGGTGGAGAGGAGAAAATGGAAAAGAGAAGGATGGAGAGAGGAGACACAGTAAGAGAGGACAATGAGAAAAACAAGCATCCTGCTGATCTAGAACTCAGCTGACTCGACTCATGAGGATCGAAGCCTTTTCTGCTGAGTCCACAGAGCTTTCTGTTGTCGTCCATAGCGCTCAGCCATTGTGGTTTTGTTAGCTACTCGAGCAGTGTTTCTAATCGCTTTGTCATTTCAGTAAAAAGTCTTTCTCTGGTTCCAGCATCTCACATGTGACGATTTGCTGCTTTTCTTTTTTATATGAGTTCTGGATGGGTGGTTGGATGATGCGAGGGATTTCAAGACGCAGCCTTGAGCTCTGTGAAGTTAGATGTGGTGTTTTCACAACAGCAGGTCAGCTGTTAATAAATGTAGAATGGAAATTATTCAGACACAAATGTCCTTAAAAAAGTGCATGGTGAAATAAAGAGATCTTGCTTTCTAGTTCTATTAATGAACGTGTATAAAACATGATATTTGAGATAAACAGTAAAAACTTTGAGATGAGGCATCTGTAACCTGTCTGTGAGCTGCTGTCTGTGAGCTGCTGTCTGTGAGCTGCTGTCTGTGAGCTGCTGTGTGTGAGCTGCTGTCTGTGAGCTGCTGTCTGTGAGCTGCTGTCTGTGAGCTGCTGTCTGTGAGCTGCTGTCTGTGCCGTGTGACGAGAGGAGAGTGACAGTGTAACAGACAAACCTGCCGAAGGCCTTGCCCTGGGCGGACGGCCTCGCGGAGTAGTAGTACTGTTTATACTCGTCCATCCACACCTCAGCGGCCCGCCGGGTGTTCCTGCATGGACACAGACACAACACCTGCTCAGACACAGTAATGACAGAGCTGCTGGCGTTCCTGCAGGCGACTCTAATGACAGCATGACGCGTCACAGCCACAAACAAAAAAACAAAAAAACATCTTCATCAGCCTCTTTAAAATTCACCTGCAAGTGAAGACAGAGACAGTTCGGCAGCAGACACTTAAACAAATCCACAGTCGTATTTAACTTCTAAATTAAAGTCTGTAATCCAGGAGTTCCCAGCATGCTTTGTATTATAACTACATTGTTGACGAGCTCAAACGCTCAACTTAACTTTATTTGCTTAACTTTATGTCCTCTGCATTTCAACGTGGTTACTTACTGAATTAAAAAATCCTCGGGTGGTGGCACAGACTGACACAGACTTCATGTGCACGGTAATGACAGACTGGTTTGATTGCACACTAACGACCAACCGTAGGTTTCAACTAGGCCAAAAGTTATGTAATTATTACTCAGTTTTCCTTGATGAATCATATTGTTTCCTTGCAGACTAGCAGAAATAGTCCAGACCAAAGGCGTTGGAAATCTTTAGTCCATGTAGACGAAGCTGGATTTGTCATTATCTGCATTTATCCTGTTTATAATGAGGGCTGAGTGGTTCAGTGCTATTACATTACGAGACGTCTGGGAGGTCAGTGCATGTTCTTACTCATCTGTCACTGAGTCAAACTGTGTGAAACGTGTGAGGTTTGCTTGGTGAAGCACCGCTCTGTGCTGTCAGGGTGGTTTTCTCACTTAACTCACTTAATGTAGGTGAGAGCATTGCCCTCTGGGAAGTCGTACGGGTGTCGTTTCCTGAACACGTGACCGACGCGGCTGCAGGGGAGAATCTCCAGGCTGCCTCCGCACATCCACACCCGGAAAGAAAGCTCTGCAGGAGGACAGACAGGGGGAGTGTGAAGGCATGCAGCGTGTCTGCAGCGTCGATACATCAGCACGCCGAGGTATGTTCACCTCACCTGCTACATTTATATGCACAGATAGCTGTGAGCTGTAAATCAGCAGTATGGAAGCTGCTGTAATGGATAATTTAATGCTCTGCTGCAAATTCCAAGGACACAATTGGCATTTTCAGAGAGCGGCTCGCCTGCAGCATCCAGAACATGTGCAGCTGTCTGCAGACTAAATACGTGAAATTAAGACATCACAATGTCCAGTTTTTTATTGCTATTTGGAGGAATAAACATTATTCATGTTCAAATTGATCCAAGCGAACACAGGACTCCATATTTTTTTACAGTAAGTGGAATCCTTCATCGATTTTCCTCTTGAAATCGGTGACTTGTGGGATGTTTAAGTTTAGAGTAAGCGTATAATCCTTTTGGAAAACTTTGAGGAACGTCTGTGTGTAAACATCTTTGAATGAATTAAAAGAAAATAGAAGAATTTGGGTTGAATAATTTTACAGTCTTCAGTATGTCTTTGTTTTGTGTGCTCATTTAAAGACGGTGTTTTAAAAAAGAAATCATCTCTGGTCTCACCAAAGTTCTCCCCTCCCCAGATGTCCATGTGGGTGTCATACTGGCCCAGGTGGTTGAACCAGCTCTTGTCCATGACGAATATCCCACCAGCGATGACGGGAGTCCTGCAGAGCACGGAGGAAAGGAGTCATAACTCACACTCTTATTAATGTGCAACAGATCTACAATCTTTCTTTCAGCTGATTTCAGGCCTGATGGCCTCCGAGCAGGTTAATTCTGCAGAGTATTTTATTCTGAGATATCACAAATGTTCCTACATGACGTCAAATATGAAGAGCAGGTTTGATATTGTTACACAACATGTAATCCTCTCACTAACTCACCTGATCGGCTGCGTGGGGTCGCTCCTCGCCATTTTCTGCTCGATGGGAATCTGCTCCCATTTGAAGTGGAGACTCCAGTCAAACCCTGAAGAGGAAAGTGAAGGGGAGTAAAGGAGATGAAATTTACAACCACGCTGTCTAGACCTCAGCTTTAAAGCGGCCAGGAAGAGAGATAAGAGCTTCCTGCAGATTTCAGACCAACTCACTTGCATCATTTCAAGAATGAAAACTTTGTTTTTTTCCCAAACTTCCAGACTAACTTTAAGACATTCAGGAATTTCCATCACAGGTTTTGAATGGATCTGGATCTGGATCTGGATCTAAACGGGCTTTTCCTCGACTGCAGCTGTTACTGTGCATGATGTGTGTGTGTGTGTGTGTGTGTGATGTGTGTGTGTGTGTGTGTGTGTGGTGTCCTCACCTCCTCTTAAGTCAGCGGAGGCAGCCAAGTAGGCGAAGTTATCCAGACTGATGACGTCAATGATGGGGCTGACGACTCGTGTATGATCCTGCACGGGAGGACGGAGGACAGACAGAACTCAGACATGATGGAATATTTAAACATGTTTACATAATCGATTACATTTAAGTGACAGAGGTGACAGCTTCAGCGATGATCATGATGTTAATCAGATTGTCGGTTAAACGGCTCAATGGCCTTTTGTTTCCGGATAATCAGGATGGGAATTTAAAGCTCTTTGTAATGACGGATGAGTTACAGATTAAGGATTTCCAGCACCGCTCTAATTAGCACCAAGGTGACGGAGGAGGGACATAAATCTAAAGAGATCAAACCTCCATCTACCGAGAGAAACGGTGCAACTAATCCTGCTGTAAGACACTTCAGGTCATGATGATGATCAGCCCGAGTCAGTGCACCTCTTATGAAACATCTGTAACATCTGTAACAGGCCTTTAAACTGAAAATGAATGTCTAATGTCACAGTATAACAAAATATAAAATCTGTTTATCTATAATAGTGTATTATAAATCAGTAATCAAAGGTTTTATATAAAGTTCCAGGAGCTGTTTATCTGAACATAACTGCACGTGCTTTAATGTTTCTCTGTATTTTATCTCTTCGTCTCTCTGTGTGATGTTTTGTCTGATGAAGGCCAGAAACTGAAATGTGTTTGAAGATTTGATTCATATCAGATAAACCAACAAACCCTGAAATGTCAGGAATCTTATTCAGTCAGTGTCGAGCTGAGTCCTCCAGCTGGTTCTGAGTTTGATGCAGCCGTGGTATGTTCGTCATCCTGACCTCGGCGAAGGATTAAAAAGCTCAACATTTTTATTGAACGTGTTTCTCGGATCACATAAAAGTAATTAAGTTTTCTTTGTGTGTGTGGAAGAAATAAATCAATATATCTGGCTGTAATTAATATTACAGATCAGATCGTGCTCTGGAGGCTCTAATGTGAGAGCTCACCTCCCTCCTGAGCTTTGTGTTACTTTGTGTTTGTGTTGCTCGTGTTGTGCGGATCATCTGGACGTGTCCTCGATCTTTCCACATTTCATCATGAATTCATGAGAAATAAACTCTGAATCGTTAAACTGCCTCCTGCTGGAGGAGCGACATGAACCACGGAGTAAACACATAGCATGTTTGTGTCTGCATCTGTCTGTGCCAACACTGCTGTTTGCCCATGAGGCATCCCTGTGTGTGTGTGTTTGTGTAGCTGTACAGCTCAACATCATCACAGTGTAAATGACTGTTTCCAATTAGTCCCTCTCTTTGCTCAGAGATTGAACCCCTCGTGAACTTTGTGTTCGCTGCATTAAAGTGTGGGGGGGAGGCGAGTGTGAAATGCCAGAGAGCAATTTTGGTAAGTGATGCTCTCCACAGCTTTAAGCGATAGACATTTACTGGGCTTTTAATGAGCCTGTGTGATGTGGTGACGCATGAAGAGGCTGCGGCTGCAGGATGGATGTCACCGCTGATCTCTCAATATCTCTGCCCGCTTTTGTTCTCTGATTTTATGAATGTCACGGCGCTTTGATTCTGTCTCACATCTGGATGCTTTGAATGTGGCTGATACAGGATTTTAAGGTCACCCTCGTGTATTTCAACTTGATTTACATAAAGTGAAAATAAAGCAGGGACAGAGAAATTGAAATATGAACGTGCTCAGTGCACTCTGAATTTCACAGTTTCCAAATTGCCACTTGACGTGTGGAGATCTCTGTTGCAGTCGCTTCATGCCCAGTCAGTCTCTGAGTAAGAGACCAACAGAGGACACACCGTGCACGCTCATCACTCACACACCGTGCACGCTCATCACTCACACACCGTGCACGCACATCACTCACACACCGTGCACGCTCATCACACACACACCGTGCACACTCATCACACACACACCGTGCACGCACATCACTCACACATCGCGCACGCTCATCACACACACACCGTGCACGTCATCACTCACACACCGTGCACGCATCACACACACACCGTGCACGCTCATCACACACACCCGTCTCACGCTCACTCCATCACTCACACACACCGTGCACGTCATCACACACACCGTCACGCTCATCACACACCGTGCACGCTCATCACTCACACAACCGTCACGCTCACTCACACACCTGCACGCTCATCACACACACCCGCTCACTCATCACACACACCGCCACGCTCATCACACACACCGCACGCTCATCACTCACACACCGTGCACGCTCATCACACACACACACGTGCACGCTCATCACACACACCGTGCACGCTCATCACTCACACACCGTGCACGCTCATCACACACACACCGCACGCTCATCACACACACACCCGCACGCTCATCACTCACACACCGTGCACGCTCATCACACACACACCGTGCACGCTCATCACACACACACCGTGCACGCTCATCACACACACACACGTGCACGCTCATCACACACACACCGTGCACGCTCATCACTCACACACACACACACACCTGCACGCTCATCACTCACACACACGTGCACGCTCATCATCACACACCGTGCACGCTCATCACACACACCGTCACCAAAACCGTGCACGCTCATCACCACCCACCGTGCACGCTCATCCACACACACCGTGCACGCTCATCACACACACACACCGTGCACGCTCATCACTCACACACCGTGCACGCTCATCACACACACACCGTGCACGCGCATCACTCACACACCGTCCACGCTCATCACACACACACTGTGAAACAGATGAGACAGAAACACGACTGGAGTTAAATAAACACGTCTCATCTTAAAGGATTAAGGAAGCAACGCAATGAATCGTGCATGCAGCAGATTTGCATTGATAACTGACACATTAAATGTAGTTACTTAAAAGATTAGGTCATTTTATTGTATTGACACAAGCTCATGAATATGTTTTGCTTTAGATAAACTCATAAAGCAGTTAAATTCATCTCCACCTCGTCCAGACATCAGATTCCTGCTTTATACTTTAATGCATCATTAATAATAATTTAAAGGAGCAGAATTTAATCTGCGTCTCCAGGCCGATGCTCTCTTTCTCAAATCAAATTAAAACTTCTTCGTGTTTCTATTTTGCAGCTTAAATTTTAGTCAGACTCAGATTTAGAAGCTGGTGGAGCGTCTAAGCTGACCGTCGCCACTCTCCACTATTATTGTGAATGTGGCTTTAGTAGCATCTTGCAGCATAGCGGCTGATTGCAACCGCCTTGGCTCACCCTCTCCTTTCTACCATGAGGGATGTCTATCAAGAGCCAAAGTTTAGTTTGGCTAAACATGGAGGTGCAGACTGTAAAAGAGTGTGTCTGTGCTGTAGATATAAATAATTGTTATTTTAAGATGAAAACATATATGTGCAGATTATATTTCATTTCTGCCGCGTTCTGTAGAGAACAAACAAACACACTGGATCTAATATAATGTCAGAGTAACGGCACCTGTTTGTGCTCCCTTCCTGACAAATGGCTCTTTGCTAAAATGCTAATTGTTTCTGGTCCATTAGATAAATGCTTCCTGGTCACCTGCCAAGATAAATATCACTGCACAGAGATTAACAGGACAGGAAGAAGCAGAAATATCTGCCCGTGTTCCTGTGAATGATTTGACTTCTTCAGGACTCTAAAATGATTCTAATGAAAAAAACAAATATGATCACGAGCCAGAGAGGTTGGGGACTGCTGCATTAGTTATGGTCGATCACATAACCAGTGATGACAAGTTATTAGCTACTTGTTCAGTGAATAAATGTTGCAGAACTTCTCCAGCACATTAAAATGATTATCCACGGTCTAAAAAAGGTGATTTACTGTTGAGTACAGTGAACTTAACTCTCTAATCATGCAACATCTGTGCGTGCTGAGCTCATTCACACGACTTCATTACTAATTCAATTCGAGCACTTTCACTTTCTGCAAATGAAAACTGTCGTTATGTTGCTTCAAAGAACATCTTGAACCCTGATCCTCCATCCTTCATCCGGACTCGTGGACTCATGGAGACTAATGAATCAGGCGCTGGGTGCAGCCGGTCCGAGGCGCTGCTGAATTATCGCTGAGCCCGGCGCTCTCATGAATGCTGGACTAAAAGATTGTAATGCAAGCTGGATGAGTCACAGCTGCCCGGAGCCAAGGATGAGTGTACGGAAACACAAAACGACGTGCACACACTCGCAGTGTGTGCAGTGTGTGTGTGTGTGTGTGGAGAGCCTTGTGAATAAAACATTGGAGGGGCTTTTCGTAGGGCAGGGTCTGAATGTGTGGACTGAATAGGAGTTTTGTGGCATGCACAGTTTGTTGAATGTGTTTTGGTTGGGGCTGTTATCTGCAGGCGTCTGGCCTTCAGCAAACAGCTACTTACTCTTCACCGTGTTGCAGATAAAAATCTGTTCCTTCACAGGAACAACATGTCTTCTCTGTGCAGTGAAAAGGAAACAAAATAGCTCGAGTCAGCTCGGTCCAAAGCTAAGCAGCATCTCTACATCTCTCTCATTAACACCCTAACTCTTTATTTCGCACAAAACCTGAAACATAACACACTTCGGGGGCAGGAAATAGTTCAACACGTAGGCCTGTAAAATGGCACATTTCTGCACCAGGTTTGGAGCAGATGAAACAGCTGAGATGTGTTAATTAGTGAGCTTCAGTGAGGTGCTGGAAGATCAGATATCACCCACTGTCTGTACGCGAAGCAACGACCGACGCTTCGAAAGCTACGTCATCGAACTTTTTGCAAAAGAGCGAATAAACGTATTTCCCATGAGTCAGACTACTCTTCTGATTAAACGTTGTGTCTAGCGTTGCATGTGCATCGAGACGAAACCGATAAGAGTAGATAAGAGCTGTCCTGTGAATAAATATTATGAATCGAGACAGTTTTGACAGATGCAGCAAAGAAATGAGGCAGACTGGAAGCTCAGCCCGAGTGTCAGACTTTAGCACATTACTGAGAAAAATGTGAACTCCAGCAGCTCTCGCTGCAGAGTCATCTGGCAGGGGCTGCTTTGTGTGTGTGTGATGGGGGATGGCAGCAGATTTTGGGGGAGCAGCTGTGCTGTTTAGAGCCCAGTCGCAGGTTCGTAATGTCAGGAGAGGAGCCAGCAAACAGCCCATTACTCATTAGTGAGAGAGATAAAGGTCTCTTTGCAGAGCTACATCTCTTTATCAAAATCCACTCGTGTCTCGGTCAGACGCCTACGTGTCTCTAAGTCACATGTTTACACGCTGTGCAGCTCTGCTTTGGACAAATTTGTGAAATTGATACAGAGGAGAGTGAGGCTCCGGGCCAACATGCCCGCGAAGGCTTCATATGAAAATACCAAGTGAAATTAAAAAATGCCCTCAGATAATGAAGAGAGGCCGGTTTTACATTTCGTCCTGAATTGCGAAACATTCATGTGTGGCTGCGATGGCGGCGTCTTCCCTCCCCGGTGGGCCGCATGATTTAATTTGCAGGATGCGGGTGAATGGGGAGAATCTTCCCACTGCGTCAGAGAAAGACTGTTTCTGATCTGGAAGTCAGCGTGCAGCCCGGAGCGAGAGCAAACACTGTCAGCACGCCACAACACTAACCACAACAGACTGACAGAGTCAAGTGGAAAACGGATCGGTTGGGAAAATGGCACCATGCTCTTTCCAGCAGTGGCAAAGTGGAGTGTGACATCTGGAGTTATATGACTTAAATCTGAGCTGAACAAATTGAGTGTTTATTTAGGTGTGCAGTGCCAGAGCATGACATCACAGCCAATAAAACGCAGCTGGAGCGTTACAAAAGAAATGTTCCACCTGAAAAAACAAACTCGTGTGTGTGTGTGTGTGAAAAGCTGCATGTTTTAATTGGAGGGTGTGAATGACGGCAGACTGTGACATCACGTCTGTACCTCCTTGACTCTCTGGATCATCGGCTGCAGCCAATCAGTGTTGACCTCGCAGTGGCTGTCCAAGAACGTCAGGATGGCAGCGGAGGCCGTGTTGGCTCCTCGCACACGTGATCGGATCAGACCTGAAGGAGGGACACACAGAGAGACCAATCATTTCATTAAACTGAACGCTGCTTCATGCTTTGCAAAGGGAGCTGGCATTTAACTAAAGATGCTCTCCAGTGATTTAACGTTGATTCATCGCAGTGACTTCTCCGGCCTGGGAGCAGTCGTCACGTCTTCTGTCAGGACGAGGAGAAATGTGCACGCAAAATAGGTGCCACGTTTTTTAGCGCTTACATTTTACAGCCACACAGGTTGCCGCTCAATTCATGGCCGATAATAATAATAATAATTTCATTTTGCATACTGTCATGCCTCCATTTCACTATATGAGGGAAGTTTTCGTAGAGGTGAATCAGGGTCAAGTCAAATGCAGTTCAAAGTCCTTTATAAGCAACTGACAAGACAAAAGATTTATATCAAAACTACCACGATTATCTGAGGTTAATAAAAAAACATTTCAGCGTGCACGTTCTCACACGCTGCATCATCATGTCGGACTGAGACACTTTCTTTGTTGAATATTTGAACTGATGAAGATGTGAGGGCATCAATCTCATGGTTATTTAAGACATTTGGCTACTGCGTAATGCATTATGCATAATAAAAAGAAACATTTCAATATTATCTATTAAAGCCTTTTCTATGAATGCTGTATTAACATGATTTGCATTTAGTTTCCTAAGAGAGTCAGCGATGAGGCATCACATCTGAAAAACATCCTCGGGCTGCGTACGAGTGGTCCGAATGTATCGACCGAGTCCTCTAAAAGGTCTCATGTGACGCCGATGTGGATTTCTTTACACCGACTCCTCATCAGAGGTAAATTCAAGATACTCGTGATTATTTATAGAGCTGTGCGTGGTCAGGCGGCCGCATACATTAGAGATCATCTGCAGCAGCAGCAGCAGCAGCAGCGTGCTCTGCTTTAAGATCTGTGCACATTTAACAAACAGATCCAGATTCAGCTGCTTACAGAAGTTTTTATTATTATTACTACTCGTCCTAAATCTGCTGCCTTATTCTAGTATCTGTATCGTCGACTGCTTCGCTTTGTCTGTCGATGTTTAACGGATTATCTTTATACGATTCATGAATGAACTACCACTACCACGACTATCCAGATAAAGTGTTTGGACGTTTTCCTTTGAGACTCTGAGTCTTCATTTTGCACCAAACAAACAAGATTCAAAGATTTTGGCTTTGATACTTTGATTCACATTCATAAACAAACAAATGTTGTTTGAATGATCTCATCTCCGGCATGGAGGCCACAAATTGAGAACAGAAATCCTTCTTAACGAGCTGAGTTTAGAGTTTAAAGACACGGCGTGTGTCAGGCAGGGAGGTCTAACGGAAGACGAGTTCATGTCGATGAGTTTCTCGATACTCCGGCCTCCGCTGTGTCTATTTATTACCTTTCTTTTAAAGAAATTGCAACAAGCGGACAGGTGTGAGCTTGTTGCTGCAGAACTGCATCTGCCGTAGAAGTGAGGAGAGTTTTTCCAGATGGCCGTGCTGCATTCTGGTTTACTGAGGCGCCTGTTGACAGAAACATTAGTCGCTCTGCCTCGACACGGTTTCATGAGAGAACATCACAGAACAGGGATGGGTTTTTTTTTAGATTTCTCTGTTGTCAAACTTCTTTGTCTTCTTTGCACTTTGTCACTTTGTCTCTGTTTCATAGAAAGATATACATCAAACAGCACAGTGGGTCTAAAAATGCAAGTTTTATCATCAGTGTTTAAGTTTTGAACAATCCGAACCCTTTGCTCGTTAAATAATTGCTTTTTTTCTTTGTTATTGGGAAAAAACAGCTCCTTTGAAATGAAACCGGTTAATTGGATTAGTCTGAGGTAAACACCAGAATGCGTCTGAGCAAACTGCTTTAAACTGCTTGTTAATAACGTGTTCGTGCATTTGAATATGAGAATCAAATCTATTTTTAACGGAGAGAATGGCTGCAGGCCGGGGGAGGAACGGCAGCGAAGACGTGTCTCTTCATCAACAGTGCAATCGCTGTAATTTGCATTTAACACAGAGAACTGGAGGAGGTTAATTGTTTTTTTTCCTGCACCATCTACAGTTAATTAAAATGATCTTATCTTCATCTGAAGAGTTTTATTCTGAAGTCAAAGTTCATTCAAACTTATGAAAACGTCTCTTAGTGTTTTTTCTTTTAATCAGAACAAACAGGAGCCCTGAAGTTTACTCACGTGATTTATCTGTATTTATTTATCTGTGTTTCATTACAGCTCATAGCGGCTGCATGACTGTATTAACTGTACTAATACTAAAGCTAAATACATGTTTTAATGCTTTCATGGCTCATTTGTTGCTTTTGCTTCCTGTGTTATATATTATTTATCTTTTTTCAACGTCTGTATAAACTTCTGGATAGTTTAAATTTATATGATATTGTTCATTTGATATCTACCTCGGGCAGATTTGAGAGCAATAAAATCACTTCTCCACATCACGTGGGCTGTTCTCTGCGTGTTCATGGACACTGATGATTGTTACCAAACAGACTCTCACACAAAGATTAAAATTTTTGGATCTGGAGCTCGTGCACCTCGGATGCCAGATCGGAAACTGGCCTGAACCCAACGTGCTCGTGTTTTGTCAGCTCGCGGTTTGTAAAGAACCAAACAGAGTCTTTCTTCTGCAGCGACACAAGCAGCGACCTGAGTTAAGAGGGATTACTGTGACACATCCGGACTAATCAGTAACACTGCTGCTGCTTCTTCTTTGGGCTTTGGGTTTGGCTCGACGTTCTTGTTTTGTAGACTCAGGATTTAATCTAATTCAGGGATTAACTCAGTTCAGGAGCCTGCGAGCGAGGACTCAAACAATGCTGTCACGTTTTATCTCTGTTTTCTGAAAGTTTCTGTGTCTGAAGTGACGAATCGAAGTGTACTATACTGTACGTGTTAATTTAATGTCAGACATGTTAGTGCAGCAGTAAGTGCTGTGACAGTTGTACAGGGGGACAGATGTGTCATGTCCAGCTGTAGAGGACAGATGTGTCGTGTCCAGCTGTAGAGGACAGATGTGTCATGTCCAGCTGTAGAGGACAGATGTGTCATGTCCAGCTGTTGGTAGTGTTGTAGAGGAGGTCCTCTCTGCAGAGCTGGAGGTCTTCAGGAGGTCTGTGAAGGTCTAGAGGGACGCCCCTGATCTGTAGGAACTGGTAGGACGTTCCACCAACGGGGAACAACAGAAAAGTCTCGATTGTCCTGAGCGTACGGGTGGCAGAGCCATATGTCTCTATGAGGACGTTCAAGAACCAGAGACTGCTTTGTAGTCAGTGTTAGAGATTTGAATTTGAATCAGGTAGACTGAGGAGGTCGATGAGCAGCGTGGTGACATGTTCTGGATCTTCTGGGTTTCACTGTGCAGGCTGGGAGGTCCTGTCAGGAGGACGTTAGAGATGAACACAGCCTGCATCAGGAGCTGGGTGACATGTTGAGTCAGGTACGGTCTGTGCAAAGGTCAGCTGGTACCGGTCAGAGAGACAGGGAGTCGGTTTTGATGCTGATGTCACGGTGCACACGAGGTTTGGCTGCTTTTCTCTTTGTAAATTGAATATTTGGGGGTTTTGCTCACACAGAGTTATTATTGAAAACATGTGAGGGATGTTTCTAATCATGGAAATGATGAACAGACAGTTTCTTTGTGAATTACACTGAAACTGAATTCTTTTGTCTTTTTTTTGGTCTGTATTTATTCATATTATTACATTATACTTTAATTCATTTAATTAAAAAGCAGATTTTTCCTTTTCTTAGGATGCTATCATGGCTTCGTTATTTAAAAACCTTCACACCCAGAGAAGCCTCTCTGTCTCCCCCGTCTCCCCCCTCGTCCCTCCACACTCACCCTCTCTCCTGCCGTTCCTCAGGCAGCGCACTTTGGGGATCTCAGAGAGCAGCTGGCAGTCCTCAGCTGCAGGAAGAGAGCAGAAGAGATGGCATGTTACAGGCAAGAACACACACTGAGAGAAAACACACTTCCTCAAACACACCACACGGCCGCACAAACAGGGAGACGGTTACACAGCACTCAGGCCGCACATACAGAGAGACGGTTACACAGCACTCAGGCCGCAGTGTAATGATTTGACTTAAACAACGTTTCCATCACGTCGCTGCAAAGAATCAGAGACGTGTAAACACATGAAGCACAGAGTGACTGACGCTCAAACAGAGGAGCTTCACTTCACTTCATAATTACGTTCAAAATCCTTTTTTCGACAAACAAATCCAGCCAGCAGCTCGATCCTGTCACCCACTCCTCGTTCCTGCATGAGCCGTCTCTGGCACAGACTCTTTGTTGACACATGTGGACGGAGACCATCACGAACAACATGCAAACACGGACACACACACTCGTGCACAAGAGGATTAGCAGCAGAGAGTGAGTAAAAGTGTGGTGTGTGTGTGTGTGTTGTGTGTGTTGTGTGGTGTGTGTTGTGTGTGTGGTGGTGTGTGTGTGTGTGTGTGTGTGTGTGTGTGTGTGGTGTGTGGTGTGGATCAAGCAGAGCCCCTCCATGGCGGCGATACAGGCGTTCGCTGACAGAAACAAGCATGACAAGTTGTAATCCTCCATGATTAAATTTGTGTGTACAAACATGTTTGCCTGCATTTAAGCTTCGATTCGCAGGGGAGGCGTGTGTGTGTGTGTGGTGTGTGTGTGTGTTGTGTGTGTGTGTGTGTGTGTGAGGATGGGGGCTTTAACCGCTCAGGGAAGAAGAGCAGAAAGTCATAGATCACACCCACCGAGCAGATGTTGTATACTTTTAGCCAGATTGTGTGTCTGTGTGTGTCTGTGTGTGTGTGTCTGTGTGTCTGTGTGTGTGTGTGTGTGTGTGTGTGTGTGTGTGTGTGGTGTGTGTGTGTGTGTGTGTACTTTCACTAACCATGAATATTAAGGATGTTCACACAGGGAAAAAAAGACTAAACTTTAAAAGCACAAAAATGTGCAAATTTAAGCCACTTTTCAGCAGCCTGGGTTCTCTAGGGAACATTTTTAAGGTTCTTCGAGGAACTGGATGCATAAAAAAACCTTTGGTGGAACTTGTGATAATAATTCATATAAAGTAATAAATTACTTCGCTGAATTCATTTTAAATTCATTTTAATTGCAGTGTGTGGGATTCAGGTTCCCCTGTGAAAGAACCATTTTAGGCTATAACTTATGTTTTATTTTGAAAGGTGCGGTTCACAAACACAGTAACACGTGAAGTAATAAAACCATGATAGGAATCGACTCCTCCTACAAATTACCGCTCTAAAGCTGGAGTCTGTGATATAATTTGTGCCACATGATTTCACATTCATGCCACCTGACAAACACTTAACAGCAGCTCAGTGCAGTGACACTGCTGGAGTCACAGTAAAGATCACTGTCCCTGACTGCAGACGGCGTCCTGATGATTAAGGCGAGCCTTAACAGGATTAGACTCAGGCGGCCCGACCGACATTCCCCACCGCCTCCTCCAGGCTGCAGTCACCCAGCCAGGTGACGTCTACTTTTGTACTATTATTATTATTATTATGGACATGAAGTTAATATTACTGATATTATAGTACTGGATTAAAGCAAACACAAAACAACTCCATAATTAAATATTCTGATCATTTAAAAGAGAAAAACAGATTAAGAAACATGATCAAAATAAATATTTTAATTTGACGGTTTGTAATTGTTGTTGTGTTTGTCTGCTGTGACAGTTTTACATCCAGATGGTAAAATCAATGATTTAATTCAAAAACATATTAAATAAAATAAAATAATTTATTGTGCACAGTTATTAATTATTAATGAATATTAAAAGGAAGAAATATGGATAAAATTAAGTAAAATATCCAATAATTCAAATAAATGTCAACAACTATATTTACCAGAATTATCTGTGTAGATTTTGCATTATGCTGCATATTTAATCACAGAACTTTATCATTTTACATCAATTTGAATTTAATTTAGGAAAGTAATATAGTAATTATTATTATTAATGTGTAAATATTTGTTTATTGCTGTGTTCCTCAGGGTCGACTTCAGGAACCTAAAACAATTAAATATATATATATATATATATATATATATATATATATATATATATATATATATATATATATATATATATATCTATATATATATATATATATATATATATTTGTTTGTTTTGTTTGTTTGTTTGTTTGTTGTATGTTTGTTTGTTTGTTTATCTATCTTATAAGTTTTTCCACAGAACCAGTTTTTCTTTGAGGGTGTGTGTCCATATTTGATTTCAGCCCTTTTGGGCGTTTCTGAGATCGTTTCTTTGTTTCTGTGTCTTTATACACAAATTTATTGACGTGTCATGTGACTTAAAGCTCACTGAGAATGTCTGATTCGTTAGTCTGACAGTCTAATTTCAAATACAAACGATTTCTGCTCTCTTTTTTATTTTATGTTTCTGCCAGAGCAAATAAAACACGAGCTCGCAGATTCGTCTGCTTCCCAGGCCTGAGATCTGGAAGCTGGACGACGAACTGATTGACTGAATAAACGTCTATAAACAAAGTCTGTAAAGACAGAAACCTCAGATCCCACCCTGAGAGTTTGGAGACGAGCTCGCACCTCGCTGTGCGATCTCAAAGAAAATAATCCATGTTCGTTTAACATCATGCAGTGATTTGGAGCCTTTACAACCACAACTGAAACAGCACTTCTATTTTACTTTTCCTCACCGGGGCTTTAGAAAGTGGCTGCACAGCGAGACCACAGAGGAGAGCTGGAGGAAACAAAATAGCCGGCTAATGGGCGGCTTACTGGTTCACAGTCTAAACTAAAAGCCACAGACTGGAAGCGAGGTGTGTGGGTTTCACGTGATAATTAATGCTGAAAATCCTGAAATCCAAAACACGGAGGACGTTGAAAGTCTTGCTCAGGGACATGAGACAGACTATGAGACTGTCTGGACCGTGACCTCGTGGCTGCTCGGCGCGGGAACAAACAGAGCATTAGTCAGCTCACAGAGCTCTCGCTGCTACCGAGACACGACTGTTGAGATGTCTGGCCAGCTCTGACACCTCTCAGTGTGCATCCATATGTGTGTGTTTCAGCGCCTGAGTGCACAGTGGATGTAGGTCGCCGTGTGGATGCATGTGGTGGTGATCACAGAGAGCGATGTGGACAGTGTGAAGCATGAGCTCATGTGACCCTGCTGCCTGATGCTGACAGAGGAGAGTCGTTTCTGAAATGTGGTTACCCTCTAATTCCTCTGTCCTGGTTCGTTACATAAAAATATGATCCGCACTTTATGAGGCGATTAAGTGATCTGTTTTCTGCTAATTAGCTCTCACATAAAATCTGAGCAGCAGCTGCAGCTCGTTTCTTTAATCGCCGGGTTGCATAAAAAGTGAGCAAACCCCCGATATGCTGAGACCTCCGACATCATCGGACATCAGCGTGACACGTCTTCCTGTCTCTTGACTTATATTTTCCTTTTATGAGTCTTTCTCGTTTGCTGGAACGTTCCCCTGACGTATCACACACACGTTCACAGCAGATGGCAGAGTGAAAAGAGCTTTAACACCATGAAGGAAGGGGCTGCAGCCGGGATGTTTTTAATGGAGAAGTTTGTAAAAATGTAAAATTTATTTCATTTATTCATTTTCTAGGCCGGCGCGGTGATTCCACGGTTTGCACCGCTGCCTCAAAGCAAGAAGGTTCCTGGTTTGAACACCTCTGTGTCTGCGACATGAACCGGGATTGCTTAATTGGAGTTGTTGTTGTCCACGGCGTACCCCGCCTCTGCACCTAAATCAGCTGGCTCCAACTAATGGATGAATTTTCTGAACTATTGTTCTTTCTGAAAATGTTTCTCCAACATGATGATCTGAATTCTGTCTCCACAGTGCCCGAGCTGTAAATCTGGCGTCCTAAACTATAAACAGTAAAATCACTGTGCATTTTCTTGGAGTATCTGCGTAGGTTCAGCCCAAAAACACCTGAACAGGTTAATCAGTGACTCTGAATGACTCGTAGGTGTGAATGTGTCAGCCAGGTGAGGAGAAGGCAACGTGTCCGCAGGATCAGCAGCTACAGGAAACTCTTCTTCTGCCTCTGAATGCTGCAGCTCTGTAAACTCTGTCTGTCTGTTTGCGGCTGTGTGGGCTGCACAGGGAGTTTTTTAGAGCTTCATTCTTTGAGGGTAACACACTGATATCAGAATCCATCCACAGCTCTCTCTCTGTCTGTCTGTGGCCGAGCACTGAATGCACCGTGTGAATCCTTGAAACGTTCACACTGCTGTGGAGCTGTTTCCAAATCCACCGGATACAGCGACCTTTAATAAAGCTGCACGCAGCAGAGCTCCATCCTCTCTTTTCATTTCCTCTGTTCTCTCGCTCGTCTTTGACCAGTTTTTCACTACAAACACTGAGAGTGAACCAAAGCAGTCAAACAAAGCAGAAACTCACGGTCAGAGCTGAAGTCATCGATCAGGACGATCTCTTGAATCAGGGATGGAGGACTTCGCATCAGGACGCTGAGAGAGACAGAGAGACAGAGATTAGAAAGTGTCATCGCTCCGTCCGATCACGCCGCCCGCCCCTGTGCGACCTCGTTACCTTTTGATGGTGCGGAGGAGAGTGGAGCGCGCCTCGTTGTGGAACGTGATGATGATGCTCGTGGGGGGAAGGTCTGTGTCGTAACTCAGAGACGCACACCTACAACACACGGGAAGAGCAGCTTTAACTTCTACCTCATTATCAGAGGTCACACACACACACACACCACACACACACACACACACACACACACACACACACACACACACACACACACACACACACACACACACACACACACACACACACACACACACACACACACGTACCGGGCAGCGTTTTGGGCAGTTGTGATTTGCAGCGCTGCCCCTGCGGAGTCGCCTCAGCATTGTTGCCGTAGTGACATGGAAATATCCGGTTGCCAGGCAACAATTGCACAGATTTCTGACCCTCTGCTTTAATCTGATACCTGTTGCTGGGAGCTTTAAGACCAGGCCTGAAGACATGCAGACGAAACATCGCACAAAAAAATAAAAAATAACACAGCTGAAGTTTGTGCGACGCAGGTACGTGCACAAGAAGTTTAACACTGTCAAAAACAACAAACTAAAACTCAGCTCAGGTGGAAACTTTATAATTATTTTCTATTTAAAGATTTTATAAAATTGTGACAATATTGAACAAATTGCATCAACAAAGAGGTCGAAGCTAACACAGACTTTATGGACAAACTCTACCTACAATAATAATCACTGTGTTTTTATTAATTTGAGGTTTTTTGGGTGTTAGTGCAGCAAACACAAGGTTACCCCCAGAGAAACCAGCTGAGTTTGAAGGTTTATTTTGGACCTTGAACAGAGCAGCCTGACTAACAAGCAAACTAAATTTCAGCACAAGGTCCAGCTTAGTCAGAGCGAGATGCTGTCGACTCGAACAAAAGCCTCGGGGAAAAAAACGATTACGACCCTGTGTCGAGTTTATTTTTGGGCAAAAGCATCAAAAAGCCACACAAGCGAAACGTTTGTGCTGCAGCTTAAAGTCTTTATCCAAAAAAAAAAAAAAGATCCTTTTATATTTTTCTTTTTGTACAGCAGTGTTGGAGGAAGTCATTTCATCATGCGGTGTTTGAAAACAGGTGAACAGATGCCGAGCCTCCTGCTGTGCAGGAAGCGTTTACATTACTTTGTGTCTGTACAACGCAGCCTGCAGTAAAATCATCAAGTTAGTCCTGGATCCACCTGTGCACCTGTGCCCAGCTCACCTGTAGTGTCGGGTGTCTCTGATGGCTCGCTCGCTGCCCAGCCGGTCGCTCTCCTGCTGGTTGAAGGCGTGGTCTCTGTACGGGTCGTCCCCCGGCTTCAGCTGCTTCCCGGCCAGGTAGGCCTTCTCATCGAAGCCGCCCAGGAGCTGACTCTGCTGCTCGGCCCGCACGGGCTGCGTCACCTGCAGAGAGGACACGACACAGGTGAGTTCACACGCTGACATCACAGCACAGACACACAGAGGGACACTGAGACAGAAAGAAATGACGACAAGTCAAAGACAGAAGAAGTGATTCAAAGACAAAGAGGCAAACACAGCATCAGCTCTTCACTCCATCAGTCTGTCAACAGCAGAACTAAATAATATCTATGATCGCAGAAACGGCTGCATGCCACAACCACGCAGCGTCCTCATGGAGGAGCCATGTGGGACGTTTCTAACGTTTGTCTGAGTGTAAATATACAGAACGAGACGTTTAAACGAGGCAGAGACAGAAATGTTGTCCGGGATGTTTGAAGACAAACGTTCATTTCTAATCTTGGACACGTCGTTTATTAAATTATGTCTCCACAAGGACTGAGCAGCTGTTCTGGAGCTTCCTGTCACTTCCTCAGAAAAATGGAGGATTTCCAAATTTCCATTTTTATGAACTCTTTAAGGAACTTGTTGTCCATGAGATGGAGGTTTACACAGAATATTATATTATAACTGGTTAAGACATTGGTTAATCTTTTGATTATTATTATTATATTATGATTTAATTAAAAGTTTGATCTATAAAAAGTTTTAAAATAGTGAAATCAGCTTTTCTTTTTCACATTTATTGTTTTTGTTTGTTAAACTCTGTTGATCTGGTTGAAAGTCCTGAAAAAAGTCAGTAAGTGGACCGTTTTTTGTTTTTTTTACTGATGCTGAAACAAAACTTAAAGTTATTTTAACATTTTCTGCTTCCAGCTTCTTCAAAATCAGATATTTCTTTGCTTTTCTTTGTTTTTTCTCAGTTTGAATAAAATATTTTGGGGTTTTTAGATTGTAGAGTTTAGTTTTCTATCCCGTTCATGACAACTCAACTTATATTATAACACTGCCCATCAGTCTGATACAGATTTCTCATCTCCTCATACAGTATGCCACATATAACAGATATAAAGGGCAGTTTGGGTTATTTGATGCAAGCGATTAAATTAAAAGTTAATTATTGATTCAATTCAATGGCAGCAGGTCAGGAGGGGAGAAAGCGTTCAGGAGCCTCTGCTGTGATATTTATTCTTTATTACTCTCGTCTGGAGACAGTCAGCTTTCTATTATGTCTGACACACTGAGTTTCTTCGACCCTGGTCACTCTGAGATAAGCTGACACCTTCACTCCAAACAGCGTCTTCGCGTCTTCTCTGATCTGATGGTGCCGTCACCGTCTATGACTCCAAGGCCCATGCACGGCCCCGTAGACTCACAGTATACAGAGCTTCTTAGTGTATGAAGTGCTTTGAAATACACAAACGTCTGGTAAGAAGTTCAGCTCTTTCAGTGTCCTGCTCAAGGACACTCTGACGTGTGGACTGGAGGAGCTGGAAAGTAAAAAACCAACCTGAGATTAATGGACAGCTTGCTCTACCTGCAGAGCCTCTGCAGCGCAGATCAACCTGCTGCTCTACTTCTATATTCAGATCGTCTGACAAACCACGTGAAACGAGTCGCTGCTGCATCTCAATCCGAGGGAATTAAACCTTCGTCATCGTCTCCTGAAAGAAGCATCAGCCGAATGTAAATGCTGCTTTCGTATTCAGGTCACTGTGTCAGTGTTAATATGGGACGGGCACTCATCAAATCAGAATATAAACCCTCAGTAATTAATGGGCTTCCCCCGCGAGGGGCCTGCGACGCTCTTGAGCCTCCATCATAGACAGTCACCATGATGGATGATGATGGAGGGAGGAGGAAATGAAAAGAGAGGATGGAGCTCTGCTGCGTGCAGCTTTATTAAAGGTCGCTGTATCCGGTGGATTTAGAAACAGCTCCCGACCGGGTCCAGGTGAGAGCGACCTCATTTCCAGTCTCTCTGGAGCAGCGGCGGTGTGAACGTTTCAAGGATTCACACACACACTAACGTGTCCCTTCAAAAACCTGCACAGCAGCAGAGAGAGCGGCTGATGATGAACACAGGCGAGCACTTAGCAGGTAAAGAGCCAGAGGTTTCCCTGAGGAGCTGCTGGAGACCAAACACAGCCGAAAGAGACGAAATATCGAACATTCACATAACTGTGAGCCTTAATATAACCTGAGCAGGTGAGTTGTATATAAATTCACCCTCAGTACAGTTGTCATGAACGGGGAAATTATCTACAGAGACCAAAACTGTTTTTTGTACCAGGCTGTGAACATGTTTATTTCTGCTGTGAAACATGGGGACTTATGGAGACTGACTCACTGCTGGACTGCAGTTTTTGGCACTTCCTGTGTTGGCTTCATTTCTCAAAATTGGAAACAGACGTTCCCAATTTGTGAAGAGCTCATATAAACCTGACATGCACCACACACGTCGGGTTAGAAAGCAGTTGTATGTATCTATAGTCAGTGTGACACGGCTGCTGGCACATTCCCCAGACACCTCGGCACACCTGAGAAAATCGATATCAGTCTAAGTCTGCACTATATTTAGAATATTTCACACTTTAACTTGCAGACAGACACAACCCTCTGCAACAGGAAGCGTCCTCTGCTGTAACACACTGAACACGAAGCAGCTCGAACAACGAAACCTTTAAAACTATGATGTTAAGTTAAGTTAGCTCGTTGTTCTGTGGAATGAATGTTTCTAACCTTCAAACTTCAGAAATGACGATGCTGCAGATCGTCTTCTTTATCAACATTAATTAAAACAACAATCTTCAGTTGCTGGAGAACCGATCTCATGAATTAACAGTCTCATTAAACAAACGCAGCAGTTTTCAGTCACGTTTTAGAAAGTTTATTATAAATAAAATGACTTTATTTCTGTCTGTCTAAAAGAACAGAGTTGTTCCTGTGCAGCTTTTTAATTAACTGACGCATTCAGTCTGCACGTGCGTTTATAAATACATCATGTCCCTGACATCAGTCAAAACATGTGAAGGTATCGAAGCGTGTCGTCTTGATCCGTCCGTCACATCGTCTGTGAAACCTCACGCTCACTTCAGGAGCATCTCCACTGACTGTGATTAAGAAACTTTTATCCTCTCTGCATCTAATTAGTTATTAGACCTAGAGAGATGCCTAATTACATTACTCCTCTGCATGCTTAGGATGGTTAATTATAATGTTTAATTACAAGGATGCAGCTCATTTCAGAAGCATTTTAACTACATGAACCTACGTGTGTTCAACAGCAGAGCTGCAGGCCTGTTTCTATCACCAGCTTTATCTTTTCTAACAGCGATGAACCAGGAGATGAACACCTTAAAAACAAAGATCATGTTTGATAATTGTGATTCTTCCACAGTAACTGCTCGCAAAGAGGATTTCACTGCCTCTTGTATCTCTCTGTAATCTACAAAGTATCATCACGGCTGAATTTTAAAGGCTACAGAAAATGCTGCTCCGAGGATAATCAGACGGAAATAACAGACGGCTCTCAGAGGCTCGGCCCACTGAATTAAATATGAAGCTCGTCTGGAAGATGAACGCGTCTGCTGGCTCTGTCCAAGCTGAGTTATGAGACTCGACAGAATCAGACACAAATCAAACGCGCCTGATTGGTTTGGAGATGACAGCGTCCCGCAGAGGACGCGCAGAGGATCGTATCACGCCGTGGTGACGTGGTGAGTTCGAGTCCTGCTCGAGATTTATTCACACGTCATCCAACAGGATGATACTTTGTTCTGTTTTGACACTGCAGCTGGTTTCCACTGAAAACACATTTTTACTAATTTATCAGCCAGAGACGGACTCAAACATGTCCGGACAGTTACTTTAAAGTGCAAGCTCACACTTTATTTATCAGGTTTTTCAGTCTTTTTGTTCGGCTGACACAGAAACAGATTTTATGTACATTGTATGTTGCTGTTGTTAAACGTCCTCACATGTCAGTGGGTCAGTTACATTAAAGATAAAAGTCCCTGGCTGAAATGAAATACCGGATGTCAGACACTTTTCTCCAGTTAAACTCGACGTACAACATCCGACATCGCTGCACTCGCTTGAATTCGAATCACGGCAACTAAACTGAACTAACAACTCATGCTCAGCCAGAAATCTTTGTGTAGTTTGTGTTTTCATCATCTGAGAAACGTCTAAATCATTCCAGCCTCAGATCTGAAGAAACTTTTACTGTACAGAGTCAGAATCAATGCACCGTCCACAGTCAGTCCAAAACGCTGCAACTCGGCTTTTAACTTGCTCCAAAAAATATTACCTCGCATGTTTTATTGCATATTTTATTTTGAAGGCCTGGCCTGTTTCCCCTTTAATCCAGACTCACCCAGACCTGCACATTTAGAATATTCTGTCAACTCTCTCTCTCATATACACTTTAGTTTTTTAGAAGATGTTGTATTTATATTTATATTGTTTATATTTTTTACTTACTTAATGTTTATTCTGCGCAGTGCAAACCTGCTCGGCAATAAATCTGATTCTGATCCTCTGGTGCTAAAATTAGTTCAAACCCTCAAAACTTTAGTTTCCAAAGATACCAAATAAAATGTCAGGATGAAATCAGAAGTGTGAACAACAAAAAACTTGAAGCTGCTTTAGAGGAAATAAAAAACTTTTCACTGCTTCATTCAACTAAACTTCACAACGACGTATGTCAGAGAAAATGATTCGACCTGATCTCAGATCTTCAGCATGTCACCTCTCCTGTCTCTGCACAGACAGACAAACAGACAGACAGACAGACAGACAGACAGACAGACAGACAGACAGACAGACAGACAGACAGACAGACAGACAGACAGACAGACAGACTCTGTAACACCACACCAGCGTCTCTCACTGTGCATGTGTTGTCTTCTTTCCTTAGACTGTTTAAAGAAATTAAAACATTAAGCTTCATTTCTCCATCAGTAATTATCATCATGGTTTCATCTGTCAGCGAGATGCTTCATCATTGAGTCTATAATAATTCAAAAGAAACATTTTTATTAACTTATGTTTGTATTTCTACAATCATCGTCCCTCCTCCACATCTTTATCTGTTGTAATGTAACGACAGTATGAGGTAACAAAAACATCACACTCCTGAGTTACAAATATTATTTTACCTTTATATTACGTTTCTGCCACATTCTATAAATAGAGACACACTGCACCTTCAACCTTTAGCTCACATTGTGCTGCTGTTACTAATGCACACGAGGACTCGATGCCAGATAAATAAATATATATCTGCAAGATGAAATCAAGTAGCTTAAAAGCTTAAATCACAATAATCGAAGATGTTTGGAAGCAGAAAGTTAGGAAATGATTCCTCCCTGGTGGAGGCTTCATACCTACATGTTGTGTATATATTACTGTAATGGAAAATGTAACTAATCCTCACTCAGACGTTAATGGCACGTTTAAACCCAGCGCTCTCGTGAAATGTTTAAACCAGCAGCCACGGCCTGAATCTGAAAATCAAACCAAAGATACGACGATGAGTTTGAAACACACACACACACACACACACACACACACACACACACACACACACACACACACACACACACACACACACACACACACACACACACACACACACACACACACACACACACACGGTGAGTGGTGTGCTGGGAAATTCAGCCACTCAACAGAGGAAATAAAGAGAAAAAAATGGAGCCAGCGCAAAACAGTTTTCACAAATGATGTCATTAGTGAATCAAATGTTACTAATGAACAGACTTATGGGAAAAGACAGAGAGAGGAGGGACACGAGGAAAGCAATGAAGGGGAAAACGAAAGAGAGGAGGAAGGAAGGGAGGGACACAACAATAAAAGAAAAGTAAGCAATGACGACGAGGAAGAAAGAGAGAAAGGAAATAATGAAGGAGTGTCTCTTTCATCCTGAGGAAGGAAAGATAGACAGAGGAAGAAATACAGACATAAAGGAACAAGAAGGAAACTAGAAGGACAGAAGGATGAAATGAAGAAGATTGAGTGTAACCGGATGGAGAGATGGAAAGAGGAAATAAAACTAGGAAATAAAGG
Organism: Collichthys lucidus; assembly: GCA_004119915.2. Classification (NCBI taxonomy): domain Eukaryota; kingdom Metazoa; phylum Chordata; class Actinopteri; family Sciaenidae; genus Collichthys; species Collichthys lucidus. Next base: position 29,737,817 of record CM014095.1, read on the forward strand.
ACAGAAAAGAGGGAAGGACATTAGGATTAATGGAGGAAGGAGAGAAAGAAGAAAGTGACCCGGACTGTAGAAGGAAAAAAAGAAATGAGGGAAGGAAGGGAGGACAGAAGAAAAGAGAAAGAATGAGGGGAGGATAAAGTAACAAGAAGGGGAAGGAGGAAATGTTTGAAGATGGAAAGACAAAGAGGCGGACAGAAGAAATAAAGTCAAGAGGATTAAAGAAAGAAACAAACAAAGGATGGGCAGAAGGAAGGAAAGGAGGACAGGGAAGGAAAAATAAACTCAGGGAGGGATTAAAGAAAGAAAGAAATGAGGTGGAGGAAGGGAGAAGAGAGGAAGAAACAAACAAACAAACAAGGAGAAGGAAGGTAGGAAGATGGAAAGATATATATAAAGAAAGAAAGAAAGAAAGAAAGAAAGAAAGAAAGAAAGAAAGAAAGAAAGAAAGAAAGAAAGAAAGAAAGAAAGAAAGAAAGAAAGAGCCCTCCAGTGTCCGGCCTGGTCCGGCTGGAGTGCGGCGCTGGCAGCCTGCGAGCTGCAGGTCAGATTACTCGAACAAACTCCAGAGAAAATCTCAGTTTGGTGACAAAGGTGAACGACCCGGCTGAGCAAACCAAAGACTGCGAACGAGGGAAAAAAGAAAGATTCAGAGTTCACTGTTCAAAGAACGATCTGATTAGTCTGTTTGTGCTTCACCTGCAGCCACATCGCTTCCCTGCGTCCAATCAGACGCTGCGATTATTCAGAGTGCTTCCATATGATGATCTGATCATCTGGGCTCAGTTTCTCCTGACAGAGTGAGACATCCTGACATGTTGGCGCTCATCCTCGACACAGCTGAGAAGATTTTATTGGTGTAGTAAAAATGTGAACGAGGCTCCAGCGGGCGGTGTTTCCTCCTCAGAGTACAGCTGGACGTGTTTCACTGATTTGTCTGTCAGTGACGTTACAGCAGCCGGACGTGTTCGACAGAGAACATCTACCTGGATTAGACTCACGTGATCGCACAGATCTTTAATCAGGGAGGATTCAAAAAGTCAAACAAGTGTTTAAAGGGTCACACGGGAAGGATTTGGTGCCACCTAGCAGTGAAGTTGCAGATTGCAACCGAGTGAATACTCAGCCACACCTCTCCAAGGAAGAGGAGCTGCTCTGAAGAGTTCACTAATGAAAACACAGTAATGAGTATCATATTCCATTCCTGACAATAAATACTCCATAAATCTGACACACTGGACCTTTAATCTCGAGCTACGACAATTATTTGAGTCATCAAATGAGCCGGCAACTTATTAATAATCAAATAAAACCACAAATCATTGATTTAATTTAATTTTTGTCCAAAATTAACAATCATACGCTGATTGAAGCCTCACAAATGTGAAGATTTGATGTTTTCTTTGTCATATTTGACGATAAACTGACTGTGAGACATCATGACAGACATTTTTAACTGTTTGTAGATGAAATAATGAATCGAGAAAATAATCAGCAGATTAATCGACGATGTGAGAATCTTTAGCTGCAGATCTGGTTTATACTTAGGCTCCAAGGTTATGCAATTAAAAATGTAACCCTCAGATAATGTTACATCTTTCTGTTGTTTGTTGCAGCCGCACATCCTCACTGGCTGCATTTGTTTGATAAATGACTCACTGATGATCAAATATTTGTCTGTATGACTAATCGATGCTCCTGCAGCACGGCTCCTCTTCACCTCTGTTCCAACAACAGGCTACAAGTAACACTTTAATGCATGAGAGAAAAAACCCTGCAGCCAACCACACCACATCCTCTAATCTGAGCTGGCACGGACCCCGCCACAGTCCCAGCATGCACCGTGCACACTCTGTATATGTTGCAACACGGAGAGGTTGACGACCACCACACCTACACTGACACCAGAGGTTATTTTCACCACTCCTCCACCCATCCAGGCGCAGGCACCAACAGGCGGATACAGACCTGAGCTGCCTGACATGATTTCTTAATAACAGCCTGGAGTGTTGACAGGATGAATCCTCCTGCGCTGTCCGAGCCCGTGTCTCACCCTCACATGTGCAAATCCAAGAAATGCTTCACTAGGCGTTTGCGCACGACGCACGGACTTATGGAAAGCCTCTTACGTGCACTGGAGGTTCTCACGGCTGGAAAACACCGACAGGCTGCGGCCAGCCTGTAGAATGACGATGGGGCAGGTTGGTGGTGGTTTGTAATGCGCGTCCTGCACCGACACCCAGCTGTGCATCAGCTCCAACACCTCCACCACCAGCCTCAGGTTTATCAAACATATGCACATCAACATGCAGCACACACTCTCCTGCAGCTCGGCGCCTCCAGTGACAGCGCCGTGCGCAGCGCCGCTCGCTCTCTCTCCCTTTATCCCCCCCACAGTTCACTCACTATCAGCGGGATGGTCCGGTCGTCCCGGTGGATCTCCAGCCGACCGGAGACCACCTTCTGCCCATGGCCCCTGCCGCGGGTCTGCGACGCCGACGACGAAGGCGACGACTGGGGTTTGTTGTCCTGCCACAGGTAATAAAACGTCCCCAGGATCCACGCAACGGTCAGAATCGCGATGGCGTTGGCCCGTATCCTGCGCATGGTGAGCCCATATGGAGGGCTCCGAAAGGGGAGCCCGGCTGGTTCAGGTCCACGTCCTCGGCAGAAGGTGCAGCCTCACCGCCGGTGATGGGTTGAGTCGCAGCGCAGACAGACAGCCTCTATCAGCCTCTCCTCTGCCGGAGCGCTGCCTCTCTCTGCTGGGATTTGCGCACTGACAGAGCCACGGTCCTAGCGCCGAGTCATATCATCCCCTACACACACACACACACACACACACACACACACACACACACACACACACACACACACACACACACACACACACACACACACATACACACGTTCACACTCACATATCATCCACCCAGGAGTGGATGTGTAATCTGCATCCAGCAGCTGAGCTCCTGAATTCACACATATGTGCAGATGGGGAGGAGACAGCTGAGAGGAGGACAGAAGGACAGAAGGACAGGAGGACAGAGACACGTCATGTCTTCACCTCTGCTTCATCTGTCTCTGTGTCACTGGAGCTTCCCTTTAAAACACAAACCGCCCTGTGTGTCTGCATGCAGCTGACTAACAAAGAGCAGATATAGATTTAGGTTTGGTGCAGATTATGGATGAAGATGATGTGTGTGTCAGTGCAACATAAATAAAATCCTGGCGTTAAAATAACTAGTGTTAAAAAAACTAGAAAAAATAAGAATAAAGACACCTGAGACATTAAAATGTGCTAAAATAAAGAAAATTAAACATGCTAAAATCAAAATAAATACTAAATATGCTAAAAGGAGCAAACACCCATTACGTAAAACATTAAAACATTGTGCACGTCATTTTTTGGCAGCATTCACAGTGGCTGTTGCATTTGGATAAAAAGAAGAAATCATGGTTGTTGATTGATGGAGGACTTTGGTTGACTGATGTCACCACCCGCTTATCTTCATCAGGGTCACAGTGTGGCTCAGCCTATCCCAGCTGAGTGAGGCCAAGGGCGGGGTGCACCGTGGACAGGTCACCAGTTCATCACACTGACACCTCCAGGACAATTTAGAGTCACCAATGAACCCGTTCATGTCTTTGGACAAAGGAGAACATGCAACCTTCGTGCTGTGAAATGCACACGCAGTTTTAGTTTCTAAGATTTCTGCACTCACAGGTGGAGTGGAGGAAAAAATTTCATTTCTGGTGCTCGATGTTCTCAAAAAATGACTTGAAAATTCAACAGCAAACCTCAGGCCTCATTGTGAAGACTTCAATTAAACATTTAAAGTGAAACATTAGAGGTGAATTAGAAAAAGTCGATTTCGTTGTCAGCTCTGCTTCCTCAGAAATGCAATCTGCACTTTACTGCAACACATGTATCCCGACTGCACGAGGAGACTCATTACTCTGCCCATGCATTTTAAATGAAACATTTAAACGAAGCGCCTGCAGCTCACGCAGAGCAAATTAAGCAATGCAGCTGACTCGATCACAAAGAAGAACAAAAAAAATAGAGCAGCAGTCTTTGAACGGCGGCGTCATGAATATTCAACTGCTCCTGAGTTAATTCTGGATTTGCACAGATGACCTCTGCAACTATGACTTATTCAGCGCACGAATAAATCAGAGGCGCAAGAAAAAATGTCAGAATACATTAAACTGAGAGGATCTCCAAAAAAAAAAATCTATAACAGCCTTTAAACGGCTGCAGCAATAACACCCCAGAGCCATAACAAGAGCTGAGGATTTTTCATCTTATTCCTCCTCTGGTAGAAGAAACATAAAAACAGCCCATAGTATGAGCTCATGCAGCTCCACCTAACAGCAGTATACTGTGTGTGTGTGTGTGTGTGTGTGTGAGGCGTACACACAGCTGGGCCCACCACCACAAACATCAGGAATCAGGGATTTTCCCTCATCAGTAACATAAAGCATAAAGAAACCTGATCCGGGGTCAGCGGGGGAGAATCAATAACTGCAGCTGTACGCGGTACGCCGTGATGTCATCATCAATCTGTGAGGCGGTTATATAGTGATAAAACAGCACGAACGTTCCCCTATGTACATATTTTATAACAGAAAACCCCAGAGAGTGGAGCTTGATATACTCAGGACTTTAACCCTTTAACTGCCTCATCTACTTTCTGCATTTATTCCTATATACAGTAATTATGTTTTTAATAGGTCAAAATATACGTTGCCGGTCCTGCCACTGCCACCACCAGGCTAATGTAAAAATGTCAAAGCGTCCACGCTCTTAATCCTGCATAACTTTAAGTCTTAATATGATGTGAACAGGTGAGTTGTATATAAATTCACCCTCAGTACAGTTGTCATGAACGGGGAAATTAGCTACAGAGACCAAAACTGTTTTTTGTACCAGGCTGTAAACATGTTTATTTCTGCTGTGAAACATGGGGACTTATGGAGACTGACTCACTTCTTCTGGAGCCAGCCTCAAGTGGACGTTAGAGGAACTGCAGTTCACTTCATCACGGCCACGGCGGTTGCTGCTTGGTCGAGTTCGGCATGTTGTGTTTTGTTTCACTTCCAGAGAACTTAGATTTCTGTCTTTGCATATGAAATTAAAACATGTTGCATCATGAAGGGAAGAAGAAAGCGAAAGTACAGTGCAGTCAGCTGTGATATTGTAAATATTAAGCAGTATGGGACGTGAGAACTAACGGATATATCGGAGCTGACATGTACTGTTGATGTTTTAGAAAGATTCCCTCACTGCTAAATTAAATACTGATGTGACATTTCGCCGCCTTTATTTGACCAGCGGTCTCCAGGGATGAGAGTAATGCAACGCCACGCAACAGAAATGAAACTGATGATGAATTTTATTACAACAAATCCATCATGTGTTTGAAAGAGCTGCTTTTCTTCTTCTGTGGTTAATTGAATCAGGAGTCAGAGAGTGTAACGAGCTGCGTGCGGAGGTCTATCACTGTCTGCTGTCTCTCTGAAGCTGACACTCGGAGGTTAATCTCATTATACATGTAAGCTGCTATTCCCTTTCTTCAATCCTGTCACGGAGAGAGAGCCGTCAGCCAATGAGATCCCGCATCCAGCTCGTGCATGGAGAGGGAAGGTCACAGAGGTCAGAGCCACATCTGGCTCCAGGCTGCGAGATGTTTGTCTTCATTCGTACGGACAGGGCTGCGCCTCTCACCGCGCTGCTGTCACTGTTATCTCTGGGGAAGACGGTGACGCTCCAAAGCGCGGAGGAAAAAGTCATAGTGCATAATCAGACGAGGAGAGGATAGAACACAGCAGTCGTGGTGAGGTGTCGGTGCTGGCAGCTCCGTTGGGGAATACTGCACGCTGACAGCCTCCGGACCTGGCAACGCAGCCCCGCTTTGGTTATGTCGAGATTACTGGGTGCAGAGAGGAAACGAGGCTGCTGCATGCAGCGTTTCCAGCAGGGTCAGGCAACCACCAGTGTCAACAATCCCTCTCCTGGGACTCATGGAAAGACAAAGCTTCACATTCCCATGGAAGGAAAGTTTCCAAAGTTAAATATAACGGGTGGGAACTGAGACTAAAACGTTGCTCTGTCATAAGTCGTGTTTGATCAAGAATCAGGGCAGAGATAAGATACTGAAAAAGGTTTTTTATGGTAAGTCAGCCTTTATTAAGAGGTGAAACTATCAATGTATTATTAAACCATGTTCTGCTGTTCCATAGGTCCATCATAAGAACGGGTCATAAACTACAAGATCAAGAATAAAAACAACTTCATAAGGTTGTAAAAAAGATCAGAGTGTCTGTTTATCAGACGTGATAATAAATGATTAATAACGAGGGATAGAGAATAATCTGGCAGAGAGACCTTAATTGTGAATTAAGTAAGGATTTATTGAGTCAAATCATAGCGCAAAATGGCAGATACGTCAAGGATGCTAGAGGGAAATTTATCCAATATAAGATACTGCACCGCTATTATTGGACACCTTGTAGGCTTTTCAAAATGGGTCTAACAAATAATAATTTATGTTGGAAGTGTGCAAAAGAAATGGGAACTCTTCTGCATCTGTTATGGGAATGCCCCATGGTTGAGCCATTTTGGCGCAGTGTACTTAAATATCTGGAGGTATGGGCGGGAGTAGTCCTGCCATTATCCCCACGTTTATGTCTTTTAGGGGATAAAACAGAAACCCCACCCCTGACAAATAGTGCGTATTCAGTTTTGATGGTAGGGATAACTTCGGCCGCCAGAATCATATTAAGGCACTGGAAATCATCCACATGTCCAACACTTCAAGAGTGGAAGATCTTAATGACTGAGACCACATCTTATGAGGTTATGTTAGCGAGAGTGAGGAATAAAGGCCCTGTTGAACTGGTGATTTGGGATTATTTCGTGGAACACCTTACCTCGAACTAGTACCATGACTGTATTTCTAATATTGGTATTTGTACAATATATTTTCGATTGTATATATATTGTTATTTTATTTTATCTATTTTATGTTGTTGTTGGACTCATTTTGACAGGGACTACATAGGCCTTAACGATTGTCCTTTTGTTGCTGGCCCTTTTGTTTTTATTCTTTCCATGTACCACTGTGAGCTGTTACTGTGTGTGTTTAAATAAAAATTTGAATTACAAAAAAAAAATAACGAGGGATAGACTTCAAGTTCTAAATATGTCAACAAGTCATTTGATAAAGGCTCATGAGTTCACCACTTTCTAATAACAACAGTCTAATGTCAGTGACTCGTCTGTCACGGTCCACATTTTGCCAGCTCGCGTATCATTAACTAAAGTATTGCACAAATCAAAAACGTGTGACCTGATGAAAAGTTAAAGCCGCTCTGTGATGAACGGCGGACCCCGCCTCTCACACGGTGCCAGCTGGGACCGGCTCCAGCCTGCAGCCCTCTGTGACCCCGATGAGGATAAGCTGGGTCGATCGAACGTTCAAGTGTCACAGACGCTGTCACCGATTCATCCTGAAGACGAAACACGGAAATATTAAAAACCGACCACGTCGAGTGGATCGAGAGGATTCATCCACCAATATTATTATGAATGATAACAAACGCTGGATGGTTGCAGAGTGTGTTTGCACGTGAACGGTTAAACTGTTGTGGAGTGTGTGTGAGCGCTCTGCTGTGTCCTCCAGCAAAACCCAAACTAGTGTTTTTAAGGACATGAAAGGAAATCCAGGAATTTATAGAAAGAGTTTATGTGTTATAGAAAGTAAGATGACGTGTGTGTGTGTGTGTGTGTGTGTGTGTGTGTGTGTGTGCGTGTGTGTGCGTGTGTGTGTGTGTGTTTTCTGCAGACTCTCCCGCAGACCGTCACCAGCCATTTAGTTCCGGCAAGAATGATTGTTGGCATTTCAGACAGCTACGCCAAAATGGAGAATCCCAGTAGCCACACACACACACACACACACACACACACACAAACACAAAAACACACACTCTCTCACACACACATGCAATTACAAACAGACACACACACACACACACACACACAGGTCTCATTATTCATGTTTGCACATACATCTTGAAGAAAGATGAAAAGAAAAACACTGAGGTCTTAGTGTAAATACACACACACACACACACACACACACACACACACACACACACACACACACACACACACACACACACACACACACACACACACACACACACACACACACACACACACACACACACACACAGTCCTGTAAGCCTCTATGGAATCCAGTGTGATAACAGTGGAAACTCAGCCAGTCGCCTCGCGGCTGTAACCACTGATCATCCAGCTCTGAGACGTACAAGTTCATTCTTGTGTGCATTGCCTGTGTGTGTGTGTGTTATGCAAACATCAAGTGTCAGTGCACACACACACTGACACACACACTGAGACACACTGACACACACTGACACACACTGACACACACACTGACACACACTGACACACACAGCGAGCAGGAATTCATCTGTCCTGATGTGGAGGGACTGAGCGCAGGTTTCCCATGCTGCCTCACTGCAGACCAGAAGACGACTGGTAACAATCAGCAGCTTCAGCGCTGCAGAACTTTTTACTTTCTACATCTTCTGAGAGTGAAACACTCGACGTCACCGAGAGAGCAGCTGTTAAACTGATGTAGTGTCTTGTAGTTCCCTGACTCACAGAGATCATCGCCTGACGATACGTTTCCACTGTCACTCGCAGTCAAATCCACTTTTCCTCCGTCAAGTCACGAGTTAACAGGAATGTTTTACATCTCTGAACGCCGACCATTTAAATTAGGCCTCATCTACTCTATGCTCAGTGTTTACCTGCATCTTTTCAATGCAACAATTAAGTAATAATTTAATATTGATCTTAGGATTTTAGATGATGACCTGAGGATGCTTTCTTGCTGAGAAGATTGACACTGTGTTATCTGAAGCTGGAAACATGGGGCTGCAGCTCGCCCTGCTCGCCCTGCTCGGTCCAAATGTGACATAATGAGTTTCTATAGCTCGTTTGTTTTTTATACATATGAAAAGTGTAAAAACCAGAAGCTGTCGGTTTATGGTCGGTCATATGCCAGAAGTTCTTGGTCGGGAGCAGCAGCGTCCTGTTAATTATCGAGCTTTAGAGGTTCTGTTACCTTCAGTCTCTATAAGCTAAGATAATCAGCTCCATATTTAAAATCAGTTTAATAATCCCACGTGTCGTTAAAGTCAATAAATGCATTTCTAAGAAAAACTATTCCTTCGAGTCTGGCTCGAGTACAACGCTTGTAAGTTTGACCTGCTTGTTTGTTGAATCTCTCGAATGTGTACTTGATGGAACTGTATTTTCCCCCTCGCTACACTTCAGACCTCTTCTGCCTGTTTATTAGCAGATTTTACATCCAACAGGAGAAAAGCTCCTAAAAAAACTTTGGTTGGGCAACTTTTAATGACGCTGTAGCAGCAGCAGGGAACACTGATGCAGATATTCATGGTACCAAGAGGATGAACCGTGATAGCTGACCTGAGCTCCATCCTGTTTTCTCCGGGGTCGGCTCGAGGTGGCAGCAGGTTTGGCAGGACGCTCCAGATGTTCCTCTCACTCCAGGATCCCAAGGCGTTTCCAGGCTAGTTGGGCTATGTAGTCCATCCAGCTGGTTCTGGGTCTGCCATGGGGTCTCCCCAGTTGGATGTGCCCTCCAAAGGAAGGTGCCCAGCAGGGTGTCCTGATCAGATGTTGAACCAGCTCAGCTCAGCTGGATACTTTCAAACGTGCAGGAGCAGCAGCTCTAACCTAAAGCTCATGACCATGAGGGTTGCAGCTTTGGACAGAGCCGGACCTGTTTCTGTTTCACGTCTTTATGCTCAGCAGTGAAGTATCTCTGGGTGATGGAAGCTGGTTTGTTGAGGCTGATGGTGTCAGGACAGATTCAAGCTCCTGAGATCTGACATTCAACCTTTACATGGAACATGTTTGATACCAAACTCCTCCGTGAACTTAATCTGAGTTTGCATGTTCTGCTTTTGTCAAACATCACATTACCTCACAGTAGCGGGCTCCTCTCTCTCTTCATGTTGCTGTGTTGACTAAATAAATAAGTACGACTGTTTCCTTAATCAGACACGTTGCGGGCAGCTTACAGCGTTTTTCCCCGTGAGGAGATGTCTGCTGGAACAAAGCGTCATTTGTGGTTTGTTTCATGCAAGTCATAAGTACCAGCCGGGTGGAGCAACAGGATCCAGAACAGGAAAGTACACTAACCTGAGGTTGTCTAAGAGTGTGTGTCCTGCTTTAAAACACACACACCTGAGCTGATACACACACACGCAACAAATATTTGCAGCTGAAATTAAATCCGGCTCGTCTGCTGAGATGAAATCGCTGTTTTCTTGTGTGTTTGTCTGAAAGTTCACAAAAGCATTTAGGTTATTGTCGCAATAGGGGACAACACATCACATGAACACGTCACCGGGGCCGGACCAGGAGCCACAGAGGGCCGTGTTGTCACAAGGCACAGCAGGAGGCAGCCACAGTGTTTACACACACACACACACACACACACACACACACACACCTACATAACACATCAGCATAATAACTCAGGGAGCTTAATCATATAAGAAGATTAAAAAAAAAAGATGCTTGCGAAGACGTTTTTCATAAGAAACACAGAGCTAGATTTCAAGGGAAATATATTTTGCTCTGACTCAAAGCTCGTACTTTCTATGAAACGGGTATTAATACTCCACTTCCAGCCCTGCTGTGGCTTAGCAGGCAGCCAGCTGTCTCAGTGTGTGTGTGTGTGTGTGTTACAGTTAAGTCTGTGATTGTATAAGCCTGAGTCAGCAAAGAAGAAGTTCAGCAAAAAATAAAAATAAAAAGATTTTCGACAATCCTCAAACTGTGAGAATCAACGAGCAGGCTGCAGCGTTCACGGAAAACACAAACAAAATCCATTTAAATTAAAAGTCTCACAGCGATGGTGCACCCGTGGCTGTGACGTGAAGTTTATGCAATAACCTGCAGTTCCTCTAACGTCCACTTGAGGCTGGCTCCAGCAGTGAGTCAGTCTCCATAAGTCCCCATGTTTCACAGCAGAAATAAACATGTTTACAGCCTGGTACAAAAAACAGTTTTGGTCTCTGTAGCTAATTTCCCCGTTCATGACAACTGTACTGAGGGTGAATTTATATACAACTCACCTGTTCACATTATATTAAGGCTTAAAGTTATGCAGGATTAAGAGCAAACAAACAAAGCATCCCTGAAATCACTCGTCACGTCATTTGCTCCGTATTTAAACAAACGCGTGCTCCATAAACACGGTGGAGGTGTTCTCTCTCTGCCAGCTTAGCAGAACATAAAGCTGAGGTGGGCTGGATTAAACTGGGCAAACTCCCGCCGGCCTTGCAGCTTCCAACTGGAACATCTTTTCCATTTGCACACTGGTGCACCAGTCCAAGACATTACACATCACACACATTCAAAAAAGGGAGCTACAATAATTTGGAGCATGATGAATAATTCAGCGTTTCTCTCAGCCTCATGGACGCTGCTTTTTCAAAGTCACAGGAGACCCCACGACCAATCACATTGGAGCTCTCCATATGCTCCAGTGATGCATCCATCAGCCGAACATATTCTGCTGGTTCGGGCCGAGTTCTCAGGCTCGATCCTGTCTCCCTGCCCAGACGAGGGAGTCATCAGGATCCATGCGAGGCTCCGCTGTAGCGAGCAGCAGTTGGCAGTCCTCTCTATGAGGGCGTGTGACTGACTGCGTTGCCGAGCAGTCGGGCTGTTGTGTTTCTGTTACTCCAGCTGGCTCGACCCGAGTGTAGGAAGTCCATTAACGGGACAAGTAACAGTGTGGGTATTCTCCTGCGCCTCAGCCCAGAGGATAATGGGCCTATCTGGGGAAGAACTTCCAGATGAGAGATGATGGGGGATGCTGACTCTCCATGGATAGATAGAGAATCTTTAAAGCAACATTGTGTAACTGTAAGAATCTGGGAGATGCAGCGGCTGCACTCAGTGTGATGCGATGTTCTTAGTTTTGCATTCAACATGATGTGTAGAGGAAGAGGGAGTTCGCTGCCAAACGTACAGCTGCTGTTAGCTGCTGTTAGCTCCGTTTGTTATCCAGGCTCTGAGCTCAGAGGCGTTTTGGAAATAGCCTTGAAAAGGTTTTCAGGCCTGGGGGCCTGGAGGATTGCTGACAGGGAACCAAAGCTGGACAAGTAACCGGACTCAGCAGCTTTCTACCATAAAATAACTAAATGATTTGACAACCAGTCAGGTGGATGGAGTCTGTGTGATTCTGTGTTACATGTGCAATCATCCTCAAACGGTCACACATCAAATATTTCACTGATTTTTAGGAAACTGGAGTATACGTGTTTGTACCAGACGAGCCGGGGGAGCTGGCAGAGCGTGGCAGAGGAGCAGAGAGTGAAGAGGACGCTGACGGAGGAAGCTAAGAAGAGAAAAGGAGAGAGCGAGCGAGCAAGAAGCCGCCGGACAGTTTAAGAAGATTGTGTGATTAGCATTGTTTTGTTTTTTTCTAGATTAGCTGCTGTTAGCTAATGTCAGCTCAGTCTGTTAGCTCATGTTAGCTCAGTCTGTTAGCTCATGTTAGCTCAGTCTGTTAGCTGCTGTTAGCTAATGTTAGCTCAGTCTGTTAGCTGTTGTTAGCTAATGTCAGCTCAGTCTGTTAGCTGCTGTTAGCTAATTTTAGCTCAGTTTGTTAGCTGCTGTTAGCTAATGTTAGCTCAGTCTGTTAGCTGCTGTTAGCTAATTTTAGCTCAGTTTGTTAGCTGCTGTTAGCTAATGTTAGCTCAGTTTGTTAGCTGCTGTTAGCTAATGTTAGCTCAGTTTGTTAGCTGTTGTTAGCTCATGTCAGCTCAGTCTGTTAGCTCATGTTAGCTCAGTTTGTTAGCTGTTGTTAGCTAATGTCAGCTCAGTTTGTTAGCTGCTGTTAGCTAATGTCAGCTCAGTCTGTTAGCTGTTGTTAGCTAATGTCAGCTCAGTTTTAGCTCAGGCATTTTAGACCACTGGGAAGAAGAAGAGGAGGTTTTCAGTTAGGGTTCGTGCCAGAATAGGAGCTGGGCAAGCAGGCAATGTAACCGGGCTCAGCAGCCTCTATGGACATGATGGCAGAGGAGAAGAGAGTGAAGAGGACGCTGACGGAGGAAGCTAAGAAGAGAAAAGGAGAGAGTGAGCGAGCTGAAGAGTAAATGTGGGACTGACTTTTAGTGGTTGGTGAGAGCTTGGTGAAATAAAAGGCTGAAAGACAGACGCCCTAAAGATCCCTGTACTACTTTACTGATCGATGGTCGATACATTTTAATTATGGAAGTACATTAACGCCTGAATGTAAGAATAATTTGGCATTAACAGGCTTCCATTACACAGGGATTACTCTTCCATCAAATAAACCTCAATGTGAGCAAATATGAGATTTACCAGCTGCGCAGTAAATACCAGCAGCAACATCTGCCAGATGTGACGGCACAGACACACACGAGTGGAAATGCTTGTTTATTACTGATTAAAGCCAAACAGAGACAGACAGACGGATGCATTGCTCCTCAAAAATCAAAAAAGGTCACTGACATTAAGTGAAATTAACACCCTCTGTGTTTATACAGTGCACACACACACACACTGATAAACAGATATGTGTGTGTGCAGAGCAGAAAACGCTGCAACGTGTGAGGAACTTAAAAAACAATCAAGAACTTATCGAACAATCAGACTGAGTGGTTAAAAGAAGTTTGGAAGTCAACACGAAGAGTTCAACACGTTTCATCACAATACTGCTCTCAGAACACGAACACACACACACACACACACACACACACACACACACACACACACACACACACACACACACACACACACACACACACACACACACACACACACACACACACACACACACACACACACACACACACACACACACACACACACACACACACACACACACACACCTTCTGATTACTTCCAGTTGTTTCACACAGATGTGTGATCGGACAATAAATAAACAAAGTGCTGATCCAACTCAGAGCGACACTACAGAACCTTTTAGAGAAGAGAAGCAATAACACACACACAATCTCACACACGCACACACACACGCTGTAACAGTGACGTGTCAGGCTGCAGCTAATGATTATTATTTATTAATTATCGATGCATCTACTTCACTTTCTTGATTAATCGTTTGGTTGAGTAACTGTTCTAACCTCAAAGAACATTCGAGACTCTAGAAGCTGAGAACTTTTATATTTTTATATTTTTACTCGGGAAATCGCTGAAATTCTCAAATTTTCTTTCAATCAACTAATTGACTAATCAGCCAATCACTGCGGCTCTGTATAATTAACTGAATAACTAAGAAGAAATCCCTGGCTGCTGTTTAAAAGTTACGCAGTCTCACTCCGAGTGAGTTTTACTTCATTCCAAACTAAAGACAAATAATGAACACGCCGTTAAAAATGCTGCTGTGGAGACGGTGAACGAGTAAACGAACGGAGCCATGAGTGTAAGTAAGAGAGCACGTCCAAACACTGATCGGCTTCGTCGGTACCGGCACATGCTGACAGAAACACATCATGAGACGTCTGGTACAATCATCAGAGTCACAGAAGGCATTTAACACACTCGTGCAGAGTGTGTGTGGCAGATCGAGCAGGATCTCAGGCCGACACGTTACAGGGCAGAGGCAGGAGGAGAGAAGCGATGGGATCAAACTGCAGGCCGAGGCTTTGTAACGAACGAGCACTGACTCCTGTTGTTACAGCTCCTCTTCCTCGGGGCGTCTGTCAATAGCGCCCATTTTCTCCGGAGCCGACATGCAGGGCGATGAATCCCTTCTAGCGTTACAGTGACACATGCCTTTCAAATGTCAGAGCGTCTCTCTTTATTTCTCTCCTCCCGCTGAGCGACCTCGGACATTCCTCCTGTTACTTCATGCACAGACGGAAAGAGAGGAGGTGCTGTTCTGCTCGGCTGTGAGAGCGACAGCGAGGTGAACTCAGGTGAAGAGAAACGTCGTCAGCTCGTCTTTAACCTCCAACCTTCTGATGCATTTCTAGTTCAAAGATGTCCGAGCATTGAAATCCACAGAGAAGGAGGAGAGAGAGAGAGAGAGAGGGAAGGAGGGGGAGGTTATTTATTAGTAAAAAAAAAAAAAAAAAAAGTCATGGTTGTTGAGCGTTTACTGCTCGGTCGGACAGACGGTTCGGTCTTTGCAGCAGAAGTAATGCACCACCACGCCGTTGGGATATCTGGCAAACGCACTGAAAGAAAAGTGAAGAGACAAAACGTTTATTACCGAGTGTGTGAACAGTGTGTGTGACGTCAACAGCAGCTCAGGACAAACTGTGTTTGAGTTCATAAAGCTGCAGACACAAAAACATCCGATAACGAGAGCGAACAGTGTCATAACACCAAAAATTAACGAGCATTTTTTAATTATAACCTTTAATAATTTCAAGAAAGGTGATTAAAAACCAGCGCGCTTCATTTATCACAGAACAGTGCGGAGGCTGATGAGTGAGAATAAAAGTGACAATAAAAGTAAGAAATGACATAAAGGATTTTGAAGATAAACTCTAATAAGAAAGTTGACGTGGATGTGAAGACGCCTGATTTTTGATGTTACCTGTTTCCTATCTTCTTCTTGCAGACTCTGCAGGTCTTCTCCTCTGTGATGACACATTTAACCTGCTGGTGGAAGATCCGCTCCTCCTGCACCTGAAAACAGACGGGGCACAGTAAACGTTCAGAAAACGCTTCACTGCACGTCCACACAAACGTTAAGGGTTAAACATCTGATATAAAGGACGTCGCTGGCTCCGAGCTCGGCTGATCAAACATTGAGTCTCCAAACGACTCCGAGGATTAGGAGAGATGATTACGAGAAAACATGCTGCAACACAAACCATATGTTTATTTTCGGGACTTTCCCACAACTCTGACTTTTTCCCGACAACACGGAGTCCATTCACTCCTACAGGCCGCTGGAAAACTGAGAGTCATCCCATAAATGTGTTTTTCCACATTTACTGTTAATGATTTTATTATTAATTATTAAAGACGGTGAGTGTTGTTGGTGTTATCTCGACGGGCTGCAGGTTTACACGATGTTCAGCAGCGGAGCTAACGTTAGTTGTTGAGTCTGACAGATCTCTGATGTTACTGAAAGTCTGATCGGCTCCGTCGATGTAGAGATTTTTTTCTTTGAGGGTGAACTGAGGACGAGAGAGTTTAATTTCAGCTGGATGGAAAAATCAATCTTTAATTGAACGGCTGTCGACTGATGGACATGCAACCTGTGAGCGGGGACAGCCGACAGACAGAGAGGTCACAGGAGGCCGTGCAGGCAGCAGATCTGATGAGGCTCTTCAATCTGCTGCTAATAATCTGACAATTATTGTGTCCTTTCAAAATTTACTGAATCTCTCTCAGATGAAGCTGAACACAACCAAACGTCACAGATTCAACGTGAAACTTTGTTTCAGTGGCTGCATCAGGAAGCGCCACGTGAGTGAACTCACCCTGAGGAACTCGGCCTGCAGCAGACTCTTCAACACCTGGTTGCAACGTTTTCTTTGTGCCTTCTCCTCCAGGACGCTCTCCAGGAAGACCCGGATCTCTCTAATCTGAGTGTTTGCTGGGAGCAGATTGATGGCCTGCAGAGACACAAAAAAAAAAAACAACAACAACCCACTGTTGGCCAGATGTTTCAGAACGTTTCCTCACTGAAGCGTTTCACTCAAATTTAAAAAGCAGTGCTGCTAATCAGTGACACAGGCTCACTTTAATTCATTAATCTGGTCAAATTAACCAGAGATAATAAATGAAAGATGTCGGTAACATTTCATCCTCTGTGTGCTCACAGAGACCAAACACAAACCCAGACCCGCTCGTCCTCCTGCTCAAATCAATTAAATTTAATTAGTACAAATGGTTTAATTACACGCAGACAGCTCAGAGAGAGTTTTCGGCTGAGGAACAGAGTGAAACCTCTTTCTGCAGAGTTTTGTGACAAGAACGTGTCCGTGGACAGAAAAGTAATCAGAATACTTATGATAATTCATTCAGGTTTTACATGTGAGTAACGACACACTGGAAACTTCTTTTCACCATTTTCTGACATTTTATCATAAATTGATTGTTCAAAAGTTACACAGAGTTTCAGAGAATCTAAAGCTGCAAGAAATCGTTAAAAAAAAGATTAAAAAATGACTCAAACTAAAGTAAAGAAAAGAAAAGCAGCTTCGTGTTGCCTGAAGGTTTTGCTCAGCCTCGTTCGCTCGCCCTCCCGCTCTCTTGGCGAGGCTCGGGCTGGGAACGAGGCCAGGGGAAATGAAAGCAGGGTGCTATTAAAGTCAACGAGGGAGGCAGAATGGCACAGAAAGACGAGATGGAGAGTGAGCTCAGCCTCGACGTTCATATAAACCTGCAGCGTTCCCCTCGACAGACTCTTAATTCGACATGTCTGCGGGCCGAACACTTCACAGATGCAGCGCAGTCTGTTATGGTGCGTTTCACAACAGGAGTATCACTCAGGACGGGTAAACATGCTCGTTCTGTGTTTAAATATTGGCAGAGACACGGCGGAGGAGCTTTGAACACGGCGCCTCTCATGTTGGAAGATATGGAGAGAGAATACTCGATCTGCTGAGTGACTCTTTCCTCCTCCTCATGGACTGTGGAGAGATTTCTGCAGCAAAGCAAACGGCTTCGTTACTCGAGAGCAGTCGGTGGCCTGGGATGCAAAATAGGTCACGAGCTACTTTTGAACAGAGCAGCTTTCATTCAATTAACTCATTGCTATTTCGGTTCGGTCCAAACAGGTATATGAAAGGAATGTCATCAAACGGATCCACGTTGCAGAGCGAAAGCCTCTCGAGGGAGATCAGCACCCGCCATGGAAATCTTATTTTGTTGGTGTGCTGGATCTTTCCTCTCACAGAGGCAGCGGCTCGATTACCCCCGACAGCGCCAACCCTCTCATCTCGCCCTGAAAAACAAACTGAATCTAATCTTTGAACGAGCCGTGTTTCAGCCAAGCTGCTGCTTTAATTTCACAGCAAATGCCAACAGACTAATCGTGTGTGAGCGCGTGTCATCATTAGTCGCGTTATCCGATCAGCCTAAACAAGCAGAGTCCTCATCGCTCTCACTTTCAGCGCCACGTCTTGTCTGAATTAGCGATGATTGCTAAATTGGAGCGGAGTCTTCTGACAGTAATAAAGTCCTCGCTTGACTTAGAAGCTCATTCTCTCCTCCTGGGGTATCAGACGAAAGGCTGTGGTGTAGAAAAGTTGAATTCGAGTGTGAGGAAGTACTTTTCTGTGACTGACAACTTACTTGACGTGGACAAGATTCATTTGTAACCATTACCAGACTGGGGTTTGTTCTGAAGTCCCCCGGATGATGGACGGAGGAGGGCTGTTTACCTTGGTGGTGTTGAGCTTGCTGTGGTGCAACTCCAGGACGTGCAGGGCTGCCTGGAGGTTAGCCTGAGGCTCAGACAGCTCCATCTTGATGGGCCCGAGGCAGTGGACGTCAGGAGGTGACAGGTACATTCGCAGCAAGGACAGATAAACCTGAAGGGAGGAGACACAGCTGCGTCACTCTGTGCACATTTTATCTGAATCTGAACCACAACAACATATTCAAAAAAACTGCAAAGAAGGCTGCTGGCTCTAACTTCATATTAAAGCTAAACCAGTCTTCACATCCACCTCTTGGTAAGAAGAGACTAAAGTACTTCCTAAAATATCAAACTGTTCCTTTAAAATCAGCGTTCACGAAGAGATTAAGACTTCACACAGTCGTCCAACGTTCAGTCCGTCTGATTTCGTCCTGACCTTCACAACGATTCATTCATCTTCACTCTAATATTGGTCTTTTTGGTAACAGCCGTCATTCCTAAGATGTTTGAGTACTTGAGCCATAAATAATCCATCATATTTGTGTAGCAATATCTGCGGACACAAAAGGCACTTAGGACGCAGCGGAGCGTAGCGAATGAAAAAAGAGGTCGGTCATAACGGAGCCGAGCTGCGAGGACAAAACCAAACATCAAAACAACGTTAAGAGCTACTCACGTCTTTATTCCCGTCCACTGAGCTGTTGTAGTGGCTGTGACAGTATCTGCAGAGCACACAGAGAAAGAAAGCGATGAACGCTCTGCTTGTTTTCATTGATTTGCTGCGTCGCGATTAAACAAGATTTCAGAGCAGAGACTTTTCTACGGTTTCAGACTCGTTTACGGTCGGACGTTAATTTATTCTTTTAAGTCAAATCAGCTGCTGGAGTCAGCGAACGTCCGCCTGCTGTCGTTTGTGTTTGCAGGAGCGACTCACTCTTCGGCCATGCGGGTGTCTTTCAGGATGTGCACGTAGATGAAGAGCGCCTGCTCGTGTTTGCCCATCCGACCCAGCAGCAGCGCGCGTTCCTCCAGCAGGCCTTCGGGGACGGAAACAAGGTCAAAGTTTCAGCCTTCAGCTTGAATATATAAATTCACTTCAGTGTTCCTCTATGACTCCTGATGTTAAAATGTGTAGATCAAAAACTTTAAGGTGGAAATCTGGTTAGATATATTGTATGAGATGCTGATGTTGATCCTCGGTGTTCTTACCGTCGAAGGGAAAGTCGCTGATGAGTCTGGCCGGTTCGTAGCTGGTAGAAATATCCAGGAAAGACAGCAGCTTGTTTCTGAACTCACCCAGATCACCGTCCTCCTTCCCCGCAGCAACAGCTGGAACTCCTGCAACAGCACAGAGGATTTAATGCAGAGTCTAAACCTGCAAATCGATTCGTTGATTGACAGTTAATCATCAAAATTGTTGCAGATTAATGCTCTAATATTAGATTAGTTGCAGTGTTTTCTTGGTATTCTCTGAGAGTAAATTTAATTGCTGGTGCTGAAGCTCAATAATCCCAGAGAAACAATATCTTAATATCACAGCCTGCGTGTGCAATATGCTTTTATAATGCAACGTCAAGCAATAACTCGCCCCAAGCACAGATTTGTTTATTTTATTAGTTCTTCATTTCTCCGACAGAGTGCACATTAATAGGCGTCGCTGCAAACGTAGAGAGGTTCGGCGGGGTGATCATTAACATGCACAGAGGGAGAGACGGATGGACTTCATAATACGTCCTGACGCAGGCTTCGTTTTCAAAGCAATAAGAGACAACTGTGAGCGGATGAGTAAGCGAAGGGGAACTGAGCCCACACGCAGTGATGTAATCACATGGAAATCCTCCAATAAAATCAGAATTGGCATCAGATTGACAGAGAGGGTTTGTCAAGAAGATAATAAAGCTCTCTGTCGGTCACGTCGGCCTGCAGCTGCAGGTAGGAATGCTGAATGTTGAGTATCTACGTCTAATTATCTATGAAACAGGGTGGAAATAAAAAAATCTTTCACTCGTAAAAGTGTTAAAATCTTTTACTGTGAACTCTCTCACTCCGTACCTTCCGGCAGTGAGTTGAGATACTGTTTCATGAGGCCTTGAACCCGCTCCAGGTAGAGCTGGATCAGCACGTTGTGAAACTCCGGGCCTTTGTCGTCCCACACGTAGATGATGTGCTCTAAATACGGGATGGCGAGCTCCTTAAAGCCCTCCATCAGGAAGTTCAGCACCTTGTCTCTGGGCAGAGTCTCCACCTCGGTCAGGTCCTCCGTGAAGATCTAAAGAAAAAATAAGAACAAGCTTTTTTTAGTCACAAGCAAAAAAAAAAAAGCTTCTCCAGCACGTTCATGTTCCTGTGTCTCACCTTCAGGCCGTCCTCAGGACAGATCTTCAACACCCAGGGAGAAAACTCAAAGATGATTCCTAAGTTGTCCACTCCTGTGAGTGTGTGTGTGAAAGATTACAACAGATTAGTACATTTAATTTATCAAGGAAGAAAAGATGGAGACGAAGTCCATGATCAAGGTTCAGAAAACTTACTGTCAGTGAGTCATGAAAAACAAACATCTGTATTCTGCAATATTTATTAAAACATGCTGTTTTTTCTCTGACATAAAAAGTCAAACAACAGAAAATTAACTGGCAACTATACTGTGGGACAAAAAGACGTCTCGTGACATTTCTTCTGATTTATAGACCAAATGTTTCCTTCATCAGTCATGACAGTAATCAGCAGCTATTAATTACAGTTATACAAAGCAGTGTAGTGTATAATATAGAACGTATATGAACATGATGGGAAAGTTTTGAAAAACAGAAATTACTCCCGACATGCAAAGAGAAACAACCTGAAGGAGTTTAAACTAAACTAAACGTGGGCACTAAATATAAAAGCGGCTTCTAATCGTGTTCTACGACTGACGCTGTAATTATCTAAACGTTACACCACCCTGTCACAACTGATTTAAAACTAATACGCTGAACAAAACTGCAGGCAGCGCCTTGGAACGTCGGGGGAGGAGGGATTTATCTTGGCATCAGATGGCGTACAGATACAAGCCGTTCAGAGTTACACAGCAAACACTGACACACATGGTACAAAACCTCATTGAGTCAGTGCCAGACGTTTAAAAGCCTGCAGGCCACCATCTATACGTTTCATCCAACATCCACAATCAATCAGGGTGAAAGTTTTCTTAGAGGCTTTCCCAGCATCAGCCAACAAATTAAACATCTCTAAAGGAGATGACAGCTCAGGGACTAAAGCTGAAACAGACTTGGCCGTGTGTCCTTACCCAGTCTTTGGAGGTACTGCACTGTTCGCTCGTGGCCCTTCAGCGGAGAGTTGGCCTTGGTGGACTGGTCCAGCAGCACCTGCAGAGCTGCGAGAGGGCAAACCGGGTGAGCGAGAGCAAATGTGAGATTAGTCTGAGTGACGGAAAGCTGCGAAATGTCATCGTCTCTGGTGTGTGTGTGCGGCGTGTTGCATGATTCCTATCAGCAGATACTGGACGAAGCACACATGGTGTTAATTGGTGTACGGGAACAGCTGGTTTGAATTGGCACAGAGAGAGAGAGGCAGCATGACATCACGATGCACAAATTGCAGGAGGCCGATTAAAACCAGCCGTGCTCCTCCGGCGAGAGCGGGCCAGAATCTGAATCTGCTGCACAGTACCGCCAGAAAACCCAAAAGACATTAAGAACAGCTCTGATGTACGAGGATGACGAGCGGACCACATGCAGGAAAAACCTCCTCTGAGATAAAGTGTGTAGCCCAGAACACAGCTCTGTTACAAGCACATAACTGGTACCTATTGAATTAAACATAATGGAACAATTCAGCGTGCGATGGCGCTCTCATTACCTCCTGATTCAAAAGGCCCATGTAGGTCTGGCATCAAGTGATCAGTCGTTTAAATACTCAAGCACAAATCCAATCATCCAATTTGAAAAGGGAAATCGGGAGCAGATGTTTCGTTGTTGTTCATCGTTATGAGTTTATGTATTTCAGTCGTCACAACAACAGACGAATAAAACTCATCTCTGATACCCGTCATTATCCAGCTGATTGACGCGTCTGTTATCTGCTGATTAAAGTGATTTTCTGAATCAGATTTTCCTTTGAAATGTTCAATAAAACGCAGAAATACTCTGAATAATGTATCACAAGTATTAGCTACATTATGTGGTGGTTTAATCTGTACTGCTGCATCATTTAACAAGTGTGGAGGAATAAACAGCACAGAGGGCTGAAGGTGACCTCAGCTGCACAGGTTGGACAGGTAAATGTACAAACCAGCCGGAAAACCAAAATATATTTCGGTGAAATACAGTGAAGTACAAATATGATTTCTTCTAAACTTTAAAACTTAATTTAACATCTTTATAACGAGCAGTGACGGGTCCTTCCCTTTTCAATCAGGAGAACTTGTGTCTTGTATTGTCTGCACTAAACGTTACAGTGTGTGAAACTTCCTCTGCAACAAGCCGAGCTTTGTTTCTGGATTGAAACAATTTTGAAATAAGCAAAACAAAAAATGAACCTGTTTCTTATTCTGAGAGTAGTAAAACTGTTTCTGTTAAAGTCTCTCGCAGGAAGAAAACAGCGATCGCTATCAGGACGATGATCTTCACCAATAAAAGACCTGCTGATCGTTCTCTCCTCACATACTGAGCAAGATTAGACCAGTGAGGGTTTATCAGGTTGACTCAGATTTCAGGTAACTCATCCAAATTAAAAAGATTATACTCAAGCTATTATTATAGGTTTAATTATACTGCTGTGAGCCCGGCCTGCAGGTGTGGTTCACAAAATTAGACAACAGAAATTCTTTATACAGTATTTGATGTATATTTCCCATTTGAATAACTGATGTTACTGAATGTTGATTTATGCTGCAGTTTTCTCCACCTCTGGTTAACGTGTGTTCCTTACGGTGGCCCTGAAGTGCAAAACACAATAGCAAATTCAAAACGGAAAGGGTATGTACCCTCGGGCGACATGAATCGTCGCTGATTGGACTGTCGACAGCATATCCAGTATCACGTCAAATCCATGTCCTGCATCGAAATATTCTTTAATAGCAGCATGTACGTTGTCACTAACAGTGCTTATATTTTGACAACATGTAAACAACGCCCTAAACAATGTCCTTCCGGTTCAAAGGACCACCAGTCCAATCAGTGACGATTCATGTCGCCCGAGGGTACCTACCCTTTCCGTTCTGAATTTGCTAGTGCTTTTTGATTTGCTATTTGCCATTGTGTTTTTGATTTGCCATTGTGTTTTTTGATTTGCTATTTGCCATTGTGTTTTTTGATTTGCCATTGTGTTTTTGATTTGCCATTGTGTTTTTTGATTTGCCATTGTGTTTTTTGATATGCCATTGTGTTTTTTGATATGCCATTGTGTTTTTTGATTTGCCATTGTGTTTTTTGATTTGCCATTGTGTTTTTTGATTTGCCATTGTGTTTTTGAATTTGCTATTGTGTTTTTTGATTTGCTATTGTGTTTTTTGATATGCCATTGTGTTTTTTGATTTGCCATTGTGTTTTTTGATTTGCCATTGTGTTTTTTGATTTGCCATTGTGTTTTTGAATTTGCCATTGTGTTTTTTGATTTGCTATTGTGTTTTTTGATTTGCTATTTGCCATTGTGTTTTTTGATTTGCTATTGTGTTTTTTGATTTGCTGTTTTTTGATTTGCTATTGTGTTTTTTGATTTGCTATTGTGTTTTTTGATTTGCCATTGTGTTTTTGAATTTGCTATTGTGTTTTTGATTTGCTATTGTGTTTTTTGATTTGCTATTGTGTTTTTTGATTTGCTATTGTGTTTTTTGATTTGCCATTGTGTTTTTGAATTTGCCATTGTGTTTTTGAATTTGCCATTGTGTTTTTTGATTTGCTATTGTGTTTTTTGATTTGCTATTTGCCATTGTGTTTTTTGATTTGCTATTGTGTTTTTTGATTTGCCATTGTGTTTTTTGATTTGCTATTGTGTTTTGCACTTCAGGGCCACTGTAGTTTCTTTTTCTGACTGTCATGTGTTTTTCTAATACATTCTTTAGCTTCTGCTATAGTTATGTAGCTGAAATTGTCTTTGAACAGTTTTAAACTCGCACTTGATCTCAACAGAGCCAAGTATCTGCCAGTTTTCCAGTGGAGTTATCAACAGCTAGAGGAAGTGTACGAATCCACCCCGCCGCTTCAGTTAATCAGTTATTACGCCCCCACAAATCAGAAATAATTAAAAGGAACTCAAAGTGTTTCTGTAGAAAAACACAGGCTTCATATTAATCACCAGTAATAGCACAGAGGGGAGTAAAAAGTACGGTAGATCACTTATTTTCAAATCATAAAGTGCATTGATCAGCAACAACAAAGCACAAATCAGTAAGTAAAGGGAAACGCCTGCACAATGACTCCAAACCACCAACCAACGTTTTGATTCGCTGTTGGCTCTTTGTCAGATTCAAAACGTTTAAAAATGGTTACCACACCCAGATGAACTAATAACACTGTGAAGAAAGAAAACAGTCACAGTGCTGCGAGTTGTTTGAATAAATAAACGTGTGGTTTTAGTGCGAGTGTGCAGGCGTCGCTCCTTCACGTGATTCTGATTCCCATGATCATACACGTCCATCCTGCAGATCAGACTTTAAGATCTGTCAGGAATCAGTGGATGCGATGATCGGGTTTGCAGCACAGGTGGCAGACTCTTACCTTTCTGGTGCAGCCCTTTCTTCTCATAGAGAATAATGAGCTCGCTGTACTTGTGGGCTTTCTTCAGGACGTACTCGCTCTCCTCGATGTGGCAGTGGTTGTTTTCCAGACGGAGGAGGGGCGACACCAGGGCCACGTTGGTCTACCACAAATGAACAGCACAGGTGACTTCACTTAGATTAGTGCGTCGGGTACATAATCTGGTGCAGATGCTCGTCTTATCCCTGCAGCGCGATCGGTGCCCACACCAGGAAGTTCCTCTGATTAAATAGTTCTCATTATATTAATTAAGCGCTCATTATGCCTCCAAAGGGAAGCACCTGGTGGCACTTTTCATGGACGCCCAGATCTATAAATGTGGAGCAGCGGCAAGTGAGGTCCAGCTACTTTTAAATCAACAGCAGACCCACATAACTGAAACTACACTACACCTAGAAGACTGTAAAAGTCACGTCCACTCAGTTTTTGTTCACTCAAAGTCAAACGAGAGAAAACTTATTTGGCTACGTGTCCAACGTTAACTGCCTCGTCCTGCTGCCAGTTTCCATGAGAGTGTTTGGAGTCGCTTCCCTGTGATATCGTGCCATTTCACTGTGAGTGGACGGCGAAGTCTGCCGAGTTCATTAAAGCCGAAAAAACTTTGATCATGAAATATTCAACATTTGGACGAGGTTCACTGACAACTGACAGAGTAGAAAGAGTGTCAAAGAGAACAGATGAAGATAAAAATAAACTTTTCAGAGTGTATAATATTTTAAGTCATAAAAAGTGGCAGTTTTTGCAGACAGTGTGTTCCTTACGTGCAGGTAACACTTGAGCAGGGTGGTGTCGATGATCTGCAGCAGCTTTTTGCGGCTTTTGATCGTGGGCGTGCCCTCCATGAGCGGAGACGTCGTCGAAGGGTCGGAGTCGTTCAGCTGTTTGACGAGGTGGCTGCGTTTCTGTGAGGAGGAGGAACACCAATAATCCGGATCCTCACCTTTAAAATGTTTTTTATTATACAAGTCTTTGGGGTTTTCTGTGTCGTAAGGACATCACACACACACACACACACACACACACACACACACACACCTGGGTGAGATAATCGATCAGGGCGAGATGAGCCTTCTCCAGCTCTGCCAGGGACAGAGTAGGCAGCGGGTTGGGATAGTGCAGCTGCTTGCGGTAGTCTGACGGGAGCAGGTCTGGGTACAGCCCGATCACATGGGTGGGATCTGCAGAGCACAGGGCGGGAAATGTGTCATACTTTACTCTGTGTTTGTTTATTAGCCCTGTGATTTGAGGACAGAGTTTATAATACAAACACGAGGTATACTGATGAGACCTAAAAGAGCTCGTTAGAGCGAGGAAACGTCCGTCATTACTGTGAAATCATGACGTGACATCATTCATGTGAAACAAAAACATTTCCATCAGGACGCACAATAAGTCACAGATGTCTAATGAGGTCACGAAAAAAATTGAATAAATCACAACCAGACTCATGTCAACAACAACATTAACGCAGATCAAGAAATAAAATGGATGATGTTGATCTCACGTAGTATCCACGAGCTACAGGCTCAAACACAAACACTCACTCACAGTCTCCCTCCGCTGGGAGGAAGGAAAGCCTCACCTGTGCCGAGTTTGGCAAACACCTGCATGGAGTCATCGAATCTCTTCTGGCAAAACAGGTTGAAGGCGTAGAGATTCTGGATGTGATGTATCTGCTGCTTCTTATCCCCGTCTGAATCATCCTTCATCTTCTGGCAGAAAAAAAAGAAGGAAATAAAAAAAGAAATCATCAAACTAGAGCAAAATGTAGCTAGCTTTCATCTGGTCATCCTCCTCCTCTTATACCCATCCCAGGCTGGAGGGGCTATGTAGTCCCAGCAGGTTCTGCCCCGAGGTCTCCTCCTCCTGGACGAGCCTGAAACACCTCCAAAAGGAAGCCGCCCTGAGGGCATCCTAATCAGATGTTGCACCTCTTTTTCTCTAAGGCTGAGCCCGGACACCCGACTCACCCTTTGCCTGCCACCCGGCTGATCCCTATGCCTCTCCCTGCAGTTAGGTTCCAAGAATCAAAAAGTTTTATTCTTGGAAATTCCCCCTGAAAGCTCGATTGCCAGATAAGCTCCTCATCAAGACGAGTGATTCTAATGTTCCATCCTCGGAGCTGAAGCACTAATTGAATCTTGAGGAATTCAATAACAAGGTTTGATAGTGAAGTGAAGTGAAGTGAAGTGAAGCTCACCGCCAGCTGAAGAGCCAGCTCAAACTGCTTGTCCTGAAGAAGCTGCCGGATCTGGCTGGCGATCGACACGGGAACAAGACGCCACACAAAGTGGTTGCTGGCAACGTACACGATATTTGGCCTGCGAGAGGTGAAAGGAGAAAAACAAGATAAGAGAGAATAGTTTGGAGCTAAAGAGGTTTTTACATTATCATGAAAAACAGAAAGCAGGAGAAGTCATCAAGCGTTACACAGAGGACCAAAGAGGTCGCCATCAAGTCATTATTAAATCTGGAACTGCAGCTTTGTTTCCCTCAAACACTGCAGTCCTGCACTGTGATGCTGACACCAAGACAAACAACTACAAGACAACACAGCAGTTTTCATGTCGTTATGATTATGTTTGTAAGTTGCAATAATGCAGCCAGCTGATGTGAAAAGGTCGGACTGATGCAGAAAAACAAACAGCTGGTTTGCAGAACATCCTGTGCAGCTTCACAGATTCACAGAGGACTGCTCACCCTGCGGAGGTGATGAAGCGAGGTCTCTGCAGCTCCACGCTCTGCACCAGCAGCCTCGGCTCGAAGGTCCGGATCTCCACGTACCGGGGGAGGACGGCGATGATGTACGGAGGCTGGTGCTCTGAGAAGATTCAAAAACAGACAGGCAGGTTTGTGACATAAAATATAAAACATAAACATACAAAATCTCATTAAAGTTCTTGTAACACGTTTTTATAAAATAGACATTTTATGCCGAAGGGCACTGAGAACATAGATTTTATCATTTTGAAAGTATTTAAATGACGGATCATTCTATAATTCCCAGAAGCCAAGGTGAGGTCTTCAAAGTTTTGTCCAACCATGAGTATTTAAATAACAATGATATGAATCCACACACTGGAGCAGGAACGTGCTTGAAAAAATGATTTCCTGTAAACAGACTTAAGCTCCCATGAGGTTTGAGAGTTTTTGTGTCGTCCCAACCCAAACTGTCTTGTGTGATAACTGAGTGATGGGGAGGAAATCCAGCTGGAGACGGTTATCTAGACAGGCCTGAGGTTGGACTTTGGATCTGGATTCAAAGCCCTCCGCTCCAGCCATGAGGAGTTACGATGGTCAGCTCGGTGTATTGTGAGCTGACCAGCGCTCATCCTCTCGTCACGACGTCGACTATATCCAAACAAGGAAATTGCAAAGTGTATGAACGCTCGGAGGCTTTTTCCCTCTTTGCATTCCAATGAGCGCAGAACGAGAAGAGATCTGCATCGCTCCTGTCACAGGCTCATTAGTAACCCAGACCTGTGGCGTGTTAGTCACAGGATAAAAAAGCTGGTTTCCTCTCCTGACATGTGGAAAACAGCAGCACAGCTCAGACAGTGTGGAAAGAAAAAGGAAGAGACAGCTCAATGACAACAACTGACAAAATAACTGGCAGTATTTGCAAACGGTTGATTGAGTGTCTGATATCCAGTTACTGCTATGTGAACAAACCTGCTCTATCAGAAGAGAGCGACGTGCTGTATTAACACACAGGAAGTGAAACTTCCATCGAATGATGGAAAGAGGAATGAGATTATTCTGAGTTTCATTTATGAGATTTCAGACACTGATTCTTTTTATAATTTATGTGAAACAAAAACCTGTGAGCTCAACAAAGGGAGACTCACTCAAACTGTCTTAACGTGGCGGACGCGGCAGCTTGTTCTCCACCCTGACGTACCTGAAAACCTGTTTCTCGCTGCTGCTTCCTTGTTTCATCCTCTGAGGTTTGATTCTCTCTCTCTATGTGCAAACTCTTTAATATTAAAGTAGTCTGATAACTTACAGCAGACAGTGTCCTTGGCAAAAATCAATAGACGCCGATATGTGATTCCACAAACTATCTAAAAGCAGTACGCTCATTAAGACAGCTCCTCTTTGGGGATTTCACTGTTTGGACAGAGCGATAAGAAA